>QLSS01000187.1:88299-137575 GCA_024372645.1 Trichomalopsis sarcophagae | reverse complement strand
CTCTCTCTCTCTCTCTCTCTCTCTCTCTCTCTCTCTCTCTCTCTCTCAGTAAACGGCAACTTCCTTCCGCTTTCTTATTGTGGGCGCGAAAATCTGTTACTAAGCGAAACTTGTTGTTGCCTTGCACATCGGGCTTTTTTGGGACTATCCATAGCGACGATGAATAATTCGAGTTTGACGGTACTACAAAGTTCTGCTCACGGAGCTTGGCTAGCTCTCGGAGCATGTCCTCTTTTAGAGCCGGTGGGAATCTGAATCGCGCGTTTCTTATAACATATCAGATTTCAACATGATCTTATGTTGTAGTAAGTGAGTTGCCGGAAGTGTCTCACCTTCGAGGCCGAAAACTCCGGCGTAATCATTGATAAACGCCGGAATTAATTCTATTTCTTCCGCGTTACAGCCTTCCGTGTCTGCTAACTGCAATACTTTTTTAACTCTCTCGCGTCTGGCTTTGTCGTCTGCCATTAGTTTATTGTTTAATATACTTACTTCTTTATATTTTTCTTGATGCTTTTCGCAGCCGAACATACGCCGCAAACTCGCTGTAAAATTCGAGATATTTTCATCTGAGCCGTTCTCATCGGCTCGGTACTACGTATTATCCGCGATTGTTTCGTAATCAAGTAATTCTATAACAGGGCTAGGTATTGTTATTTCAGACTCGCTTATGTTTATACATTCCGCGTAGACTCGGCCATTATTATTTTCAGCTACAAAATTGCCGAATAGTAGGTTACGGTGTAGGTTCGTTAGTGGAACCCACCCGATTTTCGCATTATTATTTTGTAATTGTAATTTGTTTGGGAATTGTAATTTGTTCGTCTGCTTCGAACGGCAGAATCACTTCGTTAAGCCTTAAGCTCTTATTCGCGGCATTTACGCAACCCTTGTGTGCGTTTATTATATCCCAGCCGATGATTCCTGATTCGCTTATCGGGAATTCATTCGGCACTACGTGAATGTCACATTGCAGCCCTTGTAGCTGTATGACCGCTTGCCCTAGTGTAACCGATGTACCGGGGGTAACTCCGAGTACTTTTATTATCTTACGCGCGTCGTACGGATGACCAGGGACTAGTTCCGCTATTTTTATAATTGATATGTCTGCTCCCGAGTCTGCGTAAAATTTGCCCCTTCTAGCCATCAACTGAGCGCGCTCTATTTTTACAATCGGTGGTTGTCCACCGGCTATCAAAAATCTAATCACGGTTGAGTTTTCATGCTGTTCGCCTATAATATTTTCTTTTCTTTTTTCCCGTGCTTATTTGCAACGCTCGGCGCTTGAGGAACGCGGCGAGCGTGCGTCTAGTTTAAATTTTGGCTATTAGTTTCGTTATTTGTTTGACCGTTGCCTCAGCTATTATCACGGTTACTACTGCGATTATTATTGTGGTTATCACTGTAATTATCATTGTGATTATAGTTACGGTGATTATAGTGATTGTTATAGCGACTGTTGCCGTAATTATTTCGGTTATTTTGGCCGTAATTGCGATTATTTTGGTAATTGTTAAACCGGGAATTACGGTTAAAGTTCGGATTTCTGCCGCGGTATCCGCCGTTGTTGCTATCGCCCCCGTTGTTATAGTTCTGGTTGCCGTTTAGATTACTCGCGGTGCCGTTGCTCGCCTTATGATTTTCTGGATTTGTTCCATTATTGTTGCTGTTTTCATTATTAACGTTATAGCGGAAATTTCTGACTCTATTTGCAACCGAATTTTAAATTAGTTTTTCCGCGGCGTGTCTTATTCATGTACGGCATTCGTCAAGAGGATGGCCTGTCATCTTTCAGTACGTGCAATATGTTTTTTCGGTGTGGCGGTCGAGCTGCGCGTTGGGTTTTCCCGGCCTTGCGTCTCTATTCGCAGCGGGGCTAGCTTCTTCGGCGGTCACTAGACGCACCTGTGCCCTTGCAGCGCTGGTTTAGCTGAGTATGGCTGATCTCGCGCTTTGCTTCCCTGTATACCCGATCGCTACCGTGATGGCGGCACCCAGGGATTTAGGCCCTTTACTTCAAACCAAGTGGTCTAGCGGGGGCTTGAGTCCAAGCAAGAATTGCTCAAGCACGTCCTAGTCCGCCTGTCGCCGTCGCGCCTCCCTGTCGGCGTTCGATAACTCTGAGGGTGAGTTAAGAATAGTTTTCAATCAGTTATATAATTTACTGACGTGCAACCCGTAGTCGCCTGCCGTTTCTCTTTCGTCTTGCCTTACTGTGCGTATCTGGGAGTGGATTTGCTCCGCAATACCTATATTCGCATAGTGAAGGGTTAGATCGCTTAATAATTCCTCGACGAAACAATAATCGGCGGTTCTGGCTCGCTAGCCATCAGCAGCCTTCCCTCTTAATCGATTAGCAATTTGCATTAGTAGAAATTTCTCGTGCGCCGGTCCGAATGTATCTGCCTTGGGGGGGGGGGGGGGTATTGAGTATCCTCGAATTCAGTCCCCGGGCCTCCCGCTTTAATCATTTTAAGCTTCGCTTGCTCTGGTGGATCGTATCGCTGCAGGTGCCCTTCGCGTTCCCTTGTAAATTCGAGAGGCTCATCGTAGCTGCGTCTTTTTCCGCCGTTGCCGTTTGCTCGCCAATGGTTACTTCTGCAGTACGCCTCGCGTTCATCTTAATTCGATTCGTCGACTTTTCTGCTGCGGCGCTCCGATTTTGTCTCCGGGTTTACTCGAGATTTTCGCGACTCGCGGGCATAGATTTCTTTCTCAAATTCTTCTTGTTCTAATTGCAATTGGCGCCAGCGCTTTTTCTCCCAGGCTCTGCGCCACTTTTCGTAATTTTCGTCGAATGTTATGTCTGTTGCGCTTGTAACTAGTTCGTATATCGCGCAATCTGATCGAGTGTCTGGGCTGCTCTCATATTCGCTGTCGGGTGTTTCGCTCGAGTAGTCGTCGTATGTGCGCGCTATATCTCGTCTTGTTCCAGTTCGTCATTTGTTTCTGTTTCAAAATCGTCTTCGCTGTCCGATTCCGTATCCACGTAATACGCATTATGTAAGCGTCTCGGTGTTGTGTGGCTGTTATATCGCATACATCCCCGGCTAGGCTTTATATGGAAAATCAACGCTACAGATTCTCTAGTATATAAAGACCGGGAGCAAAAGGGTGCTCGTAGTCAGTTTTCCTGAAGTCGCTTTACAAGACGAATCGCTGCCAATCGCCAGACCAATAAATTCGAAATAGTTAAAACCGAATCGCTACTAGTTTATTCAAGTGTATAAGTGCAGTGATTACTAAAACATACCATCATCTTCCGTCACTAAGAGGAGAAATAACACATCAAGGCGCCCATCGGTCTGCACCTACTCGAGGGAGGAACGAGCCGAAGAAATCTGAGACGCACACCAGCCTGACCGCACTGAACCACCGACGCCAGGCTCTAGGAGCGACAAGGTTCCACAGCTGCAACCTCCTGCTGTTCACCTCTATACACACGCACACACACACACTTACGAATTTAGATACTACAAGGTACTTTTCTCTTTTTTTCCTAACACGTGTGAAATATATTATAGTTTCAAGCAAAATTAACATCGTTTTAAGTGATTTCGTTATCCGGCTCCCTTTTCCCGGAAGGCAGTGACCGCACCTGCGGTAGCCAAAAGAGATTTCTTTATAAAGTCAAATAAATAAATAATAACAGTTGATAGGAACTCGATTAAAAATAAATATATTGGTAAGTTGCGCTCATTCCGACGTAACAGTAACTAGATCGTTATTGCGCCACACTATACTTTTCACGCCACACGAATTCGCGATATGTTACTGACATCTAGCATTTATCGCCAGGCGTTCGGGGGTTTCTAGTGGCTGTCCGATTGGTCCCCACGGGTGATCAACTTGCACGGACTGATCTAAGCGCAATTCCTCCAATCTACTCTCAAGATTTTTCATGTCGATCTGAGTAGATTGGGCGCCCTGCGGTAATCCCGCATATGATAATACCGGTCTGTTTGCCCTTATGTCGATTAATTTGCGACTTTCTTCATCCGTCTGATTGTATTGTTCGGTTCTTCGCGGGACCGTGCTGCTATTTTCGAGTAGCTGTTTTTGATCTGTGCTCCAATTTTGCGTCATTCTTGTGCGGTGTGTCTCGTCTTCTGAATCGCTTGACTCTAATACTGCGGCGCTTAACGTACGCGTTACGTTTATTTGATAACGCGGCGGCATTTTCTGGTGTATTTCAAATATCCGATGTGCCTAGCTAAATTGTTTTCGCGAATCTTGTGGTTCGCTCTCTGCACCTGATGTTCTGTCCTTGCTGCGTGCTCCAAGTCGGAGCGCGCTCCTTGCCGCGCTAATTATTTTCGGAGGTGCCATAACATGCTTTTTTTGCTTTGATTTATAGTGCGCGGACTTTACACTGCAGCTAGCGCTCGCGAAAATATATATGGGTATTTAAATTCGTTTCCGGAAGCCAAGCTACGTGGATATTTAATGAGACGGACTCACAGTAAGCTGAGCGCGACGCTGCTCACGCGTGTCGGCGGCTGGTCCGCTCCGACAACTGTATTGCGCGTGGATGCTGGTGCTGGCTCCGGTTGTCTGGTTGTAGCGACGGCTGCTGAACTGCTTGGCTCGTCGGCGGCTAGTCCGCGCTTTACTGCTTCTGCGTTGGCCCAGATGGGCTTCGTTGGTCCAGATGGACTTTGTGGATTTTTGAGACTTGTTTTGCAGTCGAGGCCTTCCTTGTCCAATTGGCCGACTGCTTTTTCGATGCTTTGCGTAGTATTTTTTTTTAGCTTAGACGGTTGTCGAGAGCTTCGGCGACATCGTGGACTTTGTCGGCTGAATTCTTCGTTCTCCTTGGCTTATCGCTGTTGTATTCTGCGGTGGCTATCTTGGTGCCACGTTCTGCTTTCCTCCAACTTCTTTTAAAAATTCTCTGAATAATTTTCAAACGGCTGTGGTGGAAAGTTGCCGTAAACTCAGCAGCTGTCTTGGCTGTTGCTGAGCCCCACGTAGGGATGCTAGATGTCACGGAATGGGTGGGTGCTTCCAGAGAGCACTTGGAGGCGCAGAAAAGAAGAAGGCAGAGGTGGAGAGCAAGCTCGTGTATTAATCTCAAAAAGGGAGCTCTGTCCAGTTCGGAAGTCGTCGGTGATCTGCCCGCTCTGTTGTCGACGCGACTCGTCGACGGCGAGCGGTCGCGCGGGTGGAGATGCACACCTTGCATTTTTGCACGCGCGAGCTCTTAGGTGGCGGCTTACCTAGCTGACGATGCATCTGCATCGTCGGTGGTGCCGCTGGATGTGCCGACGGAGAGTTTCGTCCATGACAGGGGGCGGATGTACAAGTACAGGCCAGAAACTCGTCGTTCCGGCTGAAAAACGACTACAAGTCATGATCAGCCGACGGCTGGACATTTCGGCCGTGAAAAAACATACAAGAGAGTGACGGAAAAGTATTTCTGGCCAAGAGTGTATCGAGACGTAGCGAGATACGTACAGCGCTGTCGACTCTGCGAGCTGGGAAAAGTGGAGCAGCGCGCACCGCAGGTGCGAAAACCCTGGCAGTGGGTGGCAGGGGATATCATGGCCCCCTTGCCAAAGTCAGTCAAAGGTCATGAATATGCATTGGTCTTCTAGGATCTATTCACTGGGTGGATAGAGTGCATACCTCTCAGAAAAGCAAACAGCAAATCAATACCCGCAGAACTGAAAGAAAGAGTCATTCTGAGATTCGGAACGCCCGAAATCTTTCATTCCGATAATGGCACCGAATTCAGAAATAAAACAATAAACGAGTACCTGGCGGCACAGGGCATTCAGCATACGTACTCGCCACCATACCATTCGCAAACTAACCCTGTTGAGCGAGTAAACCGAACGATCAAGAGGGAGATCGCCGCGTTCGCAGACGAAAATCATAGAGCGAGGGATGAGCATCTCAGCGAGATCGCATTCTCGTTTAATACAGCGGTACACGAGGCGACGGGTGCCTCGCCTGTAATGCTGAATTTCGGCATACAACCATCAATGCCGGCGTTGCTCAGGGCAAAAGAAGACCAGGAGCTCGAACCGTCGGATGTAGGGACGTGAGGCGAGGATAAGCGCAAGAAAGAAACGAAAAAGCGTGTAACCGCGCCAGCAGGCGCGTGCGGCGGCGGAACAGCGAAAGGCTCCGGAGGAGCGGCGGGAGAACCTCTTCGCCGCCCGCGTGGAAGACCGTGAAAGGTTGTAACGGCTAGCGAGCTGCCGGAAAAACATCGAATTGTCAAGCGTATGCCCAGCCGACCGAAGGGCTCAGTCAAAGCGAGAGTTAGTGATGAGGCGGAGAAATCACCCCGAAAGACGCGTGCAATGAATCGCGCCGCGCGTGCATGAACGCATGATCTTTTACATTCTCGATAATTAGCTTTCATTGTCATAATCACCACCCTTTTCTTTCCTCCTCTTACCTGAACAGCCGAAGATGGAACCAGCAGAGAAGAATACCGAAAGAGAGGCTCATCGCGAGACCGGGACGGCACGTATGCTCGTGGCCGTGACGGGCATCGGATAGCCCGCAGCCCACTCGGAGGTGGTACTACAAACCTTCTCGGAGTCGGTGACCCTCCCCGAGGTGGCAAGCCGCGACGGAGAAGAGGCCGAATAAGCGGCTGGCGAATGGGCTGAGAAGGAGGCTGAGGCCCGAGCCGCCAAGAAGTCCGCTGACGAGGGCAGGTCGCAGGAGCGCCTCGAAGAGAAGGCGCGCTGCGAGCAGCAGGCATAAGGAGCCAGTGACGTTTTCACTGATCTAGTTGACGAGCGAGAGGAGTAAAAGCAGCAGCTTGTTGCAGGATTCTTGAAGGCTATACGAAGCCTAGCCCGTAGTGCAGTATACTGTACGTGCTCGTCCTCGAGCACGTGAGCCCGCGAAGGCGTCGTGAGTGTTTATGCTGCGCAGCTTAATCGCGGATGAAATAAACATATATTTGAGAGAGGTGAACGCGAGGAAAAGGCAGGGGTTAGGCGTTAAATCACAAAGAGCAGGTGGAGTTTAGATTTATATTTATATGTTGTAAAACCAGCAAACCAGTTGCGGCGCAAGGCAAGAGAGAGACAAAGCGAAGTCTAATGTAGAGAGAGAGAGAGAGAGAGAGAGAGAGAGAGAGAGAGATCAGCGATCAATCAAGTATTTACATTCGCTTCCGTGCTGTCTCGCTGAAATGCCTCGTGGCTCGTTTTGAACGGCGCAAGCGGATGACCAGGGCCCTCGCTGGGCAGTAGAGTAGATGCCTCGTGTCCTTGGGTGTGTGTCTGGCTACCGGGAGGACGAGCGGCAATAGCTGCTCGGCACGTAACAGTCACGCGGCGTGAACTTGCCCTCGGAGTGATAACACCAGCGGCCCACCAGGACACGACTTGCTAGCGGCTCTCTCTCTCTCTCTCTCTCTCTCTCTCTCTCTCTCTCTCTCTCTCTCTCTCTCTCTCCCTCTCTCTCTCTCTCTCTCTCTCTCTCTCGCGACACACTCATACACACGCGCGGCTCTCTCTTTGTGTTTGCTAGCTGGGCCTTCTGCTCTCTCACTTACCTTGCTGCTGAAACAATGTACATAATATATACTTATCCATATGTATATATATTCGTAGTGTACTGAGGGAGAGAAACAGCGAGAGTACGATAGTCAGCTCGTTATAATTTTTACTATACATAATTTTAGTATATGATTCTATTACATTAATATTTGGGCCAAGAAAATCGTATAATAATAATATGTAATAAAATTATGTAACAATATCATATACTTAATTCACCTAATTATGTTCAACCGGGTAGTCTAACAAAACAGAACTTTCTCACGCAAATAAAAACACAAACTTTCGTTAATTCTGATAAATAACAAACCGAATTAACGTGAGAAAAACGTCAGAGAAGCTCGTCTTGCTCTTCACGCGTGCACACTCTGCACTTTAGTGCTACAGGCATATACCAACTCAGTTAATTTACTTTAGCGAGAACAATAAAATTTTTCGACGCAATAGTTGCAAAGTTTTCCATGACTCATGGTCAAATCCGTACACGAGTACGATTCTTATGCGTGTTGTATCGCGGTTGTCAATCTTGATTTTTGAGTCGTTGGACGCAAGCTCGAATCCTGGACTCGCGTTCGATTCCTGGTCTCGCGTTCGATTCCTTGAATGTCTGGATCAAAAGCGCATTCACTGTTGTGTGCTCAGTTTCTTCGCACGGTCTCTATGCGTATCCAGTCACTCACTGGTATGATGCTGTCATTAAAAAAAAAAATCGCACGACAAAAAAAATTGAAACTAATTCGCAGTTTGCTACGTACATTGGAATTCTACTGAAAAATCAACGCAGTTATCCCAACTGAAACGCGTCGAACAAATGCGTTCGTCAAAAAAAAAAAAAAAAAAAAAATCCGAATCGGAGAGCACTTAACACACTGGTGTCAGCTCTAACTGCTACCACTCCAATCACCTAACGCCATAAATACTCATTTCACATCCATCTTAAATGCACCCTCTCCTCATCTCCACTTGCCTGTTCCAAGTAACCCACTCTCACGGTCCGGTACCCCACCCTTTTCATTTAAATCCATCAGCCCTGATGACGTCTCGAAGGCTTGAACTGTGGCTAAGTCGAGAATGTTGAGACTCGACGGAATATCAGTTAAATATCTGTCTATCATTCGCCCATATATTCTCCAGCTAGTCTGCGAAATATTCAATAAATCCATCAGCACCGGCACTTTCCCCTCACTCTAGAAATGGACACTCATTACTCTAATACCCAAAGTATCCCTACGGAGCGATGTGTCTGATTTGCGACCTATCTCGCGGCTGTCTGAATGTTCCAAGTTATGGGAGAGAATCCTGACAGACCAGCTAATAAGTCACCTTGAGGAGCATAATCTCCTAACTCCTCGTCAAACAGGTTTTCGAGCAGGGCACAGCACCCAGACAGCCTTACTGGGGATCTTGGACGATATTTGTCTGTCAATGGACGACTCGCTGTACACAATTCTCGACCTTTCTGACTTTTCAAAAGCATTTGACAGAATCCTCCACCAACTCTTGATTCACAAACTCCGCCCTCTCAATGTAACCGATCACACGCTCAAACGGTTCACATCCTACCTCGCCGATAGATGCCAGACCGTGGCTGACAAGGGTGGTACCATTTCGGACTGGATCTCTACCAGCGTGGGGGTCCCCCAGGGCTCTGTTCTCGGTCTACTACTATTCCCCATATTCATAAACGACCTGCCACAGGTTCTGAGGTTTTCCAGGCACATGATCTACGCCGATGACACTTAAATTTACCGCAGTTGTAAGCGACACGGTCTTCCGGACGCCATTAGCAAAATTTCGCAGAACTGCTGCGGAAGCGAAAAAGAGCAGACGGTGGATGGGATCGAACCCGGAGCCCCGAGATGCGAGCCATGGAGCACGACCACTGTGCTACCGCTGCGATGCAAGTGTAAGCTGTGCATCGTAGTGCAGCTCGGCCAGCTCTTATCGCTGACTCGTCTCGCAGCTCGCGTTGCAGACGTATGCGTCTGTGACACTGGATAACTTCGGACCTTGGCTGGAGGCGCGACGTGTCCCACATCTGCCAGCAAGTCTTCCGCACATTACGTCAGCTCCGGAAACATCAAAGAGCCTTTCATTTGATCTTCGAAAGTCATTGGTACAGTCACTCGTACTACCATTCTTCGATTATGCCTGCCTGGTGTACCACGACTTAACAGGAGAGCTTAACCTAAGGCTTCAACGTGCTCAAAACGTTTGCAATCGCTTTGTATACGGCAACATTCTATGGACGGACCATGTAACCGCGTATCGCCAAAAGCTCGACTGGCTGCCGGTCAAGGGCAGGCGTGAGTACTTCCTTGATACGCTAACCTTTTCTTTGCTACAGACAAATCGACCGGTCTATCTGATAAGCAACCTCATCCTAACGACCAACCGTGGTGTACGCAGATTCACTCGTCACGGCGTTTTAACTTTTTTCATCCGGCATTTTCCAGCAGCGTATCCTATTTCTGGAACAATCTAGTATCATCGTATCATCTCCCTACCTCATACTACCTCCCTAAAAACAGTAAAATCCATCCTCCTCAAACTCAATATACTGTGCAATCAAAACTCTACATGAACTATCTCTGTACACTGACCGATATACAACACGTCTTTTTCTTTGTATAGTTTAGTCCCCACGTAGGCCATAGAGCCATTCATGTAAACACGTTTTATTTGTCGTTTATTGTATGTATATATTTACTGTACTTCTATCACAGGGCCAAAAGCCCGTATCTTGTATTAATAATCACGATTTTAGTTTAGCTCTAGTATAAGGCCATAGGATCATTATTGCAGACATTATCGATATTCTGTAAATATGTATTTATTCTGTTACTTTTACCGCATTTTGTAACTTTCTTTTACTTGTAATTTTTATTTTACCCTATATCAATTCGTCAATTCTAATTTTGTGTGATAGTGTTAGCTAGGGCCCATCCTCCGGCCTCGAGATATGCACTGCTGGCATTTTACAAAAATTCCAATATACCTGTGTGTATTTAAACTATCGGTTCGAGTATACACGCGCGCGTATAATATGCTTTTGGTTCAAGTATAATATACGCCGTCGAGCTCGCACAGCTCGACTGCGACGTAAACACAGAGTCGCGTTTATTTACGTCTTTCGCTGCGGCCTTCTCGTATCTATGCGATCTACTGCGGCTGTGTACTATGTACACGCTATAGCGACGCTACCAAAATCTTACTGTTTTCTCTCTCGCGAATATTTCACGCTCGCGAATATTACATGGCATTCCCGTGAGCCACTGCACCAAGTCGCAAAGTTGTAGCCGCTGCTACTGCTGACACGATACAGATGAAAAGGCTTCACCTTATTTATTCGCTGTCGACGTTTTTGGTAGGTGCGCACCACCCACTCACACACACTCTGCACCGGTAGTGTCGTTGGCTCGCTGGCAGGAGCCGACGTCCTCTCGTTCGTCGCTGATGAACAATCCGAAGAAGCAGAAGTTGGCAGAAACGTCTTCTTCTCGCGATCACACACACTTTAACTCTCTCGCACGCTATCGGTCTTCGCTCGATTTGGTCAGTCTAACACACGAGAGCTGACGCGTTCGCACCTATGGCCGGAAGCTATCTGTCTGTATGACGGACCGCGACTTATACGCGATGCCCCAAATCTTGCCTTGCGCTTGCGCAACGTCGCGTTTTAACGATGCGCGAATCTACCTGATTTCGCACCTCGTTACAAGTGTAACGTCATGAATTTTAGTCAATGATTTTACAAGGTATATACGTGTTTTTTTTTTTATAAAAATGGTGTATATTTTTTATATTTTCGATAGAATTGTTTTCTTTTAATTACATTAAATAAAAAATTTGTTGGTAAGGAGAATATCTTTTTGTTTTTTTGCAGGATTTAACCCAGGCTTGACCCCTTAAGCCGCACCGATTAAACGGTGGGAGGTGTCTTAGGTACACCCACGCGTACAATTAACAGATTTTAATTGTGCTGTAGTTTGTGCGCTTAGCTATTTTCGGGCTCCTTTGGCTTCTAGTGGCAAGCATCACTGTGGTGGCGATATGCCGATAAGACGCACGATCGCAAATCACACTCTTATTCAGAATAACCAGTGACATACAACTATTAGATCTAGACGTGAGTGTGATAAGCTACTATCATAGAAAAAAAAGAACAATATGGACTTAAGGATTAGAACCCAAAACTAACGCAGTTTACACAGAGCTGACGCATACCAAGAACTTGTGAGGGAATCTCAAAGGTATGCTAGCAGTACAGGAAATTTGGTGGAAAGATTGAAAGCTAGCATCAAGTAGCTTTATCTTCTGGTTTAGGGGCGGGCGCATAGTCATCCTCTAGGTACCTGATTTTTTATAGTCAACTAATTATGCATTTAGTAAAAAGTTTCAAATTTGTGAATGACAGACTCTTTCATATTAATATCGAAGGAGCATGGTATGGGTACGTGAAGAAGTTTCCACGATAGATTGCAAACGTTGCGAAAAGCTTTTATGTAACCTTCCTGCAAGTCAAAAACATCTGCGACACGTTTACCTAAGTCCATTGAGTCATTTTAAAATATTTCATTAAAGATTGAGTAAATATGATTAGAGACTGACTCAAAGCTTCCGCCATGTTTTAAGAGCTTTTAAACTAGTAAGCTTTAAGAAACATTTTTAAATAATTTAAATCAGTTTCATAAAATCTGTGAAAAGCTTTCATGCGATATTTTTGAAAGACAAAAATTCCACGACACTTTGCCGTAAAAAATAATTTAGGAAAGATGATTCAAACATTTCAAGGATATTTTTTGAAAGATTTCAGGGAGATTTTAGTAAAATTTAATATAAGCTAGCAAAAAGCTTCCACCATGTTTTAAGAGGCATTTTAGATTTAATATGTTCCGGATATTTCTTGACATAACCTGTTCGAAAAATCCGGAGGCTGACTTGTCCTATAATCTATTAATGTTGTCATCGTGGTAGTATATGTGTAGCATTTTTAAGAATCTTTTTGTGTATTCTTACATAAATAATGTGCAGAAATCTCTGCGGGGATCTATGCACAGATCTTTGTACATTATTTTCGTAAGGATAGTTAGATTGTACATTGTCAAAAATCTTAATACCTTCGTATTCGATTTAATGACCGGTTTCTATGTGGTAGAGTGTTGATCTTTATTTGTATGTCATACTTACGTATGTTGTGCCACAGTCGTAACGTAACAAAGAAATCCTATCAACTTGAATAGTGAATCTTATCGATTTGTTTGAGCTTCAATGATGAGTTTCTTCCGATAAGATTTATATAAAAAATAAACAATTCAATAAAATACTTTCCAAACAGTATTTTTTTAGATTAAGATTAAGACAGTTTTATTTCTGTACATAATGCTGTTTAATTTGAAAGTAGAATACATAGAAATAGTATAAAATAATTTGTGCGAGTGTGTGAAAGATGAAGCATGTGGAGTGGATGAAATAAAAGAGTGTCGGTGTTTGTTAGTTGCCATTGCAACTCACGCCTGCAAGGAAAGATGTGCTTGACCTTCCTTACACCATAGATGTAACAAAGTTCCGAGTTAACAAGTCTCAGAAGTTGAGTGTCTAGTTCTTGGGCCAGGTCGCAGTATACTAATGAGTAATAGTCTATGATAAAAAAGAAGAGCGCTTGCACACGGTGTTGGCGTAGTCTGAAGTTGGTTCTCTTCCGAAAGAAGTATAGCCGATGGATCAATGAGTGAGCACGTTTGCATATTTGCGTTACGTGCTTTTTCCACTTAAGTTTGGAGTCAAATACCAACTTCAAATTGAGCACTGAAGATCTATAGTTAACTCACGCTCTCCCTATGTTGAGGTAAGTGTTAGCAATAGTAGGTAAAGCATTTATGTAGTATTGAGAGCCCAAAACGATCATCTTAGTTTTGAGGACATTAAGTTTGAGGCGGTTTTGTGCTGTCCAGCCCATTATCCTTCCGGCGTTAGCACTCATCTTAAGAGAACAAAAATCGAGCTCCTTGGTGTGGCGTCCGCAATTTAGGCAAAAACCAATATCATTGATGTACAACGCAAACAACAAAGGACCTGAAAACCCTGCTTATCAATTAAGCATAGGTCAAGCTAGGTGTTCTGCCTGTGATGGTTAAGTATAAGGTAACATATAAGTAAAAGAATTTTCTTCAATAAAGGCCCTGATGAAATTGGCATCTTCAGATGAAGCTGATTGGTCAGAGTTGAAATCACCCATGATTCCCTCCGTCGAGTAATTGTGCATACATGTTGTTAATTGTTCAATACAGTTAAAGACTTGGATGAAGGGTGCATGCGGTAGGCAATACATAACCCCCACGAAGATGGGTGATACTCCCTTATCTGAAATTTCACAAAACAGATACTCCGGTTTACCTGATTTGCCCGATCATTCGCCGTCAGATGACGAGTAACGATGGCTGTAGATGAATAATGGATGTAGAGAGCCACAACTCTACCGTTCCTGTTTCTGTCCCGTCTGTACAAAACGTAATCATCCACTGAAGGAATGGATGTTATCCTGTCATTGTGCTAAGTCCCAGTTACAGCTATTACGCGAAAGAGGGAACCAGTTGACAAGTAAGTTGGAGATACCTTAGAATCGGATGAAGACACGACAGATGAGCTGATAATAGGTGTAGTGGAATGATGCGTGTATGTTGGATAAAGAAATTGAAGCTTCAGCGTTGATTGATGTTGGCAGCTGGCAGAATGCGGGATAAAAAATCATCTAGCTCAGCATCGGTAGAGATGATGGTGGCTCGTTCGCTGTTATCACCAGAGCAGATAAATATCCTACTGTCTTCTTTGCCTCCAGGGAAATACAGGCATAAAAAAGATTCGCGAGTAAGTAAACAAAAACTAAAATTTAGCAATTATTCTAGAAATTCAAGGATTTTTGAGTAATCGTTTTATTAAAAAAAAATAAAAACAATGAATTTGAATACTTTAGAGCAATTACAGATGGACGATACAAATTAGATGTATCAATAAATATAAGCGATAACATTACTTTAAACATTAAAATAGGAACAAAACTAGAAATTATAGTTGATCTTCAAGTAAATGGTAAATATTAGAATATATACGCTAACACCCGACATCTAGGAACCCCGCAGCGCCCTCGCTGCGTAAGACAGCCACGACCACGTGATCCGCCGCTGCGGTCGTCAGCGCGCTCTGCCCGCCGTCTCACTTCTTGCGCGCTCGCCGAGCAAGCCACACGCTTGCTCAGCCACGCCAAGCTTTTCTTTTCCTTTGTCCACGTTAAGTTCAGTTACCGAATAAAGCCACGTTTATCTTTCTCATAAACTGAAGTGTTTTCTTTTTGCGTATCACCTCATCCCTATTATTCGTGTCCGCTTGTAGCTAATATACCAACAGTAAATATAAATTCAATGTATTCGATACACAGAATTAATTTGCTTTAAAATATTTTAAATTTTTATATTTATTTTTATTTACAAGGTAACACTTATATTTTAGAAGTAAAAAAATAAAGATTATTACAATATTCTTAATGATGATACAATGGAATTAGAAGATCTCATTTTATTCATCATTATTTTTTTTTTAAATAATAATAAAATCAATACTTTTACTTTGTGTTGGAATATTAGGAATATGCGTGTGTGGTAATATAAAGAGATTTCTTTAACAATGATATGAATTACTTTAATGTAACAAACAATGAATATTTGTATATAAACTGTATATATCTGCATGACTAAAATAACTGTATGAATACTAGAAAACTATCTTTTGTGTGTGTTTTTCCCCTGATGTGCGCTTCGCTGCTGTTCTGCTCGGACTAAAGCGCTGATGCTTTAACTAGGCTTGCGTGGGTGTCATAAATCCCGGTAGTAGACCTTTCGGTTTGGGTCTCTCTGTACTGTATATCTGGATCTGTGTGTACCTGTGAATATTTGTGTGTATTTGTGCGTACACATTATTAGCAAATTTCAATACTTCAAATAAATTTGTATTTTTATAGATTGAAAGGAAAGATGATAAAATTTAAGATTAAAATCAAGAAAAAGTTTTTTTACGTATTCTAGAAAATTCTTGCTCTTTTCTTTTACAAAATTATTGATTCTCAATAAAATTAATGATCCTACAAGAGAGTTAAATATGTTTGAACTTCACTTGTAGCCAATAATGGAATGATACCCACGTTGTCAAGAAAATCTGTAAATAAAGGAAAAGGAATTAGCACATGGAATTAGGACATATTCTGTGACTATAAGCAGTTTTGTTAAACTTTTTTTAGTCTATTTTATGGTCTTAGTTATCTGTTATAGATAAATAAATTTAATCAATTCAAAGTAAGTCATAATTTTCAAAATTTAATTAGTTATACATGAAAGCATAGTGGAAGTACATTCTAAATTTCAGCTCATAATATCAACTTGTCGGCGTACGTAAGTACGTACATTCATACATTCATACATACATACATACATACATACATACATACATATATACATACATACATAAATACATACATACATGAAGAAAAATAAGAATGAAGAGGACGACAAAAATGGCACTGGTACCTTAAGCCAAAAAGGAACTAGAAATAAGAGACCGCCACGGGCAAGACCAACCCGGCCAGATGCCCTTATTATAAAGGCTGCGAAAGGGAAGTCTTATACCGACATCTTGAGAAAGATGAAGGTGGACCCTGCACTGACGATGCTCGGCAATAGTGTAAGCAGGGTGCTCAGGACGACGACTGGAGACGTGCTCTTGGAACTCCAACACAAGGCAAAAGGGAAGACAGCAGAGCTTCGAAAAGTAGTCAAAGGGGTGCTCGAGGATGGTACCAAGATGAGGACTCTACAAGACGTAGAAGTCTTTGAAATAAATGACCTCAACGTATTAACCAGCAGGGAAGAAGTTTTGAAGGTACTACACAAAGAGTTCCAAAATGACGACACGTCCACGATGGAGGAGATGGTAGTAAAGTCATTGCGGAAGGTTTACGGTGACACGCAGATAGCGTTAATCCAAATGCCAGCGGAAATGGCCCAGCGGATGTTAGCAAAGCAGAAAATCAGGATAGGCTGAGTGGTCTGCCGAAAAAGGGAGATGAAGCGGAGCACGCGGCCGCTTAGATGCTTCAAATGTCTGGGTTTTGGCCACATCGCTAAAAATTGCCCAGTAAATCAGGATCGCGGTGGGCTGTGTTACAAATGTGGAACCGAAGGACACAAAGCCAGAGAATGTAACAACGAATCGAACTGCGTACTCTGTACACTGTAAGGAACGTGGTGCAGAAGGGAAAAGTGATCATGCAGCTGGTAGTTACATGTCCAATCTACCGAGCTGCAGTAGAAGCACTAGATAGACCCAGAAAATGAAGATAGTGCAGATAAACTTGAATCACTGCTAGACAGCACAGGACCTACTAATCCTGTACGCCCGCGAGGCAGAGGTTGACGTAGCCATTGTGTGCGAACAATACAGGGACTTAGACGAAGCAGCAATCTGGGCATGTGGTGAAGTTGCTTTCCAGGAAAAAATGACCAACCGTTAAGAAGGATTTGTACGCGCGAAGGTAGCAGGTATACATATTTATAGCTGCTACGCTTCCCCTAACGTGCCAACTGAGCAGTTTAAACAACTGCTGGTTCTGCTTGTGCAAAATGCGGTAGGAAGAAAACCGCTACTTATCGCAGGGGACTTTAATGCTTGAACCGTAAAATGGAGCAGCCAAAGGACACAACAAAGAGGACGAGTGTTACTGAAAGCATTCGCTCTACTAGACTTGGTGCTAGTCAACCATGGTAGCACGTACACATTTGGAAGAGGAGACACAGGATCTATTGTAGATCTGATGTATGTTAGTAGCTATCTAATTGACACAATTGACACATGGACTGTAAGTAAACACTATACAAATAGCGATGGAAGGAATGCAGCTAATATGACTGAGTGTCACTGGACCAGGAGGCTGGAACAGCGAGCAAGGAAGAAGTACTATAGAACTAGAAGAGGACAGAAGGAAGTGGATACCTTCAACCAAGAAATGAAGGACGCCAAGCGGAAACTAAAGAGGACAATTCGCGACAGCAAATTGCGGTGCCTTAAGGAGATACAGGACGAGGTCGACCAGGACCCCTGGGATAGGCCGTATAAAATAGTAGTGAAGAATATTAGGTGAAACTATATACCCCCTCCTAAGTGTCCGGAATTATTACAAAGGGTTGTGACTACACTGTTTCCCAGGCAGCTGGACGAACCGTGTATCACGGAAGCCAGGGTAAACGAGGAAAATATTGCCCCCCATTACGACGGACGAGGTGGTAATTGCCTGCAAGATGATAGGAAACAACAAGGCTCCAGGGTTAGATGGTATGCCCAATATCGCATTGAAGCATGCTATCGAAGCCCGGCCAGAGGTCTTTGTAGACGTTTACAACTCATGTCTCAAAGAGTGGATTTTCCCAATGAACTGGAAGAAACAACGCCTAGTGCTCTACCAAAAGGCAAGAAACGACCCGATGATGCTGCAGCATACCGACCACTCTGCATGCTAGACACCTCGGGCAAGATCCTAGAACGCATAATCTGCGTCAGAAGGGATCAGGCTATAGAAGGCATAGGAAGATTTGCGGAACATTAATATGGCTTCAGGAAGAAGCGTTCAACCCTGGACGCAGTAGGATTAGTGATTTACACATCGCGATCAGCGATAGCAGGGAAAAGATGGAACGGCGGAACAAAGGAGTACTGCGCCATCGTTACACTTGATGTCAAAAATTCATTCATTTCGGAGGATGTGCCTCTATAAATAAAAAGGATGATTTCTGACTATTTAAAGGACAGAATCTTATTATATGACACCGAGAACGGCGCCGAGAGCTATGAAGTAACAGGAGGCGTCCCCCAAGGATCAGTGCTTGGCCCACCTATTGGAACATCATGTATGATGGGGTTCTAAGACTGGAATTACCCAAAGGGGCAACAGTGGTAGACCCTGCTGACGATATTTCAGTAATGGTGGTAGCGATGCACAAAGAAGAAGTGATAGATATAGCCGAGAAGTCCATTCGTATAATACACGAAGGGCTAGCAGAAGCAGGGCTAGAACTGGGCAGTCACAAAACCGAAGCTACCCTTATTTCTAGTAGGAAGAAGATGGAGACAATAACACTGACGGTGAGTCGACACGAGATTGTCTCTCAACTGACCCTCAAGTATCTGGGCACCACCATCGATGCAAGACTAACATTCAAACAACATCTCGAAGTAGTAAGCGATAAAGCAGCAAAAGTTGGCGCTGCTTTATCGAGGTTGATGCCAAACGTAGGAGGGCCAACACAGAAACGAAGGTTGCTCTTGGTCATTGTAATCACATCGATTATATTGTACGGGGCCCCAATATGGGCGGATGCTATGTTGGTGAAAAGTTACGCAAGAAAGCTATCGACCGTGTACAGTAGAAGTGCAGTAAGGGTTGCATCGGCTTACCGTACGGTATCGGACGAGGCGGTCTGCATCATAGCAGGCATGCCGCCTATCGACCTTTTAGCAATGGAGAGGAAGGACATATTCGAGGCGAAAAGACGGATTAATGACAATACTCAGAGGGAAGTTTGTGCCTCCGCTAGGAAGCAGACAATGACTGAGTGGCAAAAAAGATTGGATTCCAGCGATAAGGTGTGTCCATCGCCTTATTCCAAGAATAGCGGAATGGATGGAAAGAGGGACATGGGGAAGTCAATTACTACCTCACACAGTTTTTAACGGGGCACGGATGCTCTCCAAACCAGAGTTACACCTGAGTCTATAATGGAAGCATTACTGCCTTCAGAGGAAGGATCGAAGACGGTAAACAGTTATGCCGCGGAAGATCTTTGATTTTTTTGTGCACATTCTGCCTGTCCCTGAGATAGTCTATCAATTTCTCGATTCTGCTGCCAAGGCGGTCAAGTGCACATTCCTTTGCGTTATGCAAACAGCTCTCTTATCCCTGTTTGCATCAACCTCCATTTCCATATCACCTGCGTCTCTACATTCAGCAGGGGTCAGGTGACAAACCTCTGCGGCCTCTAAGTGACTTTGCCCCCCTCCTCCAATATCCATGGGGCCAGCGTTGACCACCGAGGCTTTCACCCGATCGGAATCGTCGACGGGACTGGGCTCTCTGGCTTGCCCCGCTTGGGCAAGTAATGTTATTAACTCACTATCTATGTTTGATTTATCTTCGGTGTTTCCTTTCCTAGCCTGTTTGGTCCGCGGAGCATATTTTATTTCTGTTCTTCCTTTCGGCTGGTTGAGGAGACATCAACGCGCCGATGAGCATTCTCCCATCCGCCACCCACGAGACGCGCCACATACGGGGTATCGGCTTCTTTGTGCAGGTGTGTGTATGTATGGGTGTGTATATGTCTGTGTGAATGCGCCTGTATATATACATATCTATAGGCTGTGCAGCACATGAGTCTAGCATTAGTATTGCATAAATGTTTAAGTAATATTAGCTTGGATATGAACATTTATGGTTAAGTAATAGTCTGCAGCTGTGGACACATTCAAATTCGGAGCGTAGCGTTCGATTAATTAGTGTGCCAGAAAGTACTATCATAAAAAAATTTTGAAAATCAGTAATCGAATTTCGTAAATCAATCCAACATTCTCACATCGACTGAAAAAATAACAAAAAAAATAAAAATCACTTCAGTGTACAGTGATCAACATCATATAACCTATCAACGATATAAAATAATTATCACGATCAATCGCAATCTCATACCAACAGTAGTACGGGTGAAACAGATACTGACATTAAAGAACGTGGAAAGGTCTTAACAGAAATCATTCGATCCTAAAGAGTTGGTAGATATTTAATGTATCAATAAATAAGTTATAAGTTGCAAAATAAATAAGTGAATAAAAGAGAATAAATTGCCATACATTTGAGATCTTGATTGTTACCTACGATACCATTATGCACTGAAACGTTGCTCCAATTCTATGTAAAGTTGTGACAGTGCATATGCCTTCACAACGGCTCGGCATAATCCCAGCACATACACGTGCCAAGCGCGCGCACACACACACACACACACACATACAGACAAGCATTGTCTAGGCCAAGCAGGAGCCGTGCGCGAAGCATAGAAGTAGAATAGGAGAGAGAGAGAGAGGGAGGGCAAAAGGAAAGTAGCGTGACAACGCCGACGCTGTATAATAAACACGCAACAAGAGGTAATGAAATAGCAGAGCTGGATTTGCGAAGCAATCCAAAGGGTCCCGAATCGATCGAAGAAGGACTACTGATTAGCAGAGAGAAGCGCGACTTGCTCTCTTGACTATCGACTCTTGTAGTGACCACACGTGGCTGGGAGCCACGGAAACCGGCCAGCCGTCGGAGCCGCTCATCTCTCAGGACGCGGCTCCAGACCAGACCATCAGGCCGAGGGCCACGACATTGTGCCCAGACTAAGGCGACCAAGTGCGACCAGGAGTTCGGTATGCCACCGACTAGACAATGGCGCTGACGAGGTAATACCCAAAGCAACCAGCCCGTCCAGTAGCGGCAGCGCAACATTCATCAGCAAACCCGAGAGTCTGTCCTGTGTCGGCGAATCTCTTTCAGTTAATTTGGCGCATAGCGCACCACGTGCAGAAAAGCACGAGCGAGCATAGCTTAGCGTAGAGCCAAGAGCAAAGCCCGGTTGTCGGGTATAGTGCGCTGGCCGATCTCGATGATCGCCTCGACGCACAACACACGCACACACGATCGCCCGTAGTGCATATTGTTATTTTGAGTGAATAAATGTTCTGAGGGCAGATGAAGCCCGAAGGTTCCTTTAGTATAAATTATTAGAATGTCATTATTGTGCATGCTGAAACCCTTGCTTCCATTCATGAATAAGCCGAGCTCAGAATGACTCCGCCAATCTCCTCGGTCCTTCAAGACGGAGATGCTGAGCAGCCGAGGCGAATTTCTGATCGTCACCCGACGATCCTTTTGTTAACGTAGTAGCTTTGGGGGACTTATATCTCGTTAGATTTGACGCTAGCAAAGCCACAAAGTTACAAAGTGTAATGTTGAACCCATGACTGCAAGCGATAAAAGTATTGGAGGATTTAGCTATTTCAATCTAGAAAAGAAACTAAAAACAACTGTCAATCCTTATAGTTTTATCTTTGTTCCATATAATGATTTAGAACTTTCACATAACTGTCACGTCGTGCGATTTTTTACCGTCAATTTATAAAGTTGGAAACAGTTGGTATAAATTTATACCAGGATTAACAGACGCACACGACCCAATTGTAATAAAACCAATGACCAGAATGACTTGGAATTATTTAAGTCCAGGAGAACTTGCTACAAGTGGCATCTACACAGAGCAAGAATTAGAAAATATAAGAGAAAGAATAATGATTCCAATCGAACAACCAGCCGTACTAAATGATATAGCAAGAAAATTACACGGACATCCAATACCGAACGACCAAGGTACACTTTTCAAATTAATGAACGAAGATGCAGTAACGAAGATAGTGGAGTCAACTTGGGGAAGAATATGGAGCAAACTAGTTTCTTTTGGAACAGCTAGTGCAGGAATAATAGCAGTTATAATCATATTTCAAATCATCAAGACAGCAATTGGAATGTGTATAAATAGATATGCGTTACATCAAATATATGGATGTTCAATTCATATACTCGGAGCAATATGGAATACCTTGGCCTATTATTTAATTTCACTCAAAACGAATTCTAATAGTCAAGCAAATGAAGCACAGAATCAAGACAATGATAATAAGGATATTGTACTTGAGTTAATGCCAGAACCTAGTACATCACAAGTAGTAAATATTCAACCGAAAAATGATGGGAAACCATTTTTTAATATGTAATGAATCATTCATTAAAGGATAAACAGTTCAATTTGAGAATGTTTGGCCGTTTCATATATTACACACTATTTTATTTTTGATTAAATAATTTAGTTTTATGAATCTCTATATAATTCTTTCATATCGCATAAAAATTCAAAACACAAAAAAATAATTTTTTATAAACTAAGTATACATGATAAGCTAAAGCGAAAGATTGTTCTTGCGTCATTATATTCCTTATAACAATCATTTTAGACGAGGGGTTTCACGTCGTGTGATTTTTTTTTTATTTTTCAAAACTTTAAAATTTTATTTTTCAAATATATAAGTGCGTACGTGACGCACTTCCAAAGAATTTCGAAGATGCGGGCCTGAAGAGAGAAAGCGAGGGACAGATAGCCCTATCGTAAATCTCTTGAGCTGCTCGCATCGACGAGAATCATCAGCGTATGCATTAGAATAGCTATAATAAAGTTTTTCTGCGCATTGGTCAGCAGGAGAAATTTTTCGGCGCATCGGACTAAGCGCAATTTTATGACGAGCAGCTGTGTTTGCTTAAGCTATCGGCAGAGTCTAGAGCGAACGCAATTAAGACGGCCTCAGACCTTTTTTTTTTATTGCAGGGACAGTTTCGGAAAGTACGCACGCTTGCAGCTGTGTACTGATCCCGGAATTTTCCGCTGTTTGTCAAAGTATGAAAGTTTATTTTGTTAAAATTCGAAATATTTATTTAGAATTATTTTACATCAGACTATTGTATAAACTATGCATTTTTCGAATTGCATACGTTCGCTTTTAGCAACAGTTTTGGTGGGATAGTTCTACATAAATATATATAAATGCATAGCTAGTTTGCAGCTTGTAGTATAATTAAAGTTTTTACAGACAACAAACTGATAATGCGATCTATTTATTTATTATTTTGGCACTAAACTGTATATTTTTCGATTTATACAGTTCGCTTCTTGTGTATAATTTATGAATGGATCAAATGTCTATTTGTTTATTTTAATTTTATCTTATATTTTATTGTAATAGTCGGTCGGTGTGAAGCTACGATTGTTGCAGTAAGATATATTACTTAGCTGAATTATAATAATCGGTCGGTGTGAAGCTACGGTTGTTATAACGATGCATTGCAAATTTAATAATAATAATAAAATAGCTAATATAAATATTAAAGCTGCAGACAGATGAAATGTATAATTTTCATTAGTAACAAGTCATTGGAACAAGTCAAGCAGAGACGACAACACAGGCGCATGGATAGCCAAGGTCGAGCGGAATACAGCTACTGCGTACTTTAGTAAGGTAAAAGATAAACAGTGTAGCGAAATCGATTGGATTTTAGATAGTGGTAGTACAGACCACATTGTAAATAATGATAGTTACTTCGAGAGTTTTGAAATATTGAAAAATCCGGTAAATGTATGTTTAGGTGATAATAAAGCGGTAAAAGCGACAAAGATAGGAAATATTGTAAGTTATTTTGATGCCTTTGGAAAGCAATTTGAAATTAATATGAAAGACGTTTTGTACGTTAAAGATATGAATTTGAATTTAATAATTGTAGAAATGTTTGGGAGAAAAATTTAGCAAAAATATTTGATAAAAATGAAAATTTAATGGCAGTCGCAGAAAAGAAAAACGGACTATATCATATGAAGAGTAAAATAAAAAAATATAATTTGATAGTAAATTGTTCAAATAAAAGATTAGTAATATGAACTTAAAAGAAAAATGGCATAGATTATTAGGTCATGTGAACTTTAAATATTTGAATACGATGTGTAATAAGCAATTATTAAACGGAATACCGAATGAATTAAAAGGCGAATTTTTGAAATGTAAAACGTGTATAGAAAATAAAATGAATAATGTACCGTTTAAAAATAATAGATATCGAGCGAAAGATTTATTAGAGATTGTACATACAGATGTTTGTGGGCCTTTTCAAAATACGGGCTTTAGAGGAGAAAAATATTTTATTAGATTTATAGACGATTACAGTAAGATTGCTAGAGTATACCCAATAAAATCTAAAGCAGAAGTGTGTGAGGGCATTAAATATTATGTAAATGAATGTGAGAATTTAACAGGAAAAAAGTAAAATATTTAAGATGTGATAATGGAAAGAATATTTAAATAATGAAGTTTTTAATTATGCAAAAAGTAAGGGTATCGTTATTTTTCCGTGTCCTGTATATGTTCATGAATTAAATGGTGTAGCAGAAAGGTTTAATAGATCGATAATGGATGTGTCGCGTTGTTTATTAGAAGAAGCACAGATAAGTAAAGTATATTGGCCAGAAATAGTTCAAGCGGCAACTTATTTGAAAAATCGAACGTTGACGAATACTATTGAAGAGAAAACCCCATATGAGATATTTTTCAGAAAAAGACCTGATGTTTCACATTTAAAAATTTATGGTAGTAAAGTTTTTGTTAGAAAGCCAGAACAGAAAAGAATTTCAAAATGGGATAAAAAGGATGAAGAAGGAATTCTAGTCGGGTATAGTGAAAATGGGTACCGTATATTAACAAATAATAAAATTATAGTAGCAAGACACGTGGAAGTTATAGAAGAAAAGGAAAAATGTATCGGTTTAAATAGCGAAGAATCTGATGAAAATCAAAATGAAAGTAAGTTTGATAGCGAGGAATCAAATGATGAAGTTTTTGAAAGCCCAATCAAAGATAAAATTAAAATTAATGAACATGAAAATCAGTTAAAAATTCATAGAAGATCAGAAAGAGTTAGAAGTAGTCCTGAATATTATGATGAATATAGAATGAAAAATAAAATTGTTGCGAATTTTTGCGGAACTGATGTTCCTGCTACATTTGAGGAGGCGATTCAATCGAATGAGAGTAAAAAGTGGATAGAAGCAATGGATAAAGAAATGAATATTATTAAATTAAATAAAACTTGGGAATTAGTTGATAGTAATGAAAAAAGGGCCATTGGTGTAAAATGGGTGTATAATAAAAAAAAATCGAATGGTACATATAAAGCTAGATTAGTAGTTAGACGTTTCCAACAAAGAGATGAAGTAGATGATATATATGCTCCTGTTGCAAAAATGCAAACGCTAAAAATCTTATTAGTTTATTGTTGTAAAATGGGTTTGCATATAGAACAAATGTACGTTGAGACAGCATTTTTAAATGGAAAAGTAACGTCTGAAGTTTATGTTAATCAACCTAAAGGTTATGAAGACGGAACTGATAGAGTGTGTAAATTAAAAAAAGCATTATATGGTTTAAAAGAAAGTCCCAGGGCTTGGTATGAATGTCTAGATAAATTTCTAATAAAATTAGGATTTATTAGAAGTAATATTGATTATTGCTTGTATACATTAAAATTAAAAGAAGATACTGTTTATTTGCTTTTATATTTCGATGACTTACTAATTTGCAGTAAAAATAAAGAAATAATAGCAAAAGTAAAGAAAACGTTGTCTGAACGATTTAAAATGAAAAATCTCGGAAAAATCCGAGAATATTTAGGGATTACCGTAAAATACGATGTGTTATGTAAGGAAATGGAATTATCGCAAAAAGATTATATTATTTCATTAGCTGAAAAATATGGTGTAGAAAATTATAATGCGTATAAAACACCAATAGAAGTAAACTTAAAACTCGAGAAATCCGATGATTGTGAAAGAGATATCAAATATAGAAATTTGATTGGTGCTTTGTTATATATAAGTTCGGCTACAAGGCCAGATATAAGTTTTGCAGTAAATTACTTGAGTAGATTTCAAAACTGCTATAATAATACGAATTTTAAATATGCTTTGAGAATTTTAAAATATTTACATGTGTCTCGAGATTTAAGTTTATCTTATAATGGATATAAAGTTTGTGATATACTTGATTGTTACGTAGATGCCGATTGGGCAGGCGATAATAATGATAGAAAGTCAACGACCGGCTTTGTAATACGATTATTCGGTAATGTTGTGTATTGGAGGTCAAGAAAACAAAAGTCTGTTACAAAAGCGTCAACATTTGCCGAATACGTTGCTTTATCAGAAGCAGTAACTGAAATTAAACTAGTCACAGTGTTATTAAAATGTTTTGATATTAAATGTAGAAAACCAGTGAATATGTATGAAGATAACACTGGAGCAATTAATATAGCAACGTACGGCAATTTTACTAAAAACTCTAAACACATAGAAGTTCATTATCATTTTGTACATGAGAGCGTAAATGAAGGTAAACTAAATATTGTAAATGTCGATACAAATGAAAATATTGCTGATATATTTACGAAATCATTGAGTAGAGAAAAGCATGAAAAATTTTGTAAAAAGTTAAATTTGAAATAAATAATAATATTAAGTACATTTGTGCTAGTGCACGAGTCAGCGGTGTTCGTGTGAGCGCGTGATGTATGAGTGAGAGAGAGTGGAAAGGGAACTCTAGTTCCAGCGTGCTCGCTTGAAAGAGAGTTGACAGAGACTACATAGAGTCCTCGGTAGTAGCATCACGCTGAATATAATTATTATCTAATCTTACGTTTTATTATATTAAATTACACTTAATAAATACTTAATAGTGTATTTATTTTCCATCACCTTATCAGTTTTTATTAATTCATTAAATAATTTATTCTTTGGATTACAGAAATGCACTTTAAAAGTCTTTTTTTTGTATTGCAAAACGGCAGTTTTTTTCTTAAATGCAATGTTGATAAAATGAAACCATTTCTATTTTCCTCTCCTCAAACTTTTGAAGCTGCTTCTGTTACAACTTTTACCATTCTTCCAACGGCTTGAGTGTTGTTTCGAAGTCTTGAGAAGTCCAACTTTGATAAATTGTTTGATTCCGAGAAGTAATAATTTCGATGTTCCAGTCTATCATTCGAAGTAACTTGATGCACTAAATTGAATAGAAGGAGGTCGAAAATGGCGTACAGTATTATTTGTTTGTCGTCGTCTTGCATCAAGGATTATCTGAACTGATCTTACACGAACGATATAATCATTATTAAATAACATACTAAGAAGTATATTTTCCGGCCGAGCGAAATAAGCATTTCACTCAATTACTGGTTCAATTATATTAAGGTATTTTTGTGGCAAATTTTTTGTATTTTGTATAAAAGTATAGAAATTTTTGGCTCCATCTTTAATAGGTGATTGAGTTTTAACCTAAAACCAAAATGGTATGTAGACTTTCATTACGTAGGTAACTATGTCAATTAATTTAGAAGTTGGTGACTCAGTTGCCATGTACAGTCTTAACACTTGATTTGCAGTAGTTAACCACCGAGATAAATTAAGGGGTCAAGGATTTCGATTTGCAAGATCTTGTGAACAGACTTCTGAATTTATAGCGTTGTAGCAAAGATAGAGATACTTTTGGTCTTTACTTAGTATTTTGTAATCACTTATTGGCAAATTAATATTTACAAAAATTTTTTGAAATGAGACGATTGGTAGATTTTCACATTCTTTTAGCTTCTTACCTATTATACCATAACATTTGTGGACCTGTTGCCAAACCATCGATTTTTTCAAAAAGATGTCTAAATGGTAACTCATTAAAATGAAGTAAGCAGATGACCCACTGCGATGGGCGGTTTAACCACCATTAACACCAGTGTTAACTGGTGTACTATCGCACCCGATAACAGTAAAGTCAGCAAGTATACTAGGAGAATGTTTGAACAAATAATCATATAAGGTATTGCAAATAGTAATAGCATTTCCAGAAGAAAGAGTGATGTAACCAAGGAAGTGGGAATCAGGTTCCAGTACTAATGAGTAGTGATCTTCCGTCACAACTTTTCGATAAAATTTGTTGCCTTTTTATTTTCTTGATCAAGCGTTTTATCTCGTCGGCCATCCAAGTAAACGCCTATAACCGAGATTGCGTCTGCCACTTTATATTGTGTTGAAACAGTCTTTTCAACTCTTTTTGTTTCTCGCATTATCTTAGATTTATCAATTGCTTGTGATATATCATTTTTTTCAAGTATTTTGTAATCCATAAGTACTGATGTAGCTATCGCTGCCGGCGCTCTTGCTGAAACATTATATCTTTGTCTTGTTAATACCGTGTTCATAAGATTTATTTTATTTTGAATTGTTCTAGATATTTTTAGAAACGGCTATGTTTGCGTACAAACACTACGGACTGAATCATCAGATCTATCCACATTATTACTTTTTTGAATATAATTTTCGTCAGATAAGATCGTATTAATAGGAGATCGGGATCTGCTTCTTTTCCTCACTTCTATGTCGAGAGAATTTTGATTAATTTGTAGACTATCAATACTCATGTGTCTTGCACTTCTTTGGTCAACTAAAAATAGCTGTACTTCGACAGGTACTTTCATATTTGAAGGACATGAACACTTATCAATTATTAAACATTTACAAGCAGATATATTAAAAAGTGTATTATGAGGATGATCATTAAACTCAAGGCCTTTCTTTTTCACGTGCTCGCTACTGTTAGCTGTTCTCATATTTGATTTCATAGCTATATACTTTTTATGGTATGTTGTGATACACGTTGATAAGTGACTGTAGAAATGGCTACATTTTTATAAAAATTTTCGAAATCTTTACAAAAGAAGGTTCAATATTGCAATTTGTTCCTTTTTTAATTTCAAGTCTGTGATATAAGTAATTCTTTATTACGTCCTTATAAGATGGTAATAAATCTCCAAATCGCTTTGTTTCTCCAAATAACTAACAACATATACTTTGTTGTGAAAAATTCAATATATTTGTCATTTTTTAATTTAAAAAATTGTTCGTAAATACTAATCAAACTTGATTATACTATAGTATAATTATATAGATATTGGAACTCCTCTCCATATTATCAAATTATAGTAAAATAAGGCAAAAGTGGGCAAAAGTATTATAATATTATATTGTAACGGGGCTCGGACTATTTCGTATGAGGGAAATCGCCCCGAAGCCGTGTTTCCTCGATGAGGCGGAGAATGTCCTTGACGCCGACGGCAAACCTCTGTTGACAACGCAGAGTCTCTTGACTCTGCTTCCGCGAGTATGTGAACTCGCACGTGTGGCTCTCTTTAGCAGTGGTCGCACCTTCGGCAACAGGCTCGGCTGCTCAGATGATGCGCTGCAACGACTGGTTGCAGTGCCCGCGTAGACTGCGGTGTTCGCGGGGAGGAAAAGAAGAATAGGAGAGAGTCGACGCGGTTAAATAACAAAGTCGAAAATTAAAAGACTGAGTGGTTATTATTCAACCGAATAAAACGAGAAGTTACAAACAAAACGAAATGCGAGACACAACATGTTTGTGACTCGCCGCGAGAATATAACGCGTGATTCGCGCACAAGCGAGAAGGCCTTTCCAGGTTCCGCTGCACTGGGTCGCAGTGTCAGCCGCTGTCGATCACCCGAACACCCGCAAATAAGTTTTGCGGGCTAAGCACTACTTACTCGTCGCTTTGGCTTAACACACTTGCGCTATGCAGCGCACACACAAATCACCCTCGGAGAGGTCGTGCATAAAGCGCCTGGAAGTCATCTCGTCCTTCCTTCCTGGACGGGGCTGGGTGTAGTCGCCGGTTGTCTTCGGAGAGGCTGTCGTTCGCGAGCACACACACACACACACTCCTTCACTATCTTTCTGTTCTCAATGATACGCGCGCACAAATTACCAAACTACAATCGCCGATGCTCACGTGTCTACAGCCGGAAGATATCTCTCTCGGCCCGGAGACGCGCGGCACGCGCGCAAAGGATTGTTTCCCTCTCCACGCCGAGTCGACCCCTTTCCCCGCGAAAGTCTCTCTCGCTGCTCTCGCGACTATCCTAGCTAAGCTAGCAGCCGTGCCGTTGTGTTTCGCGCTGTACGAGTTGGGGTGGCAATGCTCAACTTTAATAAAAGTTTTGGATAGTTCATTTTCCAAAAGTTTGCAGACCCCTTTGTTTTCTTATAGAATACGAACACTGTCGTCAATTTCTTTTCACAGAAATTCACGCATGTTTACATGTGTTCCTAACCAACCTAACCATCAAAACAGCTGGTTATTCATGAGATCCTCCTAGAGGAAGCTTTGTAATAGTAAAATTTTGAGTTTCGTCAAAACTTCTAGAAAATACTTTTTGGTGTGTTAGAAGTTCAAATCACGTGTTTTTAGAAAATGTCCGTATAGATGTGTGTGTGTGTGTGTATGTATACCGTAATGTTTCTGGAACTACTCGGTGAATATCAATAAAATTTGACATGCATGTATATTTGTGGATTCTGAATTCGGGAAAAACATTTATTTTATATTTTTCTAACTATTTTTTATTTTATGGACAATTTTTGATTTTTGAAAAACACTATTTTGCGTTTGTTTCAATCATCCCATCGTTACAAACAATTCAGCTAATATGCATTTGAAAGGAAATAAAATTACCTACTTTATCCCCTTTGGTCTTCGGGATCGACCGTTTTGTTCGGCAGATATAATGAAAAAGGTGATTTTTTTTTTAAATTCATATCTCTGAAACTAAACATCGTAACCTCACAAAAAAAATCCCATTAAAATTTCAAGTGTTTTGACTACTTATTTGTTTATTAAACAATCAAAAACTGGAAAAAATGACTTTTATTTTGTGCCTCGATTACGGAAGTAAAAAGGCTTTAAGATATCAAGGTTTTAATTTTTTTTTGAACATTTTTTGATTCCTCATATCTCTAAAATAATGCAGTCAAATGCTCCAAAATTTTATTTAGTGATTAACCACAAAACAAGGTATTTGCTGCTAAAATTTTAAACGATTTCGTCGAGCGGTTCGCAAGTAAAAAGCTAAAATGTAAAAACTGATTTTTCTTAAAACTTTTTCCTTCTCTTATAGGGGTGTCGTTACACGTCGTTAAATTCCCTCCTTTAATATATATACATCAGTATGATATATGTATAGTAGATGAGTACTGCCAATCCTAATGCGCAGATGGCTTGCTTAAACGCATTCCAACTTATTCAGATCCACAATATCTTGTATTGTTTTTTAATTGCTCCTTCAACAAAATAATCGAGATTGGAAACATTTAAAAAAGCTTTAACATTGAATATTTAAATGATATTTTATCTATTGGAACTATAAATTTAGTTGGAGGAAGCTACGTGCCAATGAATTGGCAGCGGTTTTTTTCTTCTTTCAAGTTTTTACTTAAATTAAACAAAAATGAAAGTCATACTAGCTTGGATACTTGGCTAGTCTCTGAAACAAATTTCTATGACGATAATAATTAGCTTCTGCTACATCATAGGTGGTTGCACCACTTTTATACTTTTGTTAGTGCAAAATTTTAATCATTATTTTGGTCTAAGGAGTGATTTGTTTGCAAAACTGTAAACGGTATAATAAGCAGACGACCTGAATTCTTCTTCTTCTTCTTCTTGTTTATGTAATGTAACGGACAAAAAGGAAACAAAATCGAAAGGGAAAACAGTAGACTCGAACTCGCGGACCCGAGAGCCAGAGGCCTGTGCTCTAATCACGGAGCTAACGTCTACGATACATTCGCAGCGGGGCATTGTAATACGGCTTGGCAGACTCTTATCGCTGACTTGTCTCACAAGCTCGCGTTTCCAGGCATGTGCATCTGTGACAATAATTAAAGGCTTTATCTAACTGTCTGGACGGTAGAAATGACATAAGCCTGACCTTTAAATATTTTCAATATTGCCATCCCATCGTTTGAACCTCACCCCAGAATTGGCACTAGACACAGAGGATGTCTGTTTGGATAGACATCCCCGTTCCTACTTCAAGATTTAATTGTAATCAAGATGTTCTTAAGTGAACCTGCTTTTTAAAATTAAGTTTAAAATAATTGTTTCTTTTGAAAAGCGGAAAAATATCAATTTTAGTTAGTCTTGATTGATTAAAAATGAGTGGGAAAGAAGACTTCAAAATAGCAATAATAGTCGAAAAATATGAAAACGAGAAGTTTGAATACTCGAAATTCATGTAGATAAACTTCTATGCACAATCAGCGTCTTATCTACCACCATTCTTCGTACAGAACGTGAACCTTCTACGTTGGTTTTATGGAAAATAGCCAGACGGAAATGAGATCTTGATTTTAGAAAACAGCAAAAAGCCAATTTTAAGCTCTTACGACTTTATTTTTATTATTTTAATCTATCGCGCCCTCCTTGAACGTACGACCTTTTTTCATCAAATACTAACTTTTTTTGCTATTAAAGTTGTTTTCTTAACAGTTTAAATTTTCGATACACCCTAATTTATTTATATATATATATATATATATATATATATATATATATATATATATATGGGTTTAATCCTACAAAAAACCGACAAAATATTCGTCCCATATAAAATTTTCTGTTTACGTAAATTAAAAAACAATAAATATGTACTGTAAATATTCATACTATACACTATTTCTACCAAGAAATATCATATATATATATATATATATATATATATATATGTGGGAATGTGTGCGTAGAGTGTGTGTGTGTGCTTGTAAGAGAGAGAGAGAGAGACTACGCGAGTGTGCGTAAGCGTATACGTGTGAGAGTAAGTGTGAGGGAAGTCTGAGCAGCCCCCGCTGCTCGGTCCTAGCTAGTCCTCACCTGCCAAGCTACCCTCACACCCCTCGAAATACAGAAGGGGCAGAGGTGTCAATGCCAGTGCTGGAGGGCAGCAGTCCCAGCGTGACCTCGAACTAATTGTATTATTTCAAAGTGTGACCATTATCACCTATTCTTCAATATACATTCAGTTTATTCTACTTCTTCTTTATTCAATACACCCTATACACCACGAATCCCACAATTGGAGTCCCAGTCCGGCATACAGGTTCTTTGTTTGAATAAAGGTTTCGACAGCAAAAGTGAAATTTAGTAGTGGTGCTCAGCGCTCAAGACAAGTGAACAACGGCAGAGAAGACGCAGAGAACAGCGGGGACTCACAAGACGTAAAGACGACGCAGCAGCAGGCCAAAGCTAAGGAGGTATACGGTATCGAGAAACTCCGTAGAGAGACGGAACCAGAGGACACCGTCAGCACAGAGGTACGACGCGGACTCGCCCGATACCTAGGACCAGACGCCGCAACCCGCTCGCGTAAAGAAGACGAGACCAACGACGCAGAGAAGACGTCCGGGTCAAAATTAAGACGAGGTAAGCAGCCGCAAGTTGGCGCAACTTAAGACGAATTAAGACGAAATAAGTCGCCGTGAGTCGGTTCAATTTAAGACGAATTTAGACGAAATAAGTCACCGGGAGTCGGCGCAATTTAAAACGATAAAGACGGGTAGGGCACCGGAATTAGACGAAGTCCGCGCTCAGAGAGAAAAAAAACTAAGACGTAAAGACGCTAAGAAGACGCGAAAAGACGCTAAGAAGACGCGAAAAGACGCTAAGAAGACGTGGAAAGACGCTAAGAAGACGTGGAAAGACGCTAAGAAGACGTGGAAAGACGCTAAGAAGACGCGAAAAGACGCGAAAAGACGCTAAGAAGACGCGAAAAGACGCGAAAAGACGCTAAGCAGACGCGAAAAGACGCCACAAAAAAAAAGGACGCGAGCAACACGAGGCGGAAAATCTGCAAGTAGCGCCATAAAATCGCCATCTGGCAGCCAGCAGTATCCGGAGAGCTACGACGCAGGGCCATAAAAAAGGGGGGGGGGCGGGAAAAAACCCGAAGCGCGTGGGACAAATCCGAGGGACAGCTCGACCGAACCGCCGAGGCTAATCCTCAAGAAGGCTTAGCGCGCAGATGAGAACGTAGGCAGCCGAGCCAGATTGGTCCATAAAACACGCTAGGACCCGACCACAGTGGGCCGCAGCCAGCGGAGCAGCCGGCCGACCCTACTCCGACTGATCCACAGCAAATTTCCCTGAGGGGGAGTGAAGCGATGAGAAGGGATCAACCGCCAAGAGCTGTAAAACAAAGCATCAAGCGCTTGCAAGAACAGAGAGCGACGCGACGTAGCGCAGAAGCGACCAGAATCGTGGCACCAATCAAGAACGTGAAGATGTCCGACGAACAACTCCAGAAGGAGCTAGCAGAAGAGAAGGCCACATCTGAGGCTTTACAACAAGAAAACGCCGTTGCAGCGAAGACAGTGGAGGACATGCGCGCGAGGATGCGTGAACTCGAAAAACGACTGACTACCGATCTAACTGCTGGGACGCCTGCTGTCAGACAACCAGCCAATGCCGTCACCAGGGTCATCGACATCCTTGCAGGACGAACAGCAACTAAGTACGCCACAGCCGGGATATACGCAAAGCGACGCAGGCATCGAAAAGATGCCAGCTTGGGCGTCCACCCTAGCGCTAGTTATGAGGAGCTGCATCACACCAGTACCACCTCCGCCACAGCGACCTAGAATCGCATATATCGACGAGGCTAACACGCTCACGAAATTCTCGGGGCAAGACGAACTGCTACCCGTGAAATCGTGGAAGAGAAGCGTAGACGAGTTAGCAGCGGCTGGAATGGGTACGAGACATTTCGCAGCTAAACGCGCGCTCACAGGGGCCGCCGCCGACTGGATATTGACGAGAAGCGACCTCCAGTCATGGATACCTCTGCGAAAAGCGATCGAGAGCACATTCGAGTACGAAGTAGACGAGTTTCACATTATGGAGAAGCTGATGAGAGGACGTCCGAAGAAGGACGAGCCTCTTATCCAATATATGCACCACATGAGACGGCTAGCAAGCCAAGCGAATATTTCAGATAAGTTAACGCTGAAATATACAGTGACGGGAATTCCCGACAATGCATTTAATAAGGTGTTATTACATGTATGCACCAACTTCGAAGAGCTCAAGAAAGCGCTCGCCAATTACGAGGCAGCGAGGCGCGAGCAGAAAGAGCACAGCAACAAACAACGAGGGGACCAGCATGCGCCAAAGCCAAACGGAGGACATGCAAAGAAGCAGGAGGACAAGGGCCGAGAGGCAGGGAAGTGCTACAATTGCGGTCATACGGGACACAAGTCGCGAGAGTGCCCCGAGAAGAGCAAGAAACCAAAGTGCTTCGCCTGCAACCTATCAGTCCACATCTCAAGGGAATGCACCAACAAGCTGAACGCATCGCAGCGTGAAAAAACCAAGGCGGTTAACCTCGTGCAGGAGAAGGAAGACGACTCGATCTACCTCGTACAAAACGAAGAAAAGAGCAACAGCCACGTACAGGTACTACTGGGTGGAGTGGAGGTATCAGCCATGCTTGATTCCGGAGCAAGGAAGAACATTCTCCGAGCTGACCAATGGGACGAGATAAGGAAAGCCACGAGCCCAGTGCTCGAAGTAACCGAGTACCTCGGACAGCTGAAGGGTTTCGGACGCAGCGTCGTCAGGACCCCGGAACTTGTCACCCTTCCCTCGGTGGTAGACGGGGCGCAATACGACCTCGAGTACCTCATCGTCCCGCGAAGAGCAGTAGAAGAACGTGTGCTGATAGGGGATCCTCTCCAAAAGATGGCACGCTTGATCTTCGACCCAGACAGGGCAACGGTAGTGCCGCTCGTAGGAACGGTCTACATCCGCCTCGTCCAACAAGAACTCGATGAAGCAGAGCGAGTGATGGACGCCGTCTCTACCAAGTACCAAGCCGAGGTAAAGAAACTGGTAGCCGACTACAAGCCAGAGGGCAGAGAAACGGCTCCCGTTAAGATGCACATCGTAATGAAGAACGAAGTTCCAATCAGCTGCCGACCAAGGAAGTTATCGCCACAAGAAGCTGGAATAGTACGAGACTAGGTAGAGCAGTGGCTGAAGGACGGAGTAATCCAAGACAGCTGCTCGGAATACTCGAGTAACGTAGTGGTTGCAACGAAGAAAGACAGCTCCAAGCGGCTATGTGTAGCCTATCAAGAAATCAACAAGAACATGTAGAATGAGAAGACGCCGATGCCGATAGTAGAAGACGTATTGGAAAGCCTGTCAGAGGCAGTCGTATTTTCGACAATCGATCTGAAAAATGGATTTTTTCATGTAGAGGTCTATGAGAGTCGAAAGTATACAGTTTTCGTAACACCCGAAGGCCAATACAAATTCTGCAGAGTCTCATTCGGACTAAGCACGTCGCCAGCAGTATTCACGAGATTCGTGAGGTACGTATTCGCAGAGCTCATAAGGAGGAAGGTCATAGTTCTCTTTATGGACGACGAGATCATCAAGGCGACGACGTACGAAGAAGCTATTGACAATTTCAAGAAGGTGCTAGAGACAGCAGCGAGATTTGGATTGAAGATTAATTGGAAGAAATGCCAGCTACTCCAGAAGAAAGTCGAGTTTCTCGGTCACGTAGTGGAAGGCGGAAAGATATCGCCGCGCCGTCCCCGGAGAAGACCGTAGCACTCGTAAACTGTCAAGAGCCAAGGACGCAAAAGCAGCTGCTACGCTTTTTAGAACTAGCAGCATACTTCCGAAAATTCAAAAAGGGCTATGCGCTGATTGCGAAAGTCCTAACTAATTTGACAAGGAAAGACGCCAAATTTAAGTTCAACGAGAAGCACAGGCTTTTGTGCAACTGAAACGAGCGCTAGTCGAAGCACCGGTATTGCAGCTTTACAATCAGCACAGAGAGACCGAACTGCACACAGATGCCTCGAAATGGTGATACGGAGCCATGATACTGCAGAAGCACCCAGACAACCAGCTACTGCATCCGATCTACTATATGAGTAGTAAGACAACGCCCGCCGAGCAAAATTATAGCAGCTACGAGCTTGAGTTTCTAGCAGTGGTCAAGTCACTCGACAAGTTCCGGCACTACCTACAGGGACTGCAGTTTAAGATCGTGACAGGCTGTGCAGCGTTCAAGATGGCCATGAACAAACGAGAGCGAGAGCTTGCGCCAAGAGTCGGACGTTGGGTCATGTTTGTAGAGCAATTCGAATACACGATAGAGCATCGCGCCGGAGACCGCATGAAGCATGTCGATTGTCTGAGCCGCATGGCATCGATTTACGTCGTCCAGGACTCTTTGCTAGATAGATTAGCAAGGGCACAGGATCGAGACGAGAAAATCTCCGCGATAAAGTTGCTACTACAAAACGGAGATTTCAAGGATTACTCGGTAAAGAACGGCCTAGTATACAAAGGCGAAGAAGGGTTGCAGAGACTCGGAATACCGAAAGGCCTGCAACAAGAACTAATAAGAAGAGCGCACAAAATCGGACATTTTGGAATAAAGAAGACCGCCGAAGTACTCAGCCGCGAGTATTGAATAAGCAAGATGAACGAGCGGATTGAAAATTACATCGAGAACTGTCTGCACTACATACTTGGCTCACGGAAGCAGGGAAAGGCTGAAGGTCACCTCGCTCCTATTCCAAAGGGCAAGGCTCCATTCCACACATTGTATATGGACCACATGGGCCCATTGCCGTCTACCAGTAAGCAGTACAAGCACCTGCTAGTAATCGTGGACGCCTTCACGAAGTTCACGTGGATTTTTGCCACAAAATCAACGGGAACGGCAGAGACGTTACAGAAGGTCAGGGTGCTGCAGCAGCACTCCGGCAATCCAAGAAGAATCATAACTGACCGCGGAACAGCATTCACGTCGAGCGAGTTCTCATAATCACAGCAGGAATACTAAGAGGCAATGGACAGGTGGAACGAGTGAACGCCATGGTCAGCGGCGTCATAAGTAAGATCAGCGCCGACGAACCGCTCAAGTGGTACCAGCATCTCAGCCGCGTACAACGTGCGATCAACGGCACCTAACAGCGTGCCATCGGAACGTCTTCATTCGAAATGCTATTCGGTATAAGGATTAGAGACCACGCAGACGCTCAACTGCAAGAAATGATCGACGAAGAAATCGTGAGCAAGCAAAGATACAAAGAGAAAACCAGAGAGACTATGACCGCAGATACAAGGATCCGACCAAGTAGCAGCAAGGAGATCTAGTGTCAATCAAGCGGATACAGCTCGGACCAGGACTGAAATTGAGTATTAAGTATCTAGGTCCGTACCGTGTAACCCGCTGCGACGCTCACGACCGCTATGCGGTAGAAAAGACGGGCGATGGAGAAGGCCCACGAGAGACGACAACCACAGCCGACTATATGAAGCCATGAAGAGGCTTTCGCGACGATCTCGAGGAATACCTCGAGAGCGACGAGGAAGATAACGACAAACCAGCTCCTTAGGCCAACGAAGCAGATCATCCGGCCCAAGCCAACGCTGCAGACCAAGCAGCCCAAGCGGACAGCGAAGATTAACCCGTCCACTTGAGGGCGAGTGCATGTCAGGACGGTCGAATGTGGGAAGCAGTATCTATTTATACCTAATTATATTAATTCAAAGTGTGACCATTATCAACTATTCTTCAATATACATTCAGTTTATTCTACTTTTCTTTATTCAATACACCCTGTACACCACGAATCCCACACACACACACACACACACACACACACATATATATATATATATCATTGTAATGTAATAGAATTGCTCTCTGCGTTTGCAGGGTTGAGACTGTCGTTATTATTAGTTATAAAATGCTAATAAAAACGCTCGCATTACAATTTTATACAACAATTTATTAATCAATTATATGTAATTATATTATGTGTTATATATTAATGGATTATTGATTTTACGAAATAGAGAGATAAATTATTTGATAATAATAATAATGAAAATGTTATTTTACATTAAAAATATGGCGATGACTCAGCGAAATAATTGTTGTATGTGATCAACAGTGGCGATTACTCAGCCGATATATAATTATTTATTTATATGTATATTTTCGTACCTTTTAACGATCTTAATGATATTATATGTAGATATTAAACATACAGTAAATATAATAATAATTTTATGAAATTTTTGTTTTATTAAACTGAATTCAACTTTATATTTGGAAAATATAAAAAATGACGATAACTCAGCCAAATATTATCGTCTGTGAAAAAAATGGCGATAACTCAGCCAAATAATTATTGTATTCAATTATATGTAATTACATTACGTGTTATATATTAATAGATTATTGATTTTACGAAATAAAGAGGTAAATTATTTGATAATAATAATAATTAAAATATTACTTTACATTAAAAACATGGCGATGACTCAGCCAAATAATTGCTATGTTTGATAAATTGTGGCGATTACTCAGCCAATATATATTTACTAAAAATATTATCGAAAACTCTGTAATTTAATTTTGGTACAAACTAAAATTATAAATTATTGAAAAATTCATTATTATTTTGGTTATTATGATGTTGAATTTGCAATGAAAGAGGTGAAAGTATAGTCATACGATTAATATTAGATTAATATTAATTTCAAATTTAATACTACGTTATTCATATTTTTGAATCATTCCATTAACTTTGGAATATTTCCAAATATACTATATTCCGTGTATATATTTTTGAATTCTTGTTAATTTTCCTCTTTTTCGCGATTTTACTAGTCAAATCATCATTATTTTGTTTGTAAATAGACTCGCTGCTTAAATATAATTTTAAGTTATTCCTTGATGTAGTTCTTGACAAAGCGACATATAATTGTCCATGACTAAACACTGGAGTACGTAAATATAATCCAACTTTGTCGAAAGATTGTCCTTGTGATTTGTTTATTGTCATGGCAAAACTCAACCTTATCGGGAATTGTCGTCTTATCATATGAAAAGGTATTTCATCTAATGATGGACTTAAATCGATACGTGGCAATAAAATAATTTTTCCTGAATTCTTTCCAGTTATAATTTCTCCCATAATTACATGGCTTTTCATATCTTTGATAATTAATCTTGTTCCGTTACATAGGCCACCATCAATGTCTAAATTTCTTAAACAACAAACTATTGCGCCTTTTTTCAATATCAATTTGTGTGGTGGTAATCCATTAGGTATTAATAAATTCATAAATTCTGTTGGTATTGATTCTGTCAACGTATCACCAACTTCTTTTTCGATCCTATCTTCGCTATAAAATACGTAACTTTTTCCGTCAATTTTCTCGATTATGCTTTCATTGATTTGTAATACATCGAAATTTAAAGGCGATAAAATCACTTTGCTTTTTAATGATAAATCATTTGGATCGATTTTATTCCCAAAAATTTCTGTAATCAAATCATTATCACAAATAAATTCTTGCGGGATTTCTTTTATATTATTTTGTAATTCATATTTTGTCGCATTTTTATTTTCGCCCACATTAAGAAGCCAATTTTTAAATTCATGATCTGTGTTTTGCAATCTTAAATTTTCGCTTAATGATAATTTCATGAAGGATGACCATAATTTACTCCTTTTGATACATGATTCCATTATTTTAGTTCGGTTACCATGGCGAACAATAGGAAGTGTTTGTCTAAAATCCCCAGATATGACAATGATTTTGCCAACAAAGAAATTGTTATTATTACACAAATCTTGAAAGAATCTATTTATTGCTTCAAAAGCATGTTTTGATACCATTGAGATTTCATCCCAAATTATTATTTTCGTATTTTTCAAAAAAAAAAACATATTTGGAATTGGGAGATATATTACACGTTGTTTGTTCGTTAATATTGAGTGGTAATTTAAATGTACTGTGAACAGTTTTACCATTAATTAACAAATTAGCAGCAATGCCAGTCCATGCTATGGCAAGGAAAGGTATATTTAAAGACATCAAATAATTAATAATGACATTGTGTATGTAAATAACTTTTACCACTACCACCAGGATCATCAATAAAATATAATTTGCTGCCAATATCGTTGATTGTGCTTTTTTGATTTTGATCTATAGTCAGCGTATTAATCATAGTATCTACGGTTTTTTCATTATTATTATTTCCTATAAATCTATCATCAGTATGATCGTGTGATATTTCATCAGTTGCTTCTTGTACTAAATTGTCATCATAACTAGGAATGTTAAAGTCATTTAATCTCATACCATTTAATAGCAATATATTTTCAATATTTTTTAAAGCTATATTTTCAGCTTTGTTTTTATCTAATTTTGGATTCATAAAATGGATTTTGGTTGTTATATAATTCTAGTGAATTATGTGGACGTTGAAAAACAAGTATATAAACAAACAATTCACACATTGATTTTGGAAATTTAAATAACGCAGCCTCTTCTAAACAATCATCCCATTCATTATCATTACTAATAAGACCTCGTGATAAACATGCTTCTTCATATGTGTTGTAAACAATACCATTTACAGTACGTACATCTTCAAAAGATTTTGCACCACGTACATGTAATAATAAAAGACGTAAAAAGAAAGTTTCACGTTTTTTAGGATTTACAAAATACATTCTACTTATTATAGGTCTATATATTTTTTTCCTTATATTCCATTTTTTTGTCGATCATCGTATACCTAATGGTGTGGAATTTCATGATACAAATATTGCGCAGCATCATCATCGTCTCTGTTCAATTGAAACCAAGCCGTTAAAGTAGTACCCATATTCTTGTTGATTTTTTTATTTTCTTGACCCTCTATATAATATATATATTGTTCGTCTTGTTCATGTACAGCCTGTCTATAAATGACATAGTTTTGTTCATTCAATTTGAATTCAAAAATACGATACATAGCCTCAGGAGCACACACATATCTTGTTGAAACATGTTGGGTTATTTCATCATAAATATATGTATCTTCATTTGTATCTATGTCATTTTCATTATTATTACCATCTTGAGTTGCAAATTTTACTAAAGCTGTATCAGGTCCTTTGTGGAAATATTTAAATAAATATTTTATTGCTTTTATTGTACTACATATTTTTACATTGATATGACATTCTAATAGTAATAGCAAATAAGGATTATACGTAATTAATACGTATTAATACATATTAATCATCATTCATTTTATTACGTCAATAATCATGTGCATAATTACGTATATAATCACGTGATGAAAGAAAAACATTGTAAATTTTATTAAAAATCATGTATACGATAATTCGCGCATGATTAATCATGTTTCTGACAAATATTTCAAAGTTTCTTATTTATAACATAATTATATACGTGATTATGCACGTGATTATACACGTGATTAAGCGCGTGATTATTCACGTGCATGGATTTTGTCAAAATTTTTAAAATGAATCCTTTTTTTGCGTGATCATACACGTATAATGATAAATATAATCATGTGATTATTTTTATTATAGATCATTATGTAATAACAAGATACCATTATTGTTTAATACAGGGTATATATTTAAATATTTTTGGTCCAAATTCTGATCTTTGTACACTTTATGAAAATATTTGTATTTTATTTTTAACTATAAATATATAGCTATTTTTATGTCGTATTATGATAATATATTTTTCTTATATTTCATTATTATGTCATAATGATTGTATTATATATGATTTAATTATTCATTGTATATTTTTAATACAATATAAAATTATATATTATATCAATTATATTTATATTTTACATTTGATCCTCCAAACCGTTCCACAACGCACCCCAAGCATCTGTAATAAATTTGAAACATAATAATTAAGCGATTTGTTGTATGATTATTATATCGAAAGAAAATACATTAAATATACTGATTTTATTAATAGAGTAATTAGACTAAATTTATATAAAAATTGTGGAATAATCGTGTAATTCATTTCAAATAAATTTCTAAATGAAATAATAATTTTAAAATGCAAAATTAGTGAGCGAGGTAGTCAGTTGTAGCTGTTGAAACGTCATCATTCGGATGTCAACATATAATCTAACCACCTCATCGACTAATATTGTATTTTAACTCGGATGGAAATAAAAATCGTACAGTTTTGTTACATTCCAGAGCGTGATTCTCTATTGAAAAACCTCAGATGAGAATCATATGTAATTATGGCGTGATTTTTAGATGATTAAGTAGGTCCCATTTTAAATTTTCGTATGATACTTATCCGATTCTTATTTGAATCTTATTTGATTCTCATTCGATTAACATCTGACTAAATCGAATGTTATTTTGTCAAATTTTGATTTTGAATTATAAGAGATTTGTGGGGATTCATAAGATTAATAAAAGACGGATTGATAAAAATATTTGATAAAATAACATTTGATCGGTTAGATGTGAATTAAATGAGAATAGAATAACAATCAAATGAGAATCAGATAAGTATCGGATGACATTTGATTATCGTCAAATTCTTAATGGGGTTTTTTCATTCATATACGTTTACATGTGATTTGGTACGATTTGAAAATTTATTACTACATTATGCAGAAATGTATTGGCCTATTGGAAAATCTCAATTAAGATCTCACTTGAGATTTCATGTGAGATTTTCCAATAGAGGGGAACGTACACTGGTTGGACAAAATAACTTCGAATCTCGCGCCGCATTATGGCCGGTGCTATCAGTGTTAACTGAGTTTCTGTCGGAAAGATTAGATTAGATCGCCGCTTCAGTAATTCGTTTGGTACCGACCTAACCTTTCCGACAAAAACACGGTTAACACTGATAGCCTCGGCCATATTGCGGTACGCGATTCAAAGTTATTTTGTCCGACCAGTGTACGTGAACATACGTAGACTTATGCAAATGTACGAATATATAATGTACCAAGTAAAAATAGTTATGATTACTTATCCGTCCCCATATGGTGCCCGGTTTTTCTTTCATGCAAGTGCTAAGTTTTTATGATGGTTAACGTATAAATCCAATAATCTGATTACAATAAACTAAATTAATTCTAGCAGTAAAAAATAAAGGATGATTAAAAATTTTTAATCTTCATGCTCCGATGTGTTAACCTGCAGTGATTGCATTGCCCTATAAAAGACATTAATTTTCACAAAATATTTTTCACAGTCTTTAGAGATTTTTACAGAAAACTCATTTTTTCAAATAAAGAACGTTAATATAATGTAGAGGATTATGAATCAATAATATTATTTATATAATGAAATGTATACGAATATTTATTGTATAATATATATGTTACTTTATATATGCCATGACATCATAAAATATAGTATGATAATGTGTATCAAATTTTATAAAATGTCATATCAAAACAATTCGAATTTGAAATATATTTTATAATGCATCGTGTAATTTATTTGATTTACATATAGTAAAAAATATTATGATGTTTAAACATGTTATTCGCGAGCGAAGCGAGCGATTTTGCTAGTTAAGTATGTTAAGTACTTAATAAATATTAAGTACCTATTACAATTTTTATAGCAAAAAATACTAAATCATTTAGTACACTGTACTATGCTCTAATAGAAAATATAACTAGACAATTTATAGTTAACCTGACTGTAAAAAATGTACCATCGATCTGACGGAAAAGGCAAAAATTTATTATTTTATTAATTAATCGTTCCAACAAAAAAAAAATATCGATTGGACTTTCTGTTTTTCTAGAAGTTTGGAAATACAAAATACCTTGTGGCGGATATGCAAAGCTTTTGCACCGACATCCCCTTAAGATAAATTCAAAAATGTACTATACCTACAATAGTTATAATATTAGCTGTGTTATTATTATTATCCACATTAATCCACTATGGTTGAAATTCAACGATATCCATGCAGTATCAGCTATACGCTCCTACCACCATCATCTACCCTCAAGAAGGACAAACTGACCTGGAGTTTTATGATAGGGCCTAAGGGTTCATAAGCCGCCGGACCGGCAAGGAGCCAGTTAGTACGAGAAATCCATCAGCACAAGATAGTCTACCGTTTCTCGATATTATTATTTCATATTCAAAGACTTATACATTGTATCTTTCATATAGCCTAGTAATTTTGCTCTGTATTACTATTGAAGAAATAAACTTCAAGATTCAAGAATTCAATTTCAACATCTATAACTATAAAAGCTTTAATTTAATCTGTCTAAAGTAAATACTGTATATTTACTTAAGAAAACTTGTATCTTCTTGTAGACGATGTCTAGGTGCCAGGATGACCTCCAGGTTGACGTGACATCGTTTACAAAGAGGAGCATCGAATGTAAATCAAATGTATCGAAAAAAAATTATAATTTTTCATAGACGATGTCCAGGTGTCAAGATGACCCCCAGGTCAAAACGACATCGTCTACAAGGTAGAGAATCACTTCAGCATGAAATATACTGAAAAATACTCCTGTAGACAATACCCAGATGCCCAGGTGCCAGAATGACCCCCGGGTCGACGCGACATCAGTATACCAAAAAATACTTTTAAATTCTTGTAGACGATGGTTAGATACGATTATGACTTCCTAATCTATGGGATATCGCCTATAAGAAAGAGCATCTGATCTGGACACATCCGGAAATTTTTATTTAGCTTTTTATACATCTAAACTTGTACTATAAGTGTATAAAAAAAAAATTTATATTTTTCTCTTTTAAATAAGAGATAAGTATATTTGTACATACGTATGTACGTACGTACGCTATTTTTCTAATGTTTATTGTTAATATTTGCAAAAACAAATTATTCAATAATTAAAATTCCCGAGATGAATCTAGGCGTTTACATGCAAAGATTACAACCGATGTTAGAAAATTAATTTTTGTTAAATATTTTCATAAAATATTGGGATTTTTACAGAAAACATCGTTTTTCAAAATAAAGAATTTAAATATTATGTAGATATAGATGCTTTATCAAATATGTGAAAAATTTCTTTATCGTTTTCTACTAATCCCATGGCTATCAATGTTTCAGTAAAGGTTGGATATGTTTTTTTTTTTCAAATTTTTTTAAATTATTGAACGATGTTGCACCTCTAACTCTGTGTAATATTAACTTCAAATAAAACAACTTACGTTCGTTGGGAATCACTCAAACTAATATTCCTAAGGTATTCGAATAATTTTTACGTTAAATTCGTTTTTCTTTCGTGAATCAATATGCTCTGATATCTCACAATATAATAACTATTTAGCATGATTATCTGTTCTTTTTAGTTCAAACCATGCTGCTAAAGTTGTTTCATGATTAAGAGAATGATATGATATGATATCATTTCAATAAAAGATTATTGCTTTCTTCCTAAGGAAGCCTTGTAATAATAATTTTTGGATTTTGTGTAAAACATGTAGGAAGTGTATTTTAATGCATTTTAAGTCGAAAAATGGTGTTTTCGGAAAATGTCCGTACGGATGTATATGTGTGTTTGTGTGTGTTTGTTCATAAATGCCTGTATCTCAGTTTCTATTCAGTGGATTTTAACCCACCAAGTATTATTTTTTTTTTTTTTACTAGTACACAGTGGGAAAGAAGTCTGTTTATACATTTTCTGGACCGGTTTTTGTTATAGCGATCTTTAAGTTTTGATATTTCAGATTTTTTCTAATAAAGTTATTGGAAAAGCTAATAAAAGTAAATTGCTTGGTATGTACCTGAAAAAGAATAAAATTACCTATCTTTTTACCCTGAAGAATTTATATCGTCGTTCGTCGTTCTTTTATGATACATCGTAAACCACATTTTTTTTAATAGTTTAAACTCTAAAATGAAGTGTTGAATCTTTCTAAAAAGAAAACATTATGATTGAAAATTATTAGGACTATATACCACTTTAATTTTAAGTTATTTCATGGGGCAGATACTGAGAAAAACATCAAAAACTGAAATAAACTGGCGCGCAATGAGTGGCCTTACGGCCGCTGTGGCTTGCCGTCTTGTTGTAAATGTGAACTATTTGACTGAAAAGTGTTGTTTAACGGTATTCATACTTAAAAGCTGTCTTGATTAAAATTCTTATCCAGGGAACAGTGGTCTCAATCTCTCAATAATTATTTAGGAGTATGGATTTGTAATATATTTTTCTGTATATCTAGGTGTACAAACAATTCTGCATTTGTTGGATAATGGTTTACTGCGTCAACTGGAGTCAAATTAAGGATACTGATGGTGTTGATGATTGAGCGATCAAAATCTTGGAGTTGAAGCGAAACTTCATTCAACTTTGCGGTACTACTGGTGTTTTTATCAGGTGAGATCAGTGAGTTGAGTAATTATATGTAAGTATAACTTTTTAATATTTTTTTTTTTTTGTTTTCTAGTGTGTGAATAATACTACAAATGTCGATATCATGGTCTGGTGAATAAGGAGCAGTAGGATCAAGGGCATTGGTCATATGCCTGATCATCGATAATTAATTTATAGCTTTCAGGTACAATATATTTCATGTGATTGATTTAATTTTTTTTTTTTTTGGAGATGCAGTACTTATAAAATGCAGTTTATATGTATCTATAATCATGCATTTGGTGTACAGGGACTGGTTTTCTTTGATTAATTACACAGTAATATTTTTCTAGTTTTAATTTTACTCTATTTTTCTTTTAGGTAAAAAAAATGGAAAAATGTCAAAAAATTATATCAAGGATTCAAGAGGATTTTCAAGAGGTTTTAAAACAATAACAGAGAAGATTCTTAATAAGTGCAGTTCAAAGTTGATTTAATAATATGGTTTAATTTAGAAAATCTTCTGTTTTAAGTATAGCTCAGTTTAGAGGGATATGGCTTCTCAAAGCCTTTCTTCAATCTGAGTTATTTCCATTTAGTTTAGTCTTTTCTAGTCCAGTAAAAATACTCAAATTTTAGAAGTATATTGTGCTAATTGTAGATTAAAAATTGTATATTGTAAAAGATATCATGTAATATGTACGTAAACTCAATACTCTTCTGCGATGCTAAATTACTCAAGCTGTCTTTGCCGATAATCGTGATTGTATTTTGTATATACGCGTGGGATGAAATCCAAAATATAACTATAAGTTTTTTTTATGATAAGGGGACATCCGTGAAAAATGTTGGGCATGATTGTGTGTGTCGTGCCGAAATCGTTATTAATTTATGTGCATTAAAAATCGTTTTTTGGGCTATGTCATTAATTAAAGCATTTAAAAAATATATTTACCGCGGTAAAAAGTTGTGTTTTTATAATATCTACAACTTTGATATTCGGCTTTTCTATGTAAAACTCATAGTCGATAAATTTTATCGTAAAAGATCGATTTCGTTGCTGTGAAAAATCGTTTTTTGGCTGTTAACTCAAGTTAAAAGCATTTTTCACGTTTAAATGACCATAAAAAAGTTGTATTTTTCAAAAATTGACAACTTTTTTATTTAATTTTTTTTTTTTTTTGTAGAATGCTTCGATTTCAAGTTACAGTCTAAAAGGCGTTTTTATTGCCGTAAAAACCTGATTTTTGGCTGCTAACTCGAGTTGAAAGAATTTTCATGGTTTGATGTCAAAAGAAAAAGGTTGTATTTTTCAAAGATCTACAACTTTTCCATTTAACATTTTTTTATAGAATGCTTAGAATTGGAGTTACAGCTAAAAAACCATAAGCCTAAGGTGCCAGCGTTTAAAAACTACGCAGAGGATCGGGATAAAAATAAATAGAATTTCATATTGTGCGAGAGGAGACTACTCCTGAAATTTCAGCCTGATAGGTCGAAAATGGCGTGAGATATCGCATCTCACACATTTTTGGCGCACAAAACTATAAGGCACTTGCGTACCACGGTCGTTCCTGAAAAGTCGTTTTCCTACGTGACGCGATAACTAGAGTAAAAAGGCAATAATCAAGTTCAAATTTTGGATTGAGTTAGTGTTATATAGTACATTGATCCCTTTCTCTGAGCTGTTTATGAAACCAATTAATTTAAAAGATATTGAGCTTCCAAATTTTGTTTTCTCACCCTGTATACTACGAGTCATTTTTCCTAAGTGACGCGATAACCGGAGTAAAAAGTCAATAATCAATTTAAAATTTTGGATATTATTAGCATTATATAGCACCTTAATCCCTTTCTTTTGGTTTCTTATGATACCAGTTAGTTTCAAAGATATTAAGCTTTAATAGTTTATTACACACC
>QLSS01000187.1:64474-87899 GCA_024372645.1 Trichomalopsis sarcophagae | reverse complement strand
GCTGACTCGTCTCGCTGCTCGCGTTGCAGACGTGTGCGTCTGTGACAGAGGTAAAAAAAGGAGAGTGATATCTCTTGGAACTTAGTTAATCAATTATAGCTATGCGAGAAAAAGAAAGAGAGAATTATAATTAATTCGAAATAATTTTATCTATCAAACGAAAAAGTACAAAAATTTTATAGAATTATATGTATATAAAGTAAAAATAATTCAGATATTAAAGCGATACATAATGTTGAAGGAAGCTACATGCCAAAGAATTGCCAGCGATTTTTTTGTTGATTCTCTAAGTGAACAGCTAATTTAATTAAACTATGAGAACGAGCGCAAATAGGTAATTCTACGATACGCTAAGCAGCTTCCATTAGGCCTATGTATCTACAATCCATGTATCCTATGATTTCATCATATATTATTGTGTTTTTATTATTTTTATTCATTTTAATATAAGCTCGATTGTGTCCTTTGTATAAATATTTGTATAAATATTTGATACTTATAATTGATGCACAGTATTCAACATTAATATGGCACTTGTATTTTCTTAGAAGAGTTGTATTATACAGAAAAACCATAGAATTATCAACTTTTATATTTTTTTCATAAAGTATTGTGTTATAAACGTAGTTTTTGTTTTTACTATTTCGACGATGATGTCTAGGGAAACTAATCTTCTCAAATTGTGTTGAATCACAAAAAGATTTTGGAAAATTTTTTGAAAAGGTTTTGTGGTTTCATTATAAGTGTTTTTTGAATGAGGACCATGTAACATATGCTTAAATACTAATTCTTGTAATACTACATCACTATCATCAGGAATTTCAGCTGAAATATATTTATAAATTTTTTCAGGATTTGCCAATTTTGACTTATGGTCCAATACTAATAACAAATGTGCATAAGGAAGACCTCTTTTTTGAAATCACATACACATAAGAAATAATTTTTCCAAAAATTCTTCCACTCAGAATATCAGCAAGCATTGCTCGAAATTTACAAAACAATAATCTGTGATTTTTGCAATATCATTGCATGAAGTTTCCAGAGGAAATTTTTTCAACCTCTTTTCAACTCAGGCCAATTTGGATTAGTTGCTATTGTTACAAATACATCAGGTGAACTGCCTATTTTTCGCATTATAGCCATAGAATCAAGAACACTTTGGTGCATGTATCTTGGACTTCCTGTATATGTTGACGGTAAAACAAACAAATTACTTAATCTTTGGTAATTTTCAAAATTGTATTATTGTTGAGAGCAATTTTCGATACATGATCTACAAGGCCTTGGTAACATTGTACACGTAATTATTTTTATTTCAATTTATTAAAAAAATTGAGTCTAGAGTATTCTTTATTAATATAAGTTTAAATAATATATTGTTAAGTTAATCTTACACAATATAGAATAGGGCTAAATTTTGAAGATCGTCTACATTTTTTTAAGATTCGGGCACAATTTGTTCAAATTTGCCTGTTTTTTTAATAAAAATTTTGGTCTTACACGATTATCTCTAAAAGATTTTTATCAATCAGGCTAAAAATTTGTGTGAAAACTCCCGTCGTAATAGTAAGGTGCCAAATTTATTTTGGGCTTGATCCTGCATGTATACGCAGAATGCGGTTACATCAAAAAATCGCTAAAAACAGTCTTTTGGCTCTAACTCGAATTCTATGCATTCTACAAAAAAGTTAAGGAAAAAAATGTAGATCTCAAAGAAATACAACCTTTTTCTATTAACACTCAAGCGTGAAAATGTTTTTTTATAACACGTGCATAAAAAAGTCCATTTCCGGCGCCTATGAAGTGGACCGAAAATAGGGTCTTTTGAGCGTCAGACAAAATGTAGAGCAAGAGTCCCTGGTTATAATACATGTATAAATTAATCGATTTTCGCTCCCTATAAAGTAGAACGAGCCTACAATAATTTGAGAATTGGAAATCAAGAGGAGCGAAAACGACCATTTTCGATCCTCTTGATTTATTATTTTTCATCTCCTTACTAAAGCTTTTAATTGTTAAAAACTTTTGAAACAATTTCCAAAATTTTCAAAATTTTAATTTATATATATATATATATATATATATATATATATATATATATATATACACACACACATGACCACCGTAGTGGACGACTCGAAAAACTCTATTCTCGATCTATTTCATAGACGACAAAACTGGTCTTTTTTATATACTTGTTATAAAAAACAGGGTGAACAAGGAGGGGCGAATGTGCTTTTTCAGACTCAGATGATGTTTAAGTACTCGTTTCCGTTTTGGGCGCCTCAAACGTCATCCTCGCTCGAAAAATCGATTTTGTCATAGCGATACACCAGTATTTATCATAAAACTTTATAACGGGGTTCATTATCCCGTGTATAAGGAGTCAGTGACGTATTCACTGATCTATCGAATAGCAAGAGGAGTAAATGCAGCAGCTCGTTGCAAGCTTCTTGTGGGCTGTGCGAAGCCTGGCCCGTAGCGCAGTATGCTGTACGTGCTTGTCCTCGAGCACGTGAGCCCGCGGAGGCGCCGTGAGAGTTGATGCTACGTAGCTCAATCGCGGATGAGATGTATAATCGAGAGAGGTGAACGCGGGGAAAAGGCAGAGGGTCAGGTGCGAAATAACCAAGCGCAGGTTGAAATTCTTGTTAAATTTATATAAAACTAAGCAAGGAAAGATACAACCGCAATGCTAGGCAAGAGAGAAACGAAGCAGAGAGAATAGCGATCAAGCGAATACTTACATTCGCCTTCGTGCTGGCTCGCAGGGATGCCTCGTGGCTCGACTGGAAGGGATAAATCGGACAACCGTGGCCCACGCTGGGCAGTCAGGAAGATGCCTCATGGCCTTGTATGTGTGGCTGGGTGAAACGGAAGGACGAGCGGCAATAGCTGCTCAGCTCGTGACCGACGCGTGAAGATGAACTACGCTGTCGGCGCGAGAGTGAGCATCGTTGGCACGAGAGCGAGCCTCATCGGCGCGCGCGCTGATAGGTCCTCCGCATGTCGCGAGCCAATCAGCGGGCGCCGATGCTCGGCTCGCTATCCACGCGGCCTGGCAGCCAATCGGAAGCCAGCAAGAAGCGCGGGCCCGACGAGCACGAGAGGATAGTAAGCGCGAGAACGAGCGGGAAATCCGCGAGTTCTCTCCCGACTGTCGACCGAGCACATCGACGTTTGCGAGAGTTCAGTGCGTCCTCCTCTGCTTGTCGACCCGAGGTCGACGACTAGAGGAGATTGGGAGAGTCTCCCAAGAGTGTGCGAGAGTGCGCGTGTGTTTCACGTGCACCGACGGACGTCCACCGGAAGCCTCGAGAGAAGAGAGCGAGTAAGCGAGAGAGAGAGAGAGAGAGAGAGCCGTAAGTGAGCCGAAAGAGAGTGAGAGAGAGAGAGAGCCGAGAGAGAGCCGAGAGAGAGCCAAGAGAGAGCCGAGAGAGAGAGAGCCGAGAGAGAGAGAGCGTTGAGAGAGAGAGAGTGAGAGAGAGCCGAGAGAGAGAACACGAGGGTGAGAAGAGTGTGGTGCGGGCATACTCGTGGATACGCTGTGCGGGAGCGTACGGCTGCGCGTGTGTGTGAGAGAGATAGAGAGCGAACACGAAAGACGAGAGTGTCGGTGTGCAGTGCGGGAGCACACCTAGACGTCTTCTGCGCGAGGCGTCTTACCAGCGCACGCGATAGAGAGAGAGAGAGAGAGAGAGAGAGAGAGAGAGAGAGAGAGAGAGGGAGATCACACTGGCCGCGCGGCGACCGACGGGAACCGAGTCGAGCGCGTACGTGTGACGCAATAGAGAGAGAGCCAGCCATCAACAGACTGGACCTGGGCCTGAGGCCTGCCGTCTGCTGCACGAGTGCGGTTCGTGTGTGAGCGCGCCAACATAAGCCCTGAGTGGCTACATTGTGCGCCGGAGGCATCATTGTAGGGACTTGTTGTAGGGAAGAGCTGGGCGAAATACAAGTGTAATAAACTGTTAACCATTGTGTGATTCTTTTCGCCTCTCCCTAGCGTTCTCCCAAACGTGACGATCACGCCAAATCCTACGTAAAAGAAAAAACCTAGCGTATGCGAGGCTCTAGGTGTTGCGCTCTAGAGCATTTTAAATCGAAAATGGAAAATGTCCGTATAGATGTGGGTGTGTGTGTACGCGCCCGCGCGTAAGTACATGCCTGTATCTCAGCTTCTACTAAGTGGATTTTAAGTCATCAAGTCTCTTTTTTTGTTTATACTATAAGCATGGTGACAAAAAAGACTGTTTTTACAGCGATTTTTTTTTTGCGAGTTCAATTTTTTCTGAAAAAGTTATTCAAAAAATTCATAAAAGCAAATTGCTATGAATTTGAATGTATTTGAACAAAAATAAAAGTACCTATCTTTTCACCGCAGAGAATTCATATTATCGTCAGTTGTTCTTTTATTACATACACTATGAAGTCTAATTTTATAAAACTGTTGTAACTCGAACACTAAATCTCAACCTTTTTTTTTGAAAAAGCCATGTTTATTGAAGATTATTAAAACTATACACTACTTTTATTTTGAGTCATTTTGGGCAAACTGTTTCTATGAAGCGCGATAACTGGAATAAAAAGGAAATAATCAAGTTCAAATTTTGGATTTAGTTGGCATTACACATCATCTTGATCCCTTTTGTTGGGCTATTCACAAAACCAGTTAGTTTCAAATATATTAAATATTAAAGAGGTTAAATATTGTTCTAGTCTAGAATAAGGAAGTGAGTGCATGGGAGAGAGTGTATGTGCGAGTGTGTATCACCCATTCGAGGGTGATCCAGTGCGCTCGACCTTCACGACGATATACGCGTGGGAGCGCAATTATTCCGGCGTCGCGGCAAGTCGCAAAGTTGTTGGCGACTCGCATATTATTATTTTATGATAGTAAATTTACGTTTATTTGACGACTAGCAAATATAACCCTAATCTTATTATTTTACGTAATTTGTCGTCATTTCTCAACCTTGCTCGTTTACTTCCGATTCCTATTTCTTCCTGCGAATACCGCCGCCTCCGCGGGCGTTATTTATTAGTACTTATGTAACGTAGTTGAGCAGTCGAGCACGCGCCAGGCGGTGCGTAGACCCAGCAAAATAGAAGCAGCTGAGTCAGCTGCATGCAACGGAGGTGTTTCGCTGGCTGAGAGGAGTCCTTCGCCGCATCGAGGGAACGCGATCTAGTCGTTTAACAAGTTATTCGTTGATCGAATCGACAACCCGTTACAATATATATATATATGCAGTTTTGGTCGAGATCAAAAGAATACTGCAAATAATTTTTGTGCATATATGATCTCTCTTTCAAAGCTATGTGTTTGTAAATATGAAATGACAAAAAGCATTGTGTAATTATTTTCTTTATATAAAGAGCACTAACACGAGTTTATCAGGAAAGACAGATAAATTAATATTAAACAATATAAATTTTTCAAATAAACTTTAACTTATAATCAAATAGATGTTTTATAGACAAACATTACCATCAATTATATACTTTCATCAATGTATTACATATGTTTATCATAATTTTTAAATGTATTTTATACAAATTTACTGCCCACCCCAAGCTGATGTAAATTTTCAATATTTTAATGTTTCCATTAATTATCTATAGTCATTTCTATTGATTAATCTCAAATGATATCTCTACTATTAGGTATTACTGTTATCTCTTTTAGGTTTTTTTCTAAAATACTATTAAGTTTGTTATAGTTAAGAATTATTTTTAAATAGTAAAACCGTATTTAAAAATAGATGCATTGAAGCATTCTGCATACATTCCACAATCAATAAAGTGTCATTCTAATATTGAGAACTAAATTTTATCTGTTTATAATATTTTAAAAATCAACTTTTTACATGTGCTTAATCGAACGCGGATCATGCATAATAGTGCATTTTACGCCTACTATATCGTAATATATTTTAAATACTGTCTTATTTAATAATTTCGAGAAGTATTAAATAACATAACAATAAAATAAATTTATCTTTATATGAGGAAATAAAATATGATTTTATTTAAAATTACATAATTTTCCATACTGATATTGATCCTTAGCGGAACAAAAATTCTGCATATAACAGTTTTCATCTGCAGATTTCAGACTAAAAAAGAAGATAACTAAACGAAACAAAAATTGTCAGAAGAATGTCAGAATTGAGACAAAGTTAACAGTTACTTACAGGTATTATTAGTTTTTTTTTCGTTGACTGAAAATGGTACAAGATTTTAACAGTTTTCAACAGTTACGTTAATTAGATTTTATTATCAAGTGGCACGGTTGCACCACGAAGACGAGTGTTCCGGACGTAACCGAGGGCTACTAGGGATAAGAGCAAGTGCAGTGTTTTTATTCTTTATTAATAATGTATTTTACCTATTAGTAAATTTAGCGAACGTTTCTCCGCCATTTGGCTCTCATATGCGCGAATCGACAAGGCGATTCGTGGCTTCAGGCCAATACGGTTAGGAGTGATTTTATAATCGTTCCTAGACTGCCACGACCCCCTCTAGGAGTTTTACTCCGCGGATTTTGAGGGTCACTTTCAGTGCAGAGAGGCTAAAGGGCCGATCTGTGACTGCCAGGCCAGAGAGTCGATTGGCGGGAGGCGTTCACGCGGGCACATGACTGCGTGTGTATAGCTATAGATATAGAGGAGCGCGCACTGCTTCGAGTCCCTTCGGTAGTCCTCGGGAAAACGTCTTTATTTTAGCGGGCCCTAGTTTACGGCGGCGTTTAATGAGTAGAGCGTCAGTTCTCGGCGACAACTTGTGAGAGAAGGTCACACCAGGACCGATCGTTAGGAGATTTCAATAAAGTTATAATATCTGATCAACAATGTTTTCACAGTTTATTTTTGAACCTTGATGTAGTCTTGTCCCGCACAACGAGTTTAAAAATCAAACGAAGCTGCGGTGCCCGCACTACTATTTACTTCTATATTGAGGTTCGCATATTTCATTACAAAGAAATAAATGCATTTCTTTCTTGTCTCTTATATATTTTGACTTATATCATGCATTATTATGCCTAACTATGATTTTCAACAAAAATATTGATAAAAATTACCTTTGATATAAAACACGAGTGTGTTATTCACAAAATGCTCAAATCAATTCTATTAATGTTAGGACCGTTAAGTTAGTTGCAACAAGTGTTAGGACCGTGAAGTTGGCCGCACAGCTATACACCGATGGATATTGCTTTCTCATCGGTTTTCTGCATGTTCGCTCACATGAAGTTTTTAGTGTCTAGGTGTAGAAATAATTGGAAGGCGGTGTCTAGGTGTACGCGGTGGCCGATGACGAGGTCTAGGTGGTGCGCTCCGTAATTTTTTATCTCTAGGTAAATACATCATTCGAGGGCAGTGTCTATGTATACGGGGGGGCCGATGACGATGTCCAGGTGGTTCGCACCGTGGATTTTGGTGTATAGGTGTAAAAATTATTTGAACGCAATGTCTAGGTTCACAGGGTGTCTGATGACTAGGTCCAGATGGAGCGCTTCGTGGTTTTTGGTGTCTAGGTGCAAAAATAATTCAGGGTGGCCGATGACGAGGTCTAGGTAGTTCGCACTTGGTTTTGGTGTCTAGGTAAAGAAATCATTTGAGGGTGGTGTATCAAAACAATCAGTGATTTCATGTTAGTGATAAAAAATGTTACAAAAAAAAACCATGGTCAAAAGGTGCTAAAGATGTTTATATTTTGTTTTTTAGATAAATATATGTTGTAATATGTGAATTTATACAGTTGTAATACATAAAAAAAGGTACTTGTCGTGCCATCTGCTGGTTGACGACGATTTCGTGCAACGAGACAAGCTTGAGCGAACTGCGAGCATAACGCGCATGCCTCGCGTATATAATCTAAGCGCATACTATACTGTATACTCGGCTCCGTGGTGTCAGACTATGCGATACAGTCCTATACTCTCTCTCTCTCTCTCTCTCTCTCTCTCTCTCTCTCTCTCTCTCTCTCTCTCTCTCTCTCTCTCCCTCTCTCTCTCTCTCTCTCTCTCTCTCTCTCTCTCTCTCTCTCTCTCTTGCCTCCGAGAGACTCAGAGCTTAACGGATGTACTGCCGACTCGTGGCTTATGCCACTTACTTTCAACAATATATTTACAATTATTATTAACCTCACAATGTCTTTATTTATCAACCACTTCAACATGGTAGCAATCCATGATTAGTATGTGCCTGAATAATGCCTGAATAATTTCGTTATTTAATTATTTGTTGTTTAGTAAAATTATTAATTTGTTGGGCATCAGCCCCCATTTTCCGTGTGACTATCCGGATGGTAGTACATCTGTAAGGCCACTTATTTTTTAATATTTAAGGCTTTTAAATACTACACAATTATGTAATTTTCATACAATCAAAATATTCAGAAAATGAAGTCATTCAATAACGTTATTTTTTGTTCTAATTTGTGACACGTCCAATGGCTTCATTTAATATCGTCCTTTTATAACGTCTTTTAATAACGTCATTTCAGTGTTTTATGAAAAATATTCATTTATTTAAAAATTGAATCTTGGCTTTTTTGTGGGAGGCACATAAAAGCCTAGTTGAAATAAATTGATTTTTTGAGGATTTTTTTGTAGAAAGGATTTAGGGTTCGATTGATTGAAATACACTAACTATAGGGAAAAGCCTTTCGGCATAAAAAATCCTTTTTACTTCGCAATTAAACTACACTGAATGCACTTAAATTAAGATGAACAAGAACGAATTAACTTTTAACACGAAATACAAAGGTGAACAAAAGCACGGCGTGACGTCTCGAAGAACAATGGCGCAGCACACACTATAAACACGTGGTTAGACGATTTGATACACAGAAATTATACTGCGAAGCACACACACAATTTCGATGCGACGTAAAAGCGATTTGATGTAGGCAAGGATGCCTGGCAGTCTCTAGGAGGCAGAGTCGCGAGTCGCGAAGGAGCTCCGCACGCTTAGAAGGATAGTCGGTGACTGACGGACGAGCCGTGAGAAAGAAGCGGGAGCTTTAAGATTGGGCAAAGAAATCTACGTCTGTTTCGGCAAATGCGGTACTAGCCGTGACTCTAGATGTTGGCAGATCGGCTATTTTGGCATAAGGAAACTTCGGCTTCTGACGTATGCATGGAACACAGCGGTGTATAATGTGTCTAACCTGATTTTTACCGTTCAAGATCCAGAATCGCTCGCGAACAGCATAGAGAGTGGATTGAATTCCGCCATGAAGATTTCGTTGATGAGCATCACGAATGATAAGATCCGAAACATGATGGGCTGATGGAAGCAATATCGGATGTTTTTGATTGAAAGAAAGATTAGAATTTTTTAAGCGTACACCTACTCTGATTAAACCGTCACTATCTAAAAAGGGATTGATTTCATCAAATTTAGTTCGATTTTTAAACCCTCCTGAAGATTTTCCATAAGGCCGTGGATTCTTGGATTGAAGCAGTTTGAATTCTGGAGCAAAATTTTCTTGCTGAATCAAAAGAAGAAGCCTACGTTCTGCTTGAGCTATTTCTTCCGGAGAAAGATATCGAATACCTTTCGACGACCTGCTAGATGTAGAGACATCCCCAGTTAGCGATTTTCCCTTTCTTCAGCGAAGAATATAAGCGATTGAACGAACTAAACAACCGTAATCGAAGAATCAAGAATATATGTAACTCCCCGTGAGAACGGTAATTAGAACAATTCCTTCCTTAAAACCTGGATGATTGGTGTGAAGAGATTACATAGGTGTAGAAGGCCATTTGTCCTTGGACAAAGCTAACCACTGAGGACCTAACGTCCGAAGAAGATTCTTTAGAAGATCATAAGGTAGCTGCCCTCGAGACAGCGCATCAGCTGGATTATCTCCCGATCGAACATGTCTCCATTCGACTTCCCTATCTAGTTCTTGGATGTCCTTGACCCTATTGGCTTCATAAGTTTTCAAAAAGTGAGAAGCCTTTTTCAACCAACATAGAACGATTATGGAGTCTGACCAAAAAATTACACGCTCAACAGGAAACTTGAACTGGTCTCGAGATTCAACGTATATCTTCTTCAGGAGAGCAGGACCAGCCAAGTGTAGTCGTGGGATCGTATTGTGATTCAACGACGCTACCTTGGACTTACTGCAAACTAGCCTTATGGTTACGTACCCTAATGAATCAATGGAACGAACATAGAGACAGGCTCCGTACCCCTGCATGGATGCACGGTAGAACCCATGAATTTCGGTAGAAACTGGATTGTTACAACTCAAATACCTCGGCATCGCAAATTCTTTCAAGGATGGAAGTTCTCCAGCTAATGAGATCCATTTCGTGTAAATGTTTTGAGGCAGCGACTCATCCCAGGTGATGTTGGCCCTCCAGCATTCTTGGGTTTTTGCATACAACGACAAAGGACCTAATAACCCTAGAGGATCGAACACCTTCACGATTTGAGATAAGAGCGTTCTCTTAGTAGAAGTGAATACAGGATCTTCAGGATCGACAGAATATGAGAAAAAATCACGCTGAGAATCCCACACTACTCCGAGAGTCTTCTTGATAAGGCTGCTCTGGATTCCGCAATCTAAATCAAATATATTCTTAGCAATATTTTCCAAAGCGGATGGGTGGTTGCATGACCACTTACAAATGACAAAACCTCCGCGACTTAAAAGTCGAATCATCTCGTCTTGAATCGCCAAGATGTCCTCCAGAGTGTCTGCACCTGAAAGAAAATCTTCTACGTAGGAATCTCGACGAAGCAGCTTCGCCGCTCTGGGGAAATTTGCCTCCTCATCCATGGCCAGCTGATGTTCGAATTGCTAAGAATGGAGCACACCTGACACCGAATGTCACTGTGTTTAAAGTGAACGTCCTGATTTCGCCTTTGTGGGTATTTCTTTTGTCCTTTTGTCCGCTAATACACATTTTCTTTCTGATTCCAAATGATCCATTCTGAAGCAGATTATGCGTTCCAGGATCTTACCCGGGGTGTCCAACATGCAGAGCGGTCTGCAGAGCGGTGCATTGTACAAGTCTATGAAGACTTCTGGATAAGCATAGATGGCATGCTTCAATGCAATATTGGGAATGCCATCCGTTCCTGGGGCCTTGTTGGTTCCTACCCTTCTGCAGGCGGTTAAAAATTTCTTAATCCTGATCGGTGGAATAGCCTCTTCATTTGTCAAAGTGCCGTTGCCTTCCCTTCCGATGTGCGTAGGAGTTCCAAAAGTAGGTCACCAACCGCCGTTTTGCGTATCCTATTTACGCTATTACCTAGCATCTTCAGTTTTGGGTATGCTTTCATCATTCGCAAGATATCAGCGTAGGACTTTCCGTCAGTAGCTTTTATGATTAAAGCCTCCAGTCGGGTTGGTCTTGCCCTTGGCGGCTTAGATTTTCTAATGCCTTTCTGATCTACAACACCATTGTTAATCTTATCGTCTTCTTTTGCCTTTTTCTTGTTTTTCTTTCTTGTTTTCAGGCCAGCTTTTCTTGTTCCCTCTGCCAGGGTGGTAATGTCCCTGCTGTGGGCGGTGGGCGCTGAGTAGTGCTGGAAGTCGTGACTAGTGGCGTGCTCTGGCCATGCTTTGGCGTCTTGTCCTCTTCTCTTCTTTTCTTATTGGTCTCGTTCTCTGTAGGAGACCGTTCCTTTCTCTTCCTTGGCGTTTCTACCTCTTGTTTTTCTTCTGAGATCAGCGAGGTCCGTGAGCTATTTGACATCATCAGTCCAAAGCTAGACTTGGTCTTGCTCGACGCTTCTTTTACGCTGATGAGGTGTTTCCAGGAAGACATGACCTTTCTCATGTCATCCTTAACACTCTTGTAAATGTTTTTGGCTTGACCTACTACAGCATCCATCTTATCCAGATGGTTCTGAATCTTGTTTATCAACTCTTCTTCCGCGCGATCTGCTGTCTGAATTTGAGACCATACCTTGTGCAATCCCCTGTTTATGACTACATTACATCGTGATGCGTCTCTTGAGGCTAATCTTCCTTTAAGGGCTGAGCGATCCACCTCTATAACCTCCTGTCTTGTTTAAGTTAATTGGATTCCCCCAACATCCATGGAGCCTGCGTCGGCCACCGGGCCTTTCACCCGATCGGAACCAACGTCGGGAGTGGGCTGTAAAGCTTGATCCGCTTGGAACAGTGTTATAGTTAACTCACTGTCCATGATTGATTTATATTCGTGGCTTCTTTTCCTATCCTGTATTGTAGGAAGGAGCCCTTTAAGAAGGTGTTGTCATCCGGGCCAGATGAGCCTTGGTTATTTTAACGAAGTTGTTACTCCTCCTCCTCCTCCTCATTCCCCACCTCTTGTGTCCCCATCCCATTGTTACAAACAATTCAGCTCAAATGCATTTGAAAGGGAATAAAATTATTTACTTTTTCTCGTTTGGTCCTCGGGATCGACCGCTTTGTTCGATAGATAAAATGAAAAAGGTTATTTATTTTAAAAAATTCATATCCCCGAAACTAAATATCATAACATTACGAAAAAAATCATGTCGGTGAATAATGTGTCAAACTATATTCCATTAAAATTTATTTGATTACTTATTTTTTTAGTAATAAATCGAAAACTGAAAAAAATGAGTTTTTTTGTGCCTAGGTTACAGATGTAAAAAGGCTTGATTGCACTTGAGATTTTGGAAATTTTGGAGTATTTTATGTGTTGGCTAAGTTCATTGCGCAGCTTCAAAACCCCTATGGTTCCTAAGATATCAAGGTTTCAATTTTTTTTTATTTTTATATTCCTTATATCTCTAAAATAATGTAATCAAACGCTTCAAAATTTTATTTGCGGATTTACCATAAAAAAGTCTATCTGCTGCTAATATTATAAATGATTTTGTCACTTGGTTCTCAAGTAAAGATCCAAAATGTAAAATCTAATTTTTCTTAAAATTTTTGCTTCCTTTTATAGGTGTCGTTGCATGTCGTTAAAGTCCCTCCCTATGAATTCATAACATACTGATATATTCTGTAAAAGAAATTGACGGCAACGTTCGCATTCTATAATAATAAAAACGGCAGCGGGCAATAAAAAATTTTACGCCCGCTACAGCGGAACAGAATTTTTTCCGCTGCTCGAGTACCGAAAATGTTTTGAAAAATTATATAAATTTGAAAAATTATAAAAATTATATAAATTTGAAAAAATATATATAAAGACTGTTGTTGCCGCGTCTAAAAAAAGTTGCATCAGTTCCACTCAATATGTCAAAAAAAAAAAAAAAACGCGAAAATCCATACTTATGTTACAAACAATATGGTGTGCACCAAGGGCTAAGTGGGCTTTTTGGCCTCGTGTGGTTGCAGTACTCGTCTGCGACTCGTAACTCTAATTCGCCTTGACTTGTACTGCAAACTCTACACTCGGTCTAAAAAAGCCCACTTTACGCCCTTGGTACACAATATACTATTATTAGACCTATAAAAAAATATCTTTCTACTGTATTGAGGTTGTTGAAGTCCGGATCTAACATTCAGATTTCCATATATTAAGGTTTAAAATTTTTATTTACAAACTTTCTGAATATTCGAGGTCACTGATGACAGGGCCCAAGAAGTGGATTTCATGACTTTTTGTGCATCCATCAAAAATCATTTCGCAGTAGCCTGTCACGCTCCGCGTCTAGGTGCTAAGGGTCTTCGACGATGAAGCTGTCGAAATATATTGCGCACTGTAGATTTTTGTATCCACGTATCAATATCGGCCATGAATGCGGTCTAGGGTGATCGATAATAAAGTCCGGCAGTGCGCACCGTACTTTTTAGTGCAAAAATGTTTAAATCAGTTATATTTACTGTCGAGGTACTCAAATAAAACAAGCAGAAATATACACTTACAATAAGACCATTCCACGAACAAGTATGTACGTAGTAAGTATGTAAGTTACGTAGTAAATATCTTGAGAGTTATGTAATTGACCAATATATTACTTAAGTTTCAATTACTAATTATTCAACTTACCGCTTAATTAAACCCTACTCATAAAACTCACTTGAGAATCACTTGAGATCTCAAGTGATTCTCAAGTGACTCTCGAGTGATTCTGACGTGATTCTCAAGTTGAATTTTGAGTAAAACAGTGTTTAACGAATTCTCATAATGGTGAACCCTACATTTCAAAACACTGGCTGGTAACTGTGTCAGTTTTACACCGTTATTAGCTGCTTTTGTTTCTGTGTGCAATCTCTACATAATGTACGTATGAATTTCCATTTTTTATGTCAACTTTCAGGATCTCCGTAGACTGTTTCGAAAGGGATTTAAGAAGAAAGGGCTTAAGAACGTTGTCTAAAAAGGAAATGCATGCGCAAGAATTAGGTTAAGTAGAAAAATATTTATTTTTGTTTGAGTATCTTAAAAAATATAAATCAAACAACAAATTTTTTCGAGTTTACAAAACTCAGTCTCACATAACATGTAACACAAAGAATTTTTATTTATGATTTCATGAAACTAAATCTTACGTTAAATGTTATACAAACAAAATAATTTTTTTTTTTCGAGATTTCATAGAATTTACTTTCACGCAAAACCTAATCTCAACATTATAGTTTTCGGGTATTAATTTGGCTCAGTTTGATTATTCCGCTCATTTCTGGAATGGAAGCTGAAGCTTCCGGTGGCATTCTTTATGAGGATATCTTTAGTTTTTTGAGGTAGTTCTTTATATATATATTAGACATATCTAAGAAGTCGCTGTACACACCTAAGTTATTAAAATAAATATTAACTTTTGTAAATATGGAAAAATAAATGAATATGAATTTATATATACAGGGTGAGTCATTTTAATCTTTAATCTTGTGACGTGGCGGTTTCGCCGGTGCAGCTAAACAGCTAATTGCCCTGCCAAGCAAAGGGGGTAAGCACGCGAAACTACTGCGTCAAAAGAATCGTCTCTCGACGACGAAGGATTTGCCTCGGCAGCTCAGCTATCTCCGCTTGTGCGGACCGCGTAGAGTGGCGGGATCCTTTTCTGCTTGGCTACTGTAAGATGCTTGGAAAAGGGGTTGGCATGCAATTGACAACTCTTATAGTTAATTAACAATCACAATCGGGCTGACTTTGCCCTTTAACATTTATTAACTGAATATTATTACATTTTCTAGTAATTCAGGTAAAATGTCTCGAAGTAATCTCAAAAAGTTTGTACATTCACGTTCTCTTCAAAGAAATAAGGACCAATCATATAGCCATGGATGATTCCACACCAGACCATAACACTCCAGCGGTGTTGATTGTCTATGGGCCTGAACCAATGAGGATTTTCATCTGACCAATAATGGCAATTATGTCTATTCAATTCTCCAGTGTTTTTGAATATTGATTCATCTGAAAAAAGAACGTGCCTGAAAAAGTCTTGATCTTGTTGAATCATACGTATTGCCCAAGGACAAAAACGTACTCGCAAAATCATATCATTTGGAGTTAACTGTTGTGTTAATGTTATGTGATAAGGATGATATCTTCTCGCTCTCAATATTCGGGATGCTGTTGATTGAGGTATACCTATTTCTCTTTCTATTTGTCGAGTAGTAATGTGAGGATCAAGATGAATATTCGCTAGAATGGTAATAACACGAGGATCGTATTCGTAGTATTCATGATGACGGCGTTGACCAACAAAAGCTCCATTTCGAGCTCTTTGAGTTAAGTTTTGAATAGTAACATTACTTGGGTGTCTCCTATTGGGATAGCGTTCAGCATAAAGTCTGGTAGCTGCTGCATAATTATTTCGACTTTCTCCCAAAATCATGATCATATCAACGATTACGTTGGGACCTATAATCACCCATGATCAAAATCAAAATAATTTGTTACAGACCAGTAAACAGGGAAACATATTTTTTTCAATAATAATTATCGATTTACAAGAAGTAAAAAACACGATTAAGCTTTTCTCCACTAATTTGCTATCTACATAACCGTTAAGAGTAGTTCACTCTCAAAAATTGACACTAATACAAAATAATGGAATGACTTAACTACATCAAGAATTTTGAAAATTGACACTAATACAAAATAATGGAATGACTTAACTACATCAAGAATTTTGAAAATTGACCCTAATACAAAATAATGGAATGACTTAACTACATCAAGAATTTTGAAAATTTTTGAAAACTGAAAAAATATTGAAAATTTTAGAAAATATTGAAAATTTCTGGAAATATTGAAAATTTTTTCATTTTTGAACGCATGTCCCTCTCTTTTTATTCATGGGGCTAAAAGTAGGGGTTTCCATTTCAAAAAATCAACTTGACCTTGAAATGCCCTTGCAGGTCCTGTTTAACGACAAGGTCAAGATGACCATTCGTCAGCCGGGGAGAAAACTGAAAATTTTTGTGAGTAACATTTTCTCCTTGAATACATTCGAGTTCAGCTAACCAGTTGTGCTGTTATCGGCATGACCAATGACCTTGACTATTGAATTCAAGGTCAAGGCCAGGTCATATTCAAACGTAAAATTTCCCGCTCTTTCCGTTTTTGGTACCAAAAGTAGGGGTTTCTATTTGAAAAAATCGACTTGACCTTTAAATGACCTTGAAGGTCACGCCCAATGACATAATCAAGGTCATCATCAGATAGCCAGGGAAAAATCCTAAATCTTTTATCCAAAACCTTTTTCGCTGGCATGCTTTGCCAACGATATAATTGAGATTAAAGATTAAAATGACTCACCCTGTATATGTCTGTGTGGGTGGGTATCTTACTTAGATATAGATTTAGTTTTGTAGGTGAGTATAATTGTATTGGCTTCGTTCCAAAATTTTTTTTCTTCAATTTAGATAAATCTAAGCTTCTTGAAGCTATCCTTTTTTTGGTCCATAAAACGGTTCCTAAATCTCTTAAAAATGCACTCTTTTGTTGACATTGAATGATCCGCCATGATATTTTTCCTACTCTCATATTTTCACCAAGATATACCTTGAAAAACAAAAGATTTAGAGAACAATATAAAATGATTCACATTTTATCAAATTGCAGCGTTTCTATATATAGCTTACTGTTAACAATATCGTATCTTCTGTGCCATTCGGGAATTTCAGAATCAACTTCATATCCTGCTTTCCTATACTTTTTGTATAGCTTTGGTTTGTATTGTTGAAGCATGGGGACAGCAGAATCATAATCTTCTGCAAAAAATCGTACATGTGTTATAGCATCAATGTTTTATACAAAATAATGTGATAACTAAAATCAGCAATCCTACTCTAAAAAAGACACGATAATCATTTTATTCGTTCTTTGTTTGAGGGTTTCGCGCGTGATCTTAGCTTATGTTTAAATTCCTAACCTCAAAAAGTAAAAAAAAAGGAGAAAATTTTGAACACGCGTAGCTTATTTTAAGTCGCTAGTTAAAAAAATTTCTTCTTTAATTACCTCCAGAAACTTCAAGTCTTTGATTGTCCTGATCTTCAGCTTCTTCTATTGCTGGCGAACAATCTGCTCGTACCGATTGTGAAGATCCATCTGGCTGTCTCGTTGGTGTGTCAGCAGGCGCTACCCGTTGCGTTCGTGAACGTGGACCTGGACATCTCCTTTGTGTGGAAGTAGTCGTTTCAGAAGGTGGGCCTAAATGTCTTCCTAGTATAGTAGTAAACGATATCTGTCTATTTCCAAGATTAATCGGATTCTTTCATCTGATCATGTTTTGGTGAAAATGTACTGTGATGATTTTCTTGATCCAAAAGTGCAAAATACCTGTAAAATAACGGATATCACATATTTTGGTTTCGGCAATCACGTACCAAACGACGTATTATAACAATTAAAGCTGTCTGAACATTCTGCAAAAGTTTTTTTTTAAATGTTAAAAAATGGAAGTTTATACGAATCATCAATTAAAAACAAAAAAAGATGAAATAATTCGTCTGCACAATTAAAAGATAAAAGATTTGTTCAAATTCATAGTTTTATTGCTGATGATGAAACCAACCAAGAATTCACTGTCTGCAATCTTATTAGAACAAGACATCGATTTAGCAAGCATTACAATAATCTTCAAGTAATAGAAAATATTAGCACAGAATCTATAATTATTCAAACCAATGAGATCGTAACTATTTGTATTTTCATCCAAATACTTGGAACTATGTATATTTGCGCTTTGCCTAATCTACTTCATTATTGAATATACAAGCAATTTTCTAAGAATTCATTAGCGTTTACAAATATATTAATCTAAGCTGTACAGTTTTATTTTGCTGATTTCTACAAATTTAAATTGTACAATTTAATATTCACAACTTTATATTGCCAATTATGAAAAGAATTAGATGTATATATTTTTTAATAAATACATTTTAAAACAATATTAATTTCTTTATTTCTGAAGTATTTCTACATCCTGTATTTCCCACCTGTAAAGTATTACTGTTATTAAAAATGATAAACATAATAATGTAGTATATTTTTCTATTTATTTTCACTTATAATTCAACTTGATAATCACTTGAGAATCACTTAAAAATCATTTGAGAGTCACTTGAGAATCACTTGAGATCTCAAGTGATTCTCAAGTGAGTTCTATCAGTAGGGAACATAATAATTTTTGGTTTTGCGTACTGTAAGTAAAATAATATGATTGTAAACTTAACTTTTATAAATTGATCTCAGTTGTTTTTCCATCTGTAATTTCACTGTAAACAAAATTATTGACATGCATGGTGATACGCAAAACATCTGTGAACCAAAGGCGAATCCGCACGACGCGGATTGAGTGCGCGCGCGCAACATCCGCAGGGCAAGTATGCACGAGCACGGAGCGCGACAGCCGGCGAGCGACTCAGTGACGACGCGCCAAGCGGTGCGAGCGGCGCACACGGTGCGCCGTGAACGCACCTATACACATCCGCGCCGCGCGCCTTTATAAGGCGGATCGCGCGGCGCAACAAGCAGTTCTACTCGAGCTCCACTCTGGATAGTATCGACGCCGACGAAATCGTCTCGTGAGCCCACGTGATGATTTAATAGACGAACCGAAACCCGAAACTCCTAATTGCCATCGTGAGCACACGAGGCAACCCGAAACACCAGAGCGACATCGAACCTCGTCTACGTGAGCGCACGTGGGCAACACCCGGTGCCACGGTAAAATCCTAACCTACATTCCGACACATTGCTGCCACCCTCTAAGGGAGTAACAATAGTTTCGCCGGCGATTCGCCCGGTCTTGAGCTCACGTCTTGATGAAACAAAGGTAAATTCCTGACCAACAAAGCCAGCCTTAAGCCAACATCTGAAGAATCGCTTTATCTCTGTGTGCCCCCAAGATAAATAGAGGAACGAAACGAGCGACGAAGATTTGTGAAGCCGTGCGCTCACGACTCCAAAAATCCGAGAGATAACCTCAAAACACTGTGACACTATCCCGGCCGTTACTGTGCGCACACAGAGCGATCGAGATCGTTGTTACACGACACATTCGGATCGGCGTAGCCGTGCGCACACGACTCCACCGTACATAATGGATTCCTAACCTCAAAATCCGCCACCGACCCGTCATACCGCCACCGAACCGATACACCGTAGCCGCAAACACCGAATCATTCTTGTAACGAAATCGCGTATACATTCTTGTAAATTGTCAACTGCGTTAGTTTAAACAATTATATTTGTAAAGGCGAAGTATTTTTAACAAGACGCATAATTGATTTCTGTTTCAGCCGAGATCTAACAACTGATTCCAAATTGTTATTCTTTGATTAAGAAATATATTTCGTTATTGTTGAGAATATAAAAACAGACTTTTTTTGCTCCTTTCCCCTATCCTGATCCTGGAACCGACTAACTATCCAATCACTTGGGGAAAGTTAAACCATTACACATCACGCAACGCACATAACCTGTTTACTTTGGTAAGTTTTCTTTTAGAGATTATGTATTGCATTTTAGTACAAAATGTAAATGTTATGATTGTTATAATTTCACAATTTACATTATTTTATAAATATTAATAAAAAAAAATGTTTAATTCATATAATTTTTTGTTACATTTTTTAATATAATTAATACTGTCATTAGTAATTACAAAGAGTTTAAAAACATTTTTCGGTATTCAAAATTTATTTCTATTTTAGTCTCTAATTTCAAAGGCAGTCCTGTGTACTAGTAGCTATAACTACTTTTATAGAATGTTGGCTGTATTGAATATATTCATTTATACTCGGCGGTAATTAATTTTTATGAAACGTTTTTAATGTAGTGCTTTTGATTCGTTAGAATTTATCAATCTGGCAATTCGATTGGAGCATTTCAAAAACGTTCCACAAGAATTAACTACCATCGAGTGTACATATAATATTTAACAGTATATTTAATAATGACATGTCAAATAATTTAGGGGATGTCAGCACAAAAGCTTTGCAAATCTACTACGGAGTATTTTGTATTTTCAAACTTCTAGAAAAACAGAAAGTTTAATCGAATTTTTCTTTCAGTAGAACACGATTCATTAAACTTAACACTACGGTCCTACAATCGCAAGAGTATGAAAAAGTACGGGTAAGCATCTGTTCATATTTCCAAGATTTTAGAAAAAAAAAAAGTCCCATCGAAATTTTCTTTTGTTATAACGATTCATTGAACTTTACACTACGGTGCTACCGACTCGGTTTTTCATTTGCAAACTTTATTCAAAAAGTTTTATGTAATAGAAAAACCGTGTTTTTTTTGTACGACATCCTCTTAAATATCATCATAATTAATTTGTAAATCGCGAGCGAAGCGAGCGTTTTTAACTAGTATTATATAAAATAATAACTAATTCAAAACATGCTAAAGAGATATGTCTGATTTCTCATACTAAACAACAAAAACAATTTATGTGCACTTTACATTTTTTTTAATGAAATACCAAGTATAAATTAATTACTTTTATTGCTGCATGAAAAAGTTTTGAAGTACAACCTTAAAGAATAATAATTCCACAAAAAGTAGATGCAATGCATCTATATCTGCAGTGATCATTGTACAAGTTACTACTTACTACTTGTACATACCGTTCTTTTTCTACAATAATGACTAATTTAGCTTGAACCCTAACAGCACAAAAATATTTTAAAATTGTTTTTAAAAAATTTTACATTAAAAAATAAATGTTTCTGCAATCATTTCAAGCATATTTCTTAAATATTTTTATAATCTTATTTGTCCTATGGTAAACATATTTTTTTAAATATTGTACAAAAATATTTTAATATCATTTTATAATATTTGCTAAACATTTTAAACATATTTCAAAATATTTTGTAATATTTTTAAAAGATAACAAAAATATTTCGAAAAAAGGCCACTTTCATGAGCGTGTTGGGAAAAATCTATTAAAATATTTATTAAATATCGTATAATTATTTTATAGTTCCTTAAGTAACGAAAAAATATTTATGAAATATTTTAAAATATTAGTTGTAACGAGGAACAACGTCCCTCGCCACGCCGGTAATCGAGGCAGGATAGAGAGTGACGAAGTAAGGCGGCATTGGCTCGACGGACAGAGCGCGCGCCTAGAGATCTCGGGAGCGCCGGATCGATTCTCGGTCCCGGCGTCTCCTTTTGTGATTTTCTCCTCTCACGTCAACGTCTCACCCCGTTACATAGTATTGTCACGTGTGGATACACGTCACGGGTGTCTAATTACTATAAGAGAGCGAGTAGAAGAGTGCAATGTGGTGGCGGCCGTGGCGCGACGACAGAGTGTCTGCTTTGCAAGTCAGAGGATCTCGGTTCAAGCCCGGGGTCCGTCACTTTTTCGTTGCACTCTTCACTCGTAACAGTATAAATTATTTATAATTTAACATTATTTATAAATTATTTATAATTTTAAATTCGAACATACCATGGGCTCCATAAACCCGACGGGACGTTCCACGTCAAACGCAACAAAGCTCTACCCAAAATTCCTTTTAATCTGAAAATTTTTAAAGTTCAAATAGTGAGTAGCGTTTTTTAAAATTTTGTTCCCAGACGGAGCAACGCGTTTCCTAACTTAAAAAAATTACTACTTTACGAAATGATCAAGCTGTCAGAAATCACGGGGGTCAGAAAAATTCTAAGCAACGACTATTTTCATGTATTTTGAGCTGCTGAACAAGAATCTGACGGTATTTTTTACCGATATCTTAAGCGTTCGTCCCTAACCTCAAAAAACACCCCTCAAAATTGCTTTTTCACGTATTTGAGAGGTTTATCAAGTGATAGACGAGAGGAAAATTATTAACAGACAGTATTTTTATGTATTTTGTGCTGCTGAACACGAAACCGTCTTTTTCACCGCGCGTCCCAAAACCTCAAAAAACCATCCAAAATGTCTTTTCTAGGCGGTTAAGAAATTTACATCTAGAGTAAAATCATTGACGAAGGCTATTTTTACGAATTTTGGTCCACTGAATTTGATCACAAAGCTAAATTTTATTTTTTTACTTTTACTTCAGTGCACTTAAATAATATAACTGATTACTGATAATATGGTTTATACTGTGCAATTTTTTTATTGATTCCTATGAAAGCTCTATGCGTTTTACAGGGTTGGGACTGTATTTATTACAAATCCCGCATTACTTTAATTTTTTTGAGTTTAATTATTATTTTTATTTTTGTATATTTGTATTATTCTGTTGAACATATTTTAAATTCAATTATTAATATCGTACTATTAATAATGGACTTGGTGCATTATAGTATCTAAACACAGTAATTTTTCTGTTGGAAGAAACAAAAAACGCATGCATATATATATATATATATATATATATATACACTAGAGGGGCTTCGCCTCCCTGCTCGCTAAGCTCGCCAACCCCCATTTTAGTTTCTGTATGATTTTTATTTTCAAAATTTTATAGATTATAAAAAAAGATTTGCGACGCTGTGCCTCCCAACACAGGTCCGCAACACCTAGAGCCTCGCATGCGCTAGGATTTTTCTTGTTTCGTGGGATTTGACGCGATCGTCACGTTTGGGAGAACGCTAGGGAGAATGGAAAATAATCACACAATGATTAACAGTTTTATTGCACCTGTATTTGGCCAAGCCCTTCCCTACAACGCGGTGGCAATGATGCCTCCTGCGCACAATGTAGCCACGCAGGGCTTATGTTGGCGTGCTCACACATGAGCCGCACTCGTGCAGCAGACCGCAGGCCTCAGGCCCAGGTCCAGTCTGTTGACGGTTGGCTCTCTCTCTCTCTCTCTCTCTCTCTCTCTCTCTCTCTCTCTCTCTCTCTCTCTCTCTCTCTCTCTCACTCTCGCGCACGCTGGCTCAACGCCTCGCGTGGATGACGTCGAGGTGTGCGCCCGCACCGCACACCACTCTCTCGTCTAGCTCACTCTCTCTCACACACTCACGGCCGTCTCTCTCTCTCTCTCTCTCTCTCTCTCTCTCTCTCTCTCTCTCTCT
>QLSS01000187.1:38225-59002 GCA_024372645.1 Trichomalopsis sarcophagae | reverse complement strand
AAAAAAAAACAGCGAAATTACAGACTAAAAAACAACTGAAATAATTTAAATAGTCAAGTTCACAATCATATCATTTTATTCATAATACGGAAAATCATTAGCAAACAGAAAATCGTTATGTTTAATTAAGGTCTGAGTCAAATGATTGATAATTTAAACTTAAGTAATATATTGATCAATTACAAACAAATCTCAAGATACTTATTTCGTAACTTGCCATGCCCCTTGCAATTTGATCATGGTGTTGTTTAATTGTAACTATAACTTTCTGCATATTTTATTTCTGTACATAAACTTATAAAATTTTTATTTTAATACAATGAAGTATTTTAAACGTAAAAGCATGTATGTACACCCACCGGTAATTGAAATTTCGAATTCCAGAAGCGGGCACCATGACACCGCCACCACCGTCACTTTATTAACTGGGGTTACGGACGCGCATGCGATGCGCGAATCGTTCAGGCTCGTTTGCAGAGCGCGTAGATATATTTGAAATTTAAAAATGTGTATGAGTATTTTTGTAAAAATTGGAAAAATAAAAATTATTTAGTGAGAAAGGTTGTAACAATAAAAATTCTTTAGTAGTTCAGAATTTAAAATGCATGTTAATAAAAATATTTTGAACAGTAGCAACAGTATATATAATAAAAAATAAAACGATCAAGAATTGAAAGGAAAAAATCTAATCTAATACAGGTAAAATGTGAATAGAAAAGCTTGATGTTGATTGAATAAAAGTCAGATGTATTATTTAATTTATTATATTTGAATGAATCTTCTGCATAATATGGGGCTTTAGGGTAATGATACATGAACCCACTTCGTATTGCGCATGATCAAGGGCAACAGTTATCTAAAATTTATTAGGAAAATCATTCATTTGATTAATTTATTTATTTGCCACAATTCTGCTAAGTAGATTCACATACTCATTACTGTCGTGCATTGTTGGAGAGATGGTTGAAGCTAATTCAGTCCTTGAATGAAAATCCAGCACTATGGTTCGACGTGAATAGAAAAAACAAATTTATGTAAACCTCTTTTAATGCATATCTACTTACAATACTAGCTGCTGATTAATTATTCCCAAGTAGTCTTTGAATACTATACTACACGTTGCATGCACTTACTGGAACGTTGAATATGCAGCAACCGTGCTTGAATGTCTTCTTCATGATAGTGAGCGGTCGGTTTAAGTCATCGTATACATTGCAGACATTGGACACACTATCGTTCAGCAGTCCCTCACCCAATAGGCAAAAAGATGCTGGGTATTTATCACAGTAGATCAGCTCTCCTCCAACATGGCAAGCATCACAGGCGTCTCTGTCGTGTCCTCCACTAGGTTGCTTAAAGTATGCATGCCTTCTTTATCCCTTTTTTAATTCAGTGCATCCGAGTCATCTGATGAAAGTGGGTCAATCAATGCCTGAATGTGCTGCAATAAAATTTTATTTATTAAACCAAAATCTAGCCCAGCTGACGATTTCAAGCTACCTAACTTTTTGCAGAGCTACCCAGTTCTGTAGAAACTTATAACCAGCCAGCTAACGGCTCCAAGGCACAGGCCTTCAGCACAGGCACACGTAAGTAAACAAACTTGCTGCCGCTGCATCTTACTATTCTGCTACTGCCACTGAATCTCGCTGCTGCTGCTGTTGCAGCATCTGACTTCTCTGCTGCTGCCACTGCTTCTAGCTGCTGCTGTTGTTGTTCATATTCGATGCTTCCCAGCTCAAGCTTTGCCCTGAGTCTTTTCTGCAGATTCAGAATCTGATAGGATCTGATAACTGTTTTAATGTTTTTCAAGCTAAAATTTAAAAATAAAAACGTGGCTTAAGAACCGCTTAGTTTTCAAGATATCTGGAGGCTAATTTGAGGTTAAGAGGTTAGGATAATTACCATCTAAATATATCAGTTTGATTTTATTAATTCTTGAATTTGTTAAATTGAGTACAGTCTTACTCCACTATCTATATAAAGTTTATATGATACATATGCACTAAACTTCATTTCACTTGACCGTACCAAGTTATCAACCATTATTTTATTGTCATACTATCTGATTAAACAAATTAATATCATTGTATACTAGCATGATAACAGTGCAAAGTGTCTTGCTTAACAAAACTAAACTGAAAATGAACTCTGCGCGGAGCGCGAGTGCTCGTCCTTTATTTTGTCATTTCACGGCTTGCAGCCGTTTCTTTATCGCTGCAAGGGTGGGATATACATATGCTGTACAGTTACATGCAATTTTTAGAGCCCATGCTTAGTAGCCGACACTGGCAGAAAACCGCCTGTAGTTCCAAATTATACTTATTCCAGAAAGATACGGCAACGCGTGTCATGAAAGGCAGGCCGATGGTAACGCGACTTCTAAGTAGACTTGAATGATTCTTGAATGATTCTTCTATATACTTAAGAGGAATTTATGAAATACTCAAAAATATTTACTAATAAGGATTGAAATCTCTAAAAAAATTTAACTTTTAAAAAAGTAAAAGGTTAGGCAAGTTTGATATATTTAGCAACAAAATTACTGATAGAAAAGAACTAAGATCAATCAAATAGAGTCAAGTTTATTATATTCAATCGTAATGAAACGAAGAACAACTCTCAAGATAATTACAACGTAACTTGCCATGCCCGTTTGCACGCGCGAGTATCTTTTAGAATCGTAAAATTTTACGTATAAAAATTGTTTGATCTCTTAAATGTATAAAGCTGTATATATTCGTATAAATGAGTATATTCCAGAATTTTTTTGTACGGTCACGTACGTTGGCGTACGTTGGCGTATGTTCGCGCACAATTGCGTACGTTTGTATACGATTACGTATAATGCTGTATTAAATGTCCGAATTCCACCCAAAATGTACGCGAATGTACGTTAACGTACACAAGTCTACAGTAATGAATCGAAATGTATCACAATCGTAGAGTGATTTGCGTTATAAAACTGTTAAAAATTTCCATACGTGCACCATACAAAAAGTTCTCTGAGATGCCCATATCTTAAGTAAGTCTGCCGTAAATGAAATAATAAAAGATTGAAAATTTTGGCCTTTGAAGACATGTTGCACCTGACATATAGTAAATATAAAAACTGTTTGATGCTTTCTACAGTACTACTCAACTTTCATTATTGTTTAATCAATTATTTAAGCAATTTCAGTCCATGTATAAAAATATAATTCAATTTTTCATTTTATTTAATTCTAAGGTTGTTAGGTCCCCTTAGCTTTGTAAAGAGTGTGGACCTAATTATAACTCGAATGTGTTTTTTATAAATTTTTTTATCTTCTAATTTCATTTGCTATACACGAAGAGAAATGTATCATTAAATGTTACTATATTTTCTCCTTATGGGGAGACAAACTCAACCTATTCAGAAAATATAATATATTAGTCTAAATATTTACGAGGTGTCGTTCTTTGTTTGTTTTAACTCACAGTCTGCTATATATAGTCAGTGCGCTCTATGCTGGCGGTGAGTGTACGATGTGCGGAGGATAAGCGAGTTCGTGTTTGATGTATAAATCGCGAAAACTTTTGATTTTGTGCATTTTATTTGGCCTTTGATAACATTGGCAATGTCTTTTTGTCCGACTGACGTGAATCTCCACCAAATGCGCGCTGTGAAGAAGACGCGACAGCGTCGCTGAAATCGCGCTGTACTCAGATGACTGTGCGCAACTGGATTGCGATATTTAAGGAAGAGGATCCTGAAAATCTCGCTCATGACTTTCTGGGTGCGAATGTACAGCAACGATAATTGATGGATAATCCTCGCTCCTTTAGGAAGATTTGGAACTGACCGCAGGTATACTTCGTCTCGTTGTCCGAGAGTAAAGCCTTTATTTATGTCCCTACCTGGTTACGCACGAACGCTTCGAAGTTCTTGAATCTATTTACGACTTCAGATTTGTGGGCCATAAAATATACTTTACTGAATTCCGTTCTCATCTTTAAGGACCAGAAAAAATCGTGTGCCGCTCGGCACGCTTATGTTCACAAGCCCGTAAACATCTCTGTGGATATTTTCCCCAGGACCACAATTACTATCTAATCCGACGCTCGGGTGAGGCTTTCGGGACTGCATGCCCAAGACGCATCCTTCACAGAAAAAGTCTTCGCCCACGACTCATCTGTCTTCAAAAGAGTGGAAGGAGTAGCCCTTCTTAATTACGGATCGAATCAATAAAGGCTACATTTTAATTTAGGGACGTAGAGTACATCATGTACTTCGCTCGCTCTGATGATTCGATCATCAGCTACTCTCACCATGTGGACATTCGTATTCGTCTGCATAAAAGTGAAGCAGTCTTTGCAAAAACTCATGTGCATTTCGGCGCCAGTATCAGCAATCCACAAATTCGTTTTCGTATCACTCGCGCCCTTGTATGCTTTAACAATATCGCATATTAACACCGATGATTTCACTGCGTTTTTAGACGATTCGATTCATTGTCGGCTGCTTTCTTTGGACATTCGCGCGCCCAGTGACGTTTCTCTTTACAAATTTCATATCGCGTTCGCTTCTTTAGTTCTTCGATGCCCTTTTTCGAGTTCTTCTTGCGTGGGCTTTTTATTGAAGATTTTTGCACGTGAAGCGCAAGCGTCGACACTTCATCCTCAGAAAGGCGCTTGTCTTCTCTGATTAACCAAGAAATCAAATTTTCAGTTTTTCGTTCAGTCTCAGGAGTGCACTCCCACGCGACGCAAAAATATGAAAACTTTGCAGGCCGACTGCTTAGTAATTTATTCAATACGAATGTATTAGACGGTTTGTCACTCGCTTCATTTAGCTTCTGAATAATACACTGAAACTGTTCCAACTGCCCGGCTACTGGTTCTTGTTCGTTGATTCTAAACGAATAGAACTTCTCCCAGGCGTCTTGCTTCGCATCTACTCTTGAATCACTGTATAGAGTCTGGATTTTCGTCCACATTTCCACAGGCGTAGAGCAACTCATCATGTTGTAATGTAGAGCTTTTTTGACTAAACCAAGCAGCAGCATAAATGCTTGATTTGAGCGTTTTTACCATTCTTTTACTTCTGCTGTCTTATCCGTAGCGGGCTTCTTTTCTAAACCGTCCAGGAAACCGTACAACTGTTTTGCTCTTGGCGCTATAACTATTCCGAATTTCCATATAGTGAAATTCTTGCCATCAAACTTAGTGATATCTATAATCTCTCTGTCAGACATCGTGAATGATCAGAGAAGTCACTTTCACTAAACACAAAACTCAAACTCTGAAGTTCACTTGGCCAGCGTGGCTTGTTATAATTTATTCTATTACGCAATGGAAGCGTGCTGGGCCCATAACCTATTGAATTTATATGCTCAAGATTTAAGCAAAATAAATGCAATTCGGTTTAGCAGCAAAATAAGGATAGAATGTTTATTGATTATAACTCAAGTGAATACAATTAAGGAAACTAGAGACGACAACCAAGTATGCACAGTTACTCTTGCAATGGCTGTCGCTCGACTGACTGTCCAGCGCATCTCGCAGAAGCTGTCAGAGTTTTTGAAATCTGTTAAGGATTATCCCTACCCTAGACCCTTTTGACTTCGACAGCGTCGTCGTCAAAAGCTCCGTGAACTGTACGATTGACTTTCGCGAATCGATATAAAAAAAATTTCTAAAATTGCGGAATCATTTGCAAAGTTTGCAAATGCAAGTCCGAAAATTGTGGGAGCCTTAGTTTATTTATAAAAAATAAAAAACCTTTCGAGTCCCGAGAATCCCTATATTCACGAATTATTCGTCAGGTGCTACATAGCTTGGGGATGAAACTAACATCAATCGTTTGCAAATTAATTGCGGATTATGCAAATAACCTTTTTTTTACATAATTCGGCTTATAAGTTAAGTTATAAATTAATTAAGTTAAGCGAGTTCAGCTCGTCTAGTCGCCAGTCGGCTGGATAAGGCGGATATACATGTACTCATGTTTTTTGTGCAACCTGACCTCTTAGACTCACCTCCAAAGTGCTACATATATACTACGGTAAAAAAATAGTATTTTCAACATTTACAATTAAAATTTTATTCATATTGAATTTATAAAACTTAAAATTAAAATTATTAGTCGTATTAGACAAAAAATGTAAAATACGCAATTTTACGAAAAAACGATAAAAATTTGGTTTTACTATTTTGCTTATAATTTTGCGGAAAATTTTTTTATTGATAAACGGGTTTCAGGGAAGTATTCTACAGAAAATTTCCTATGAAAATAAGCAATAAAAAAATCGATTTTTTCGAAATTTAAAAGTGTTGTGTCATAAACATCGAAACTAATCTAGAAGGCCCTTTCCAGACTAATGTGCGCTATTAAAGGGCCGAGCTACTCTATATGCTCGCACCTTTTATGACGGACGCCATGTTTGTTATTGGAAAACACATGACCGGCCGCGTCTGTCGCTGTTGCAGGTTGTTGGTTGTCCGGAATAGCAAATTTTACGCAAGTTCATCATAAGCCGATAAATTCGAATTCTAGATCCGGATCTGGGCTTCGAGTTTTGAAATTTAGTGCAAATGTGGAACATTGAGTGCGGGCAAAAAGAAATCTTGAATTGTAACCTTAATTAATGGACTCTAAAACATAAGTTGAATCATCCCTTGTCAGGATGAAGGAGGAATACAAGTTTACTGATGAGTTTCCTCAAAGTCCTAAGAAAAGCAAAAGCGAAATTTTGTCTAGTAGCTCAGACTTCACTATAGGCATCCGACCTCGTCCTGTTATTTGCAAACCTGTTAATGTAAATGTTACCTGCAAATCCGAGCCCATCGAAACGAAAAGGCCCTGGGCACCATGAGGAGCTTGGCAGGATGCCACACGAACTAGTGCATTTCAGCCTTCCAAGGTATATTTTATTAATTCTGGCACTATTTGATTGTCTGATAAACTGCTCATTGATATTATTATTTTGATTTACTGATAGCCTCCTACGCTGTTGACAAATTTACAAAGACGTAACACTCAAACTAAAATTCCTTTACCTTATGGAGGTGGAGATGTGACTTTTTATACATTAACGGATCAGGGTGAACTTACAGCTGCCAATATTCATGCAGGTAAGATATTTCAAATTCTGTTTTGTACATCAATAAGTAAATATTTATGGTATGATTCTAAAAGATAATCCTGCAATGATTATCAATTTTAGCAACTGTAGATACACCGGATGAAAATGGTCTTACTGGACTTATGTGGGCAGCTGGTTATGGCCAATTAAATAGTGCAACACTTCTACTAAAGAATTGGGCAGATAAAAACTACAAAGGATCTCATGGTCAATCGCATTTGCATCTAGCTGCAGCTTATGGATATCATGATGTTGTAAAATTGCTCTTGAATTATGGTTCTGTTTTCAATATAAATTCAAATGTATTCTCTATTTCTTCAATATTTTTTTGCTATAAGTAACATCAATCTTAAGATCTTTTATTTCAGTCATAATAGCCTTAAAGCATTTTTTCGTATGTTGAGTTTGGAATTGACTATACGTAATAACAAATATCTTCTGCAGTAAATCTTGGAATTTAATGATATTTTTTTGTTTACTGAGCATAATTACACAGTATAAATAAAATAGTTGTACTGATTCCAGACTTTTCTTTTGGACGCATTCCCATTTCTTCACTTTTATTATTATAAGCATTATATCGGTGTTTATAATACTTCTTGGTAGAATAGTACTACCCTCTACTAAAGATCTAAAACACATATTCAAATAATCTTCATATGTTGTATTAATATTAAAAGTTGAAATCATAGAGATATAGTGGATCCAACAATGATGCACTGTAAGTCGATGTGGTATAGGTAAACCATTCATTAGCAATCTATTTAAAAAACTATTCAGCAATGATATTGATAAACTTTCAATTGATATTTGAGATAAAGGTAAAAACTGGTTAGAAAATACTGTACCAAAAGCGTACAAGTATATATCAATATCAGATGAAATGAAACTCTTACAAAATGATCCAATTGAATTAAAAATAAAATGTGAACTTTTAGATAAATCTGAAACTAAATTTATTGCTATTGTTGCTCCATGAGAAATACTCAATAGATAAAAACTCAACTCTTGTATAACAGGTTTATACAGTTCATTATTCGAAATTAAAATCAAAGACATTTCAATATTTTTTGCATCATCGCATTTTTGTCTCTCTTCCGATTCTTTTGTAGATTTCACTTCACTTTCATTCAACTATAATTTTATACTTTTACAGTTTCGCACAACATATCTTTGCAAATTCTTCGGATGTATATGTGTAGTCTTATCCAGCTGATTCTCATTAAGATCATTACAGATTATTGACCAAACAGGATCGCTTTCTTTTTTGATTTTTCCTTGTTGATCAAAAATATTGTGCTTTTTGATCGCTTGTACTCGAACATCGTGACTTATTACTAGTTTTTTCCCTCTTTTACCCATCCTTTTTACGTGTATATTCTTTTTGCTAAAAGATGATTCTACGGTACCTTATAGGTTATGGTTTGCGTAATTTTTTTAATGAACGTTGTTTAGTGGCATTTTATTGCTAAAAAATGTACAGATCTCTATAAATACCAAGAATTTTAAAATACTTTGATTTTGACTATAAAATCGAATACTTTTCTATCAAAATGATTCAAGGTCCAGTTTTCAAGTAGCGGCATATGCACACCTGACGTGAATATATCCTGATCAGCTAGAGAACATTGAGAAGGTCAGAAACTAAGTCATCTGCAGTACGCTACGCAGCTGCGCCGTATGTGCCGTGCGCTCGATTCGTGACCGCCACAATAGTCATGCTGATCAGAATTTATTCACGTACTAAGAATGGACAATATTTGTGAGTGTTCGAATATGCATTAGTAACACCACCAGTGACAATGCTATAGTGATATATATGCATATAATGTATTTACAACTAATTATTGCAGATAAATATTTGTGTCATGCAAATAAATCAAACAGCTCATAGCTCATAGTGTATAAACAAGATTGATTCATCGCTGTTATTGTAAGGTTATCTGTGTATAAAATGTCTGAAAGAAACTTTATTTTGGAAAAAATTTATAATTTTCTATTCAATGTCATTGCATGTTACAGACAAAATGCCTCGAAAACCGGAAATTGAACCAGAAGATTTGCAATCACAACTTATAGAATGGCCTTCTATTTTTTATGAAAATAAATTAGTGGGTAATAAACATCCAGTATGGCTTGAGATTAAAACAAATTTGGGATTGAGTATGACAGCCAGTTCACTTCACTTATATGTGTATAATAATCGCCATCAGATTAAATCATTTCTGGAAAATCATTTTGGAATCGCACCAATGGCACATAAAAATGAAAGAAAAAGAGCCATAGCTGAGGATCCAGATTATGCTGTTAACACTGATGAGAACCCACTGAATTGCGATGCACTTGATTTTAATTTAACAATACCAGCAAATCAATTGATTGAATCATTACTCGACAAAAAAAGGCAGATAGTTGGATTGCCAATCTTCATTCAGCAATTGTTAGAACACAAGGCTTACCTTGTGCATACGATTATAGAAATGGCTATATTACAAAAGAAAATTTCAAATTTAGTGGTACGTGTAGTGACTGCAAAACTACGATAAGAGGTGAAAGTGAACCAATCGAAGGTTTAGAAAAAGACTTAAAAATAACTGTACACACCTTTTCTACGCATTCTATACCACACACAAAGAAAAAAAAAATTCTGGTTAAAACAGAAAAAAAATCAAAGCTATTTTATTAAACAAATTACCTGGAGATTATAGGTTAGAGCTAATTGGTGCTGCAAAAACTATTTATGAAACTGCTGACTTGGATACAACCTTAAAATATAGGAAAATAAGAGAAGAGGCCAAAAATGAAGATATCGGATATAATAAAGTGAAATCTCTATCAATATCTGACAGAACTTTCATCACATACTGTAATATTCGCAAGTTTTCAGTCAATCCATTCCACATATTTTATTGGACTGATAAGCAGCTACAATTTTGGAATCAAGTACAAAACCAAAGGATGCCTTTATCGATTGATGCCACAAGAAGCCTTGTCAAAAAATACTCTTATAAGAATGGCATAAAAAGTAAGTCCATTTATTATTACGTGTTAGTGGTTGGATTAGCAGGTAAAATAATACCGCTCCTACAAGGTCTCCTATCAATTCATTATGTTTCCATAATCCAAGAACTTTTGAGTACATGGATAGAAAATGGTGCCAAAATTCCAAAGGAAATTTGTACAGATGGCTGTTTAGCATTACAAATTGCAATTAATTTAGTTTTTAATAAAATGACTTTTAAGCAATACAACCTACAGTGTTATATAGTTTTAAAGAATCAAATTAGTGAGCCAACCAGTACTGACAAAGATTTATTACCAATGTGCTATTACAGGCATGATGTAGCTCATCTGATGCATGCCGTAAAACGATAGAAACCTTTGAAATCAGCTGACGTTAATGTTACTGTATTCTACTTGAGATGCATAGGATACTTAACTCAAGTTAAATCTCTACAGCAGTTTAAGGATATTGTCATATCAATAATTATTATTTCACAAAGCTCTGTAATCCAAGCTGAATGTTCCAGAAGAAAAAAGTTATTGAATGAGATATTTCAATCATTTGAATATGATTTCGACAAATTTGCTTCAGAGTGTCAATCAACTGAATTTAAAACTACACGCATTGACGCAGAATCTAACGATTCTGGTAATGAATTAACACAATTTATTGATGAAATATTTGATGAAGCTATGAAATTAAGTTGTACGGATACAGAAATTACAGATGAAGCCAATTATTATCATTGCCCCGAACTAACAACCAATTTTAAGTCATTATGTTACACGTTTCCTTCATGGACAAATGTGATGAAAGATATATTTGGATCTCCAAATGATGTCGGTACCTCAGCAAGATCTGAAGCATTTTTATGAGGAAAAAACAATCGATTCCTTACCCAATAATCATGGAAAAGTTTGTGCTTAGTGATAACAAAAAAATTGATTGTTTAACTAATTTTGGTTTCATGCATGCTAAAGAAATTGAAGAGAAAATGGAGAACAGTACAGATGAACAAAATCAGCATAATTTTATTGATATTGATTTGGAAAGTTTACAAATATGTGACAGTCCTAAAAAAATCTATTCAAATGTATTAGACGTGACACCATCAGATGAATACCTTTCTACTATAGAATCTCCTATTAAAGTGCAAAATACATCAAATATATTAATGAACAATAGTCAAAAAAATGCACACCAGGTCATGAAAAAAAAAAATTACTTATGACAATCTTCAAGAATCTGAATTTGAAAACAAAAGAGATGAAATGTTATATACGAATCAAAGTTTTTTAAATAATTTGGAAGTTGACGAAACAATGACTAATGTATGTGATGAAAAAGTGGCTTCGATTACAGAAAATAGTGTCGATGAGAGCCGTACTAGCAGATGCTACATAAATGAGAGTACAAGCTCATTGGAATCATCTTCATCGTCAACATTTATACCTCTTATTTACAACCAATGCAAAAAATTGATACAAAATGGATCAATTTTGCCTCCTTTAAGATTATCTATGCAAAACATTAAATTGATCAATACATGCCCAATTGACAGTATTATCGAACTCTTTAATGCGGCTTACTGTTTTCAAAGTTCATTTAAAGGATTAGTTTCTGAAATACTTATGTCACAAAAACCACATGATGATATTTTTGAAATTCTAGACAAACACAGTAAATCTTACTCTAGGAATATTTATTATACCGAAAGAATGGAATACTGTAAATCTCAACCGAAGATATATTCACAAACTGAAACACCCGAGTGGCTTTTAATTGATTGTAAAGACAATGTTGTCCGTTTGTTTGACAAAGTGATGGCAGATAATTATTGTGTACAAAAAACAATTAAATGCTTATGTAGTTATGAAAACACACAAGAATATAACGTACAAACAGTGAACATAAATTTTAAAATGGATGGAAATTTAATTAGTGAGCTACAACATTACTTACAAACTTATTTTCGAAAAAAAATAAAAAATGCTACAAATGCACTATTAGAGAAGCATCAGTAAACTACAAAATAAAGAGTTACTTTTTTACTAATTTTCTCTTTCATAGACACATGGAGTGTAATCTGAATAGCATTCCTATAAGTTTAAATCTTTGCAATGAAGAATACAATTTAGTTGGTCTTATAGCGTTTGATCATGGTAGTGACTTGCTACATTATTATACATTCATCAGATTGAACGATGGACAATGGGAAGAACTAAATAATTTGAAAAACAACATTATATGTCATTCAAAAGGAAGCAAAATAAAAGTCAGACCAGCTTTAGTGTTTTACAAGAGGAAAAATATTTATAAAAGGTACGTAAAACAAGATTTCTATTCTATGAGTAAATTATTATTCGACCAATTAAAACCCGATTTTTCAATGGATTATGTACAATATTCAATAATTTTATTTTTATTACAGAAACTTATTGACGTATTAATAAATCAAAAGTACCATTTCGGATATTTTGAAGAAAATTTGAAAAGCGTTGGTACATATTTAACAGTTCTTCTTACACTTTTTGGCAATAAGTAGGTTCATATCGCTATCACTCGATGCTGGATTATAATTATGTATCGCACGTATATTGTATACAGTAAGATTCCAAGTGAACGAATGGATCTTTTGGGCTGAAACTCAAGGATGATACTTTGTACACTTGTAGTTTTGGTCTAAATGCAGGGATTTCAATTTAAATGTTTAGAAATGATTTGGCGATGAAAAAACTGACTTTTTTTATTTTTTTCGCTTATTTTGGCACCTTTTTGTGTGTAAAACATTTTCTAAACCTTTAAATCAAAATCCCTGCATTTAGACCAAAACTACAAGTGTACAAAGTATCATCCTTGAGTTTCAGCCCAAAAGATCCATTCGTTCACTTGGAATCTTACTGTATACAATATACGTGCGATACATAATTATAATCCAGCATCGAGTGATAGCGATATGAACCTACTTATTGCCAAAAAGTGTAAGAAGAACTGTTAAATATGTACCAACGCTTTTCAAATTTTCTTCAAAATATCCGAAATGGTACTTTTGATTTATTAATACGTCAATAAGTTTCTGTAATAAAAATAAAATTATTGAATATTGTACATAATCCATTGAAAAATCGGGTTTTAATTGGTCGAATAATAATTTACTCATAGAATAGAAATCTTGTTTTACGTACCTTTTATAAATATTTTTCCTCTTGTAAAACACTAAAGCTGGTCTGACTTTTATTTTGCTTCCTTTTGAATGACATATAATGTTGTTTTTCAAATTATTTAGTTCTTCCCATTGTCCATCGTTCAATCTGATGAATGTATAATAATGTAGCAAGTCACTACCATGATCAAACGCTATAAGACCAACTAAATTGTATTCTTCATTGCAAAGATTTAAACTTATAGGAATGCTATTCAGATTACACTCCATGTGTCTATGAAAGAGAAAATTAGTAAAAAAGTAACTCTTTATTTTGTAGTTTACTGATGCTTCTCTAATAGTGCATTTGTAGCATTTTTTATTTTTTTTCGAAAATAAGTTTGTAAGTAATGTTGTAGCTCACTAATTAAATTTCCATCCATTTTAAAATTTATGTTCACTGTTTGTACGTTATATTCTTGTGTGTTTTCATAACTACATAAGCATTTAATTGTTTTTTGTACACAATAATTATCTGCCATCACTTTGTCAAACAAACGGACAACATTGTCTTTACAATCAATTAAAAGCCACTCGGGTGTTTCAGTTTGTGAATATATCTTCGGTTGAGATTTACAGTATTCCATTCTTTCGGTATAATAAATATTCCTAGAGTAAGATTTACTGTGTTTGTCTAGAATTTCAAAAATATCATCATGTGGTTTTTGTGACATAAGTATTTCAGAAACTAATCCTTTAAATGAACTTTGAAAACAGTAAGCCGCATTAAAGAGTTCGATAATACTGTCAATTGGGCATGTATTGATCAATTTAATGTTTTGCATAGATAATCTTAAAGGAGGCAAAATTGATCCATTTTGTATCAATTTTTTGCATTGGTTGTAAATAAGAGGTATAAATGTTGACGATGAAGATGATTCCAATGAGCTTGTACTCTCATTTATGTAGCATCTGCTAGTACGGCTCTCATCGACACTATTTTCTGTAATCGAAGCCACTTTTTCATCACATACATTAGTCATTGTTTCGTCAACTTCCAAATTATTTAAAAAACTTTGATTCGTATATAACATTTCATCTCTTTTGTTTTCAAATTCAGATTCTTGAAGATTGTCATAAGTAATTTTTTTTTTTCATGACCTGGTGTGCATTTTTTTGACTATTGTTCATTAATATATTTGATGTATTTTGCACTTTAATAGGAGATTCTATAGTAGAAAGGTATTCATCTGATGGTGTCACGTCTAATACATTTGAATAGATTTTTTTAGGACTGTCACATATTTGTAAACTTTCCAAATCAATATCAATAAAATTATGCTGATTTTGTTCATCTGTACTGTTCTCCATTTTCTCTTCAATTTCTTTAGCATGCATGAAACCAAAATTAGTTAAACAATCAATTTTTTTGTTATCACTAAGCACAAACTTTTCCATGATTATTGGGTAAGGAATCGATTGTTTTTTCCTCATAAAAATGCTTCAGATCTTGCTGAGGTACCGACATCATTTGGAGATCCAAATATATCTTTCATCACATTTGTCCATGAAGGAAACGTGTAACATAATGACTTAAAATTGGTTGTTAGTTCGGGGCAATGATAATAATTGGCTTCATCTGTAATTTCTGTATCCGTACAACTTAATTTCATAGCTTCATCAAATATTTCATCAATAAATTGTGTTAATTCATTACCAGAATCGTTAGATTCTGCGTCAATGCGTGTAGTTTTAAATTCAGTTGATTGACACTCTGAAGCAAATTTGTCGAAATCATATTCAAATGATTGAAATATCTCATTCAATAACTTTTTTCTTCTGGAACATTCAGCTTGGATTACAGAGCTTTGTGAAATAATAATTATTGATATGACAATATCCTTAAACTGCTGTAGAGATTTAACTTGAGTTAAGTATCCTATGCATCTCAAGTAGAATACAGTAACATTAACGTCAGCTGATTTCAAAGGTTTCTATCGTTTTACGGCATGCATCAGATGAGCTACATCATGCCTGTAATAGCACATTGGTAATAAATCTTTGTCAGTACTGGTTGGCTCACTAATTTGATTCTTTAAAACTATATAACACTGTAGGTTGTATTGCTTAAAAGTCATTTTATTAAAAACTAAATTAATTGCAATTTGTAATGCTAAACAGCCATCTGTACAAATTTCCTTTGGAATTTTGGCACCATTTTCTATCCATGTACTCAAAAGTTCTTGGATTATGGAAACATAATGAATTGATAGGAGACCTTGTAGGAGCGGTATTATTTTACCTGCTAATCCAACCACTAACACGTAATAATAAATGGACTTACTTTTTATGCCATTCTTATAAGAGTATTTTTTGACAAGGCTTCTTGTGGCATCAATCGATAAAGGCATCCTTTGGTTTTGTACTTGATTCCAAAATTGTAGCTGCTTATCAGTCCAATAAAATATGTGGAATGGATTGACTGAAAACTTGCGAATATTACAGTATGTGATGAAAGTTCTGTCAGATATTGATAGAGATTTCACTTTATTATATCCGATATCTTCATTTTTGGCCTCTTCTCTTATTTTCCTATATTTTAAGGTTGTATCCAAGTCAGCAGTTTCATAAATAGTTTTTGCAGCACCAATTAGCTCTAACCTATAATCTCCAGGTAATTTGTTTAATAAAATAGCTTTGATTTTTTTTCTGTTTTAACCAGAATTTTTTTTTTCTTTGTGTGTGGTATAGAATGCGTAGAAAAGGTGTGTACAGTTATTTTTAAGTCTTTTTCTAAACCTTCGATTGGTTCACTTTCACCTCTTATCGTAGTTTTGCAGTCACTACACGTACCACTAAATTTGAAATTTTCTTTTGTAATATAGCCATTTCTATAATCGTATGCACAAGGTAAGCCTTGTGTTCTAACAATTGCTGAATGAAGATTGGCAATCCAACTATCTGCCTTTTTTTGTCGAGTAATGATTCAATCAATTGATTTGCTGGTATTGTTAAATTAAAATCAAGTGCATCGCAATTCAGTGGGTTCTCATCAGTGTTAACAGCATAATCTGGATCCTCAGCTATGGCTCTTTTTCTTTCATTTTTATGTGCCATTGGTGCGATTCCAAAATGATTTTCCAGAAATGATTTAATCTGATGGCGATTATTATACACATATAAGTGAAGTGAACTGGCTGTCATACTCAATCCCAAATTTGTTTTAATCTCAAGCCATACTGGATGTTTATTACCCACTAATTTATTTTCATAAAAAATAGAAGGCCATTCTATAAGTTGTGATTGCAAATCTTCTGGTTCAATTTCCGGTTTTCGAGGCATTTTGTCTGTAACATGCAATGACATTGAATAGAAAATTATAAATTTTTTCCAAAATAAAGTTTCTTTCAGACATTTTATACACAGATAACCTTACAATAACAGCGATGAATCAATCTTGTTTATACACTATGAGCTATGAGCTGTTTGATTTATTTGCATGACACAAATATTTATCTGCAATAATTAGTTGTAAATACATTATATGCATATATATCACTATAGCATTGTCACTGGTGGTGTTACTAATGCATATTCGAACACTCACAAATATTGTCCATTCTTAGTACGTGAATAAATTCTGATCAGCATGACTATTGTGGCGGTCACGAATCGAGCGCACGGCACATACGGCGCAGCTGCGTAGCGTACTGCAGATGACTTAGTTTCTGACCTTCTCAATGTTCTCTAGCTGATCAGGATATATTCACGTCAGGTGTGCATATGCCGCTACTTGAAAACTGGACCTTGAATCATTTTGATAGAAAAGTATTCGATTTTATAGTCAAAATCAAAGTATTTTAAAATTCTTGGTATTTATAGAGATCTGTACATTTTTTAGCAATAAAATGCCACTAAACAACGTTCATTAAAAAAATTACGCAAACCATAACCTATAAGGTACCGTAGAATCATCTTTTAGCAAAAAGAATATACACGTAAAAAGGATGGGTAAAAGAGGGAAAAAACTAGTAATAAGTCACGATGTTCGAGTACAAGCGATCAAAAAGCACAATATTTTTGATCAACAAGGAAAAATCAAAAAAGAAAGCGATCCTGTTTGGTCAATAATCTGTAATGATCTTAATGAGAATCAGCTGGATAAGACTACACATATACATCCGAAGAATTTGCAAAGATATGTTGTGCGAAACTGTAAAAGTATAAAATTATAGTTGAATGAAAGTGAAGTGAAATCTACAAAAGAATCGGAAGAGAGACAAAAATGCGATGATGCAAAAAATATTGAAATGTCTTTGATTTTAATTTCGAATAATGAACTGTATAAACCTGTTATACAAGAGTTGAGTTTTTATCTATTGAGTATTTCTCATGGAGCAACAATAGCAATAAATTTAGTTTCAGATTTATCTAAAAGTTCACATTTTATTTTTAATTCAATTGGATCATTTTGTAAGAGTTTCATTTCATCTGATATTGATATATACTTGTACGCTTTTGGTACAGTATTTTCTAACCAGTTTTTACCTTTATCTCAAATATCAATTGAAAGTTTATCAATATCATTGCTGAATAGTTTTTTAAATAGATTGCTAATGAATGGTTTACCTATACCACATCGACTTACAGTGCATCATTGTTGGATCCACTATATCTCTATGATTTCAACTTTTAATATTAATACAACATATGAAGATTATTTGAATATGTGTTTTAGATCTTTAGTAGAGGGTAGTACTATTCTACCAAGAAGTATTATAAACACCGATATAATGCTTATAATAATAAAAGTGAAGAAATGGGAATGCGTCCAAAAGAAAAGTCTGGAATCAGTACAACTATTTTATTTATACTGTGTAATTATGCTCAGTAAACAAAAAAATATCATTAAATTCCAAGATTTACTGCAGAAGATATTTGTTATTACGTATAGTCAATTCCAAACTCAACATACGAAAAAATGCTTTAAGGCTATTATGACTGAAATAAAAGATCTTAAGATTGATGTTACTTATAGCAAAAAAATATTGAAGAAATAGAGAATACATTTGAATTTATATTGAAAACAGAACCATAATTCAAGAGCAATTTTACAACATCATGATATCCATAAGCTGCAGCTAGATGCAAATGCGATTGACCATGAGATCCTTTGTAGTTTTTATCTGCCCAATTCTTTAGTAGAAGTGTTGCACTATTTAATTGGCCATAACCAGCTGCCCACATAAGTCCAGTAAGACCATTTTCATCCGGTGTATCTACAGTTGCTAAAATTGATAATCATTGCAGGATTATCTTTTAGAATCATACCATAAATATTTACTTATTGATGTACAAAACAGAATTTGAAATATCTTACCTGCATGAATATTGGCAGCTGTAAGTTCACCCTGATCCGTTAATGTATAAAAAGTCACATCTCCACCTCCATAAGGTAAAGGAATTTTAGTTTGAGTGTTACGTCTTTGTAAATTTGTCAACAGCGTAGGAGGCTATCAGTAAATCAAAATAATAATATCAATGAGCAGTTTATCAGACAATCAAATAGTGCCAGAATTAATAAAATATACCTTGGAAGGCTGAAATGCACTAGTTCGTGTGGCATCCTGCCAAGCTCCTCATGGTGCCCAGGGCCTTTTCGTTTCGATGGGCTCGGATTTGCAGGTAACATTTACATTAACAGGTTTGCAAATAACAGGACGAGGTCGGATGCCTATAGTGAAGTCTGAGCTACTAGACAAAATTTCGCTTTTGCTTTTCTTAGGACTTTGAGGAAACTCATCAGTAAACTTGTATTCCTCCTTCATCCTGACAAGGGATGATTCAACTTATGTTTTAGAGTCCATTAATTAAGGTTACAATTCAAGATTTCTTTTTGCCCGCACTCAATGTTCCACATTTGCACTAAATTTCAAAACTCGAAGCCCAGATCCGGATCTAGAATTCGAATTTATCGGCTTATGATGAACTTGCGTAAAATTTGCTATTCCGGACAACCAACAACCTGCAACAGCGACAGACGCGGCCGGTCATGTGTTTTCCAATAACAAACATGGCGTCCGTCATAAAAGGTGCGAGCATATAGAGTAGCTCGGCCCTTTAATAGCGCACATTAGTCTGGAAAGGGCCTTCTAGATTAGTTTCGATGTTTATGACACAACACTTTTAAATTTCGAAAAAATCGATTTTTTTATTGCTTATTTTCATAGGAAATTTTCTGTAGAATACTTCCCTGAAACCCGTTTATCAATAAAAAAATTTTCCGCAAAATTATAAGCAAAATAGTAAAACCAAATTTTTATCGTTTTTTCGTAAAATTGCGTATTTTACATTTTTTGTCTAATACGACTAATAATTTTAATTTTAAGTTTTATAAATTCAATATGAATAAAATTTTAATTGTAAATGTTGAAAATACTATTTTTTTACCGTAGTATATATGTAGCACTTTGGAGGTGAGTCTAAGAGTTCAGGTTGCACAAAAAACATGAGTACATGTATATCCGCCTTATCCAGCCGACTGGCGACTAGACGAGCTGAACTCGCTTAACTTAATTAATTTATAACTTAACTTATAAGCCGAATTATGTAAAAAAAAGGTTATTTGCATAATCCGCAATTAATTTGCAAACGATTGATGTTAGTTTCATCCCCAAGTTATGTAGCACCTGACGAATAATTCGTGAATATGGGGATTCTCGGGACTCGAAAGGTTTTTTATTTTTTATAAATAAACTAAGGCGCCCACAATTTTCGGACTTGCATTTGCAAACTTTGCAAACGATTCCGCAATTTTAGAAATTTTTTTTATATCGATTCGCGAAAGTCAATCGTACAGTTCACGGAGCTGTCGTCAAAAGGGTCTAGGGTAGGGCACTCCATTTTTCGTTTTCTTTTTTGTTTAATTTTTGCGTGATTCCATATTTATGTTTTACAAGGAAGATGCTCCATTTGGAGGCTTGATGGTCGTTGTCCGGCATCCTTCCCGATTCTGAATCTGCAGAAGAGACTCAAACCAGAGAATCAGCTGAGGAACATCAAAGACAAATAACAACAGCAGCAGAGCAGTAAGATGCAGCAGCAAGATGCAGCGGCACCAGCAGTAAGTATCTACGCTTACTCTTTTTTAATAGCATTTTTAATTTGCCAAAGGGATTTCGATAAAGAGGTTTGTTTACTTCTGCGTGCTTGTCCTAAAGAGCTGCCTTTGAACCGTCAGCTGGATGGCTGGATAGCTTTGCAGACAGCTAACTGCCTTAGAGCCGTCAGCTGGCTGGCCATAAGTCTCTACAAAGCTGGGTAGCTCTGCAGAGAGCTAGCTGCCTTGGAGTGTATTTCTGGGTTAACTCAGTGTCAACACGTTTTCTCGTTTCTTTCCCAGCAAGTATCAAGTATAACGACAAAATGGATCCAGATTATTATGATGAATTTGGCAACTACATTGGCCTAGTTAAGCAACTAGTTAGCCTCTGATAGTGAAGATGATAATGACTATGGAAATGCC
>QLSS01000187.1:25725-33225 GCA_024372645.1 Trichomalopsis sarcophagae | reverse complement strand
CAGCTAACGAGCATTATTAAGCCCCTCTCGGTTCAGTTAATCGAGGGTGCTCAGAAATAATAGCAGCAGGTCTTGAAGTTAACAAACACACAACTGTCCTTCGCTTACAGAATCAAGCTTCTTTAAAGATATACACTAACTAAGTTAAGTAAGCCCTTTATTGACCAAAAAACATGTTGTTGCTTCATTATGATTAAATATAAATAACTGGACTTTCGTTGATTGATCTCAGTTCTTTATCTGTTATTTCGTTGCGGAATAAATCAAACTCGCCTAACCTTTTACTTTTTTAAAAGTTAATTTTTTGAGATTCTAGTCCACTTTAGTAAATTTTTGGTTTTATTGTAACATTATTATCACTAACATGAAATCACTGATTGTTCTGATACACTATCCTGGAATGATTTCTACACCCAGACATCAACACCAAGTGCGAACTACCTAAATCGCATTATTAGCCACCCTGTATACCAAGAAGCCGTTCACGTATGTACCTAGAAATAAAAAACTGCGGAGTGCGCCACCTAGACTTTGTCATCGGCCACTCTGTATTCCTAGACGCCGTTCCCGGTATGTATGTAATATAATATTACATATAGAGACCATAAATTAATTTGGAGGAAGCTACGTGCCAATGAATTGGCAGCGGTTTTTTTAATTGTAACAGCTTTCAATCTACCTGGACAAAATCTTGAAAAAGTATTTTAGTAGAAACGTATATTTTTATCATATGTACCTGTATATACTATTCAATAGTATTTTATTCATAAAATACATCAAGTTTTGTGGAATAAATACAAAAAAAAAATTTTGACAAACGGACGGACGGACATTTTTTAAGTTCTTTAATTGCAAAAAATTAATTGAACTTTGATTCATTTAATATTTTTTTTCGTTAAACTAAATGATTTACGTTCAAAGAACATTTCTGCCGTAAAATAGGTTTAATCGTAAGACGTAATCTATTTGCTGCTAAAATTTTAAACGATTTCGTCAAGCAATTCTCAAGTAAAGAGCTAAATTGTAAAAACTCATTTTTCTCGAAACTTTTTCTTCCTCTTATTCGCCGTGAGCAGCCAGATGGACGGGATTTCGGAGTGACTGTCTCATATTTTGGAGCAGCTTAGTAGTGCTACCTCAAATTTGGTATTTTGGCCAACCAAAGATGTTGTCCAGCGAACGATGCCACAGTATTTTTATCCAGAGTATTGCAATACGCGTGTAATCATAGACTGTACTGATTTTAGAATTGAAGTTCCGTCATCAGTGGATAATCGTTTTTATTGCTACTCACATTATAAAAAAGGTTTTACAGCTAAGGTATTAATAGGCATTACTCCATCAGGATTTATTTGCTTGAAATCAAAAGTTGCCGGAGGAAGAAAGAGTGATTCACAAATTACCATTGAATCTGGTCATGTAGACTTATTAGAAGATCGAGATTGTGTGTTGGCTGATAAAAGTTTTCCCAACATTTCTACAATAATTGATCAAAAGAGTAAGAAAGTGTTGGTCGTTATGCCTCCATTTTTGAAAAAAAAAAAGAATTTACCCATGAAGAAACTGATCAGACTTACGAAGTGGCAAAAGTGAGAATTCACGTAGAACGTATAATGCAACGTTCAAGAATTTATAAAATATTGGACAAGATTCCTGAATATTTATTTAAACACATTAATGATATATTGCATGTATGCTGTGTACTAGTGAATTTACAACCACCAATTTTTTCAGATAATCAAGAAAACCAAAAGGAATGAGGATAATAGTCAATACATACATTGCATACTTTTATTAACAATATATTTTTATTGTTTGACTGAGTGTGAACACAGAATATTTGTATTTTGACAAGTTTGTACATTTTTATCAATAAATAATGTTAATGCGTAAGTCGATGTATTAAAGTCATTGTTTTTAACAAAAATACCTGACTATAACATAAAAAAACATTGAACCTTCATAAGGTTCAGCATGCATTATGCATAACTTTAAATCTTAATCTACTTTATATAAATATAAATAATTTTTGGAGACTCAGACTTATTGTACGATTTTTTTAACATGTAGTACAACTTTTTCGTTTAGGATATTTCATTACAAATATCTTTTCCTGTGAACTGACGCTTAAGCTGTTCACTTTGAACACTGTTCTTTGTTTTTAAACTTGCTGCATACAATGATGATAAATAATGTTCGAAATAGACTTTTTCACAACTAGTGATAACATTTTTTAAGAAGTTTTCATCACAATGAACTTGTACACAGCAAGAACCATTTGGTACACTAGAATATAATAACACTTAAATACATTTGGACTTGCACTTGAGTGTAGTAAGGTACTGTTTTTCTAATACGACTTCATTTCTTTCAAACTGTAAGTATTTTACATTGCACTGTTGTTTTTCAAAGTCTACAATTACTTTATTGGAACAACTGATAGGACATTTTAATTCCAGGACCTTGCTTATGCAACCATCCTCGATAACTATTCCATCAAGACTTGCGCATAGCCAAGATTATACTTTGCTAATTATAACTCCAACATCTATAACTTCACAGTGAAATAATTGTTTACAACGCTGTCTTGCGCGAGATTCATTTTCGATTCCATAGGGAAGTGACAGAGTACTGATAGTCTTAGGAGATATCATGTCAGTAACTAGAGAAGCAATGGATTTCTTAACACGGATTTTGATGCTGTGACAATTTGTGTTTACAGATATTCTGCACTGTCTAGCAGAAAACCAATCCTTGCACTTTGACTGATTCACTGTATTACAGCAAACTTTTATTATCTCTTGTAAACACTATTTCTTTAGTATAAAATTGTTTTATTAACTCGTTTTCAAATTTAAACTTCGGTGTGTATATTTCATTGTCTTCAACATATAAAAGAAGATTGTCTGCACAAACTTCACAGTTTTTCTTCAAAAGAGCTTCAACATCTGTTAGAAGTGAGGGACATTACAGCTTTAATTAACCTACTCTATCATGATTTTTATAATAATACTGGACTGGACCCTATGAACTACGTATTCATTTTCATCTTTGGTTGACTCAGCTGTAATGAGCTTTAATGCAGACACGTCTTTTAAGTCAGAAACTTTCACAGGACAGCATTCACTCTTTTGCTTCTTTGGTGTGCATCCAAACATTTCATAAAAAATTTGCCCTTAGCATACTTCTCTTTAACCAGCTGGTGGCTTGTAGGATTACCCCACTGTTGATCAAAGTCTGTTTTTGATAAGCTGTCTTTGTTATTTATGTAATATATAACAGCAGCAACATGCTTACAAACACAGTTACAACCCCGTCAAAACGATCAACGTTGATTCAATACTGATTTGAATATTGATTTCAGTCTGAAATCAACGTTGAATCAACATTGAATTTGTCCGAAAACGCAACGTGGATTCAGCGTTGATTTCAGACTAAATTCAGTGCTGGATTTCAGGGTTCAATCAAGGTTGAAATACAATTGTAAAAAAAAACCGCCGAGACGTGGGCTTGAACCCAAGACATTTTGATTAGTAGACGAACGACTTGACCACTAAGCCATTTCGACACTTGCAATGTATATCTCATAATGTAACATACACAGAAACCTATAGGTGGCAAATAGTCTCGAAGTTGGGTACCTCCCTGAGAGCACAGAGAGGTGCAGTTGAGGGTCCAGTCCAGTATTATTATAAAAATCACGATAGAGTAGGTTAATTTTCGGTTATTCTCTATAGGATTCCGTTTATATTACATTATGAGATATAAATGTAAGTGTCGAAATGGCTAAGTTGTCAAGTCATTCGTCTACTATTCAAAAGGTCTCGGGTTCGAGCCCGGGTTTTAGCGATATTTTTTTTTACAATTATTTATTTCAACTCTGATTGAAGCCTGAAATCCAGCACTGAATTCAGTCTGAAATCAACGCTGAATCCACCTTGCGTTTTCGGACAAATTCAATGTTGATTCAACTTGATTCAACCTGGATTCAATATTGAATCAACGCTGATTTTAGACTGAAATTAATATTGAAATCAGCATTGAATCAACGTTGATCATTTTGACGGGGAAGTCACAGTTGTCCCTACTCGACCAGCATTTATCTGAAAAAATTTGTTATTTTAATTTTATGCAAAAATTTTTATGAATATAATAGAACATGTAAAGCTTACTTAAATTTAATTGAACTTTATAAGGCGTAGAGGTAACAGATGTTTGTCTAATAACTTGAGCTCGAATAAAAAGACTGTTTCCATTTTCTCGTATTCCCTTAACATCAAAAACATGATTAGCTTCAACCAGTTTTTTAACCCTTGACATCGTTTCAGGTTGAAATTGAACAACATGTTTTATTTTTTCAAAACCAGTTTTGAAGATGATATTCACATTTACTCTGCAAAATAATTAAAAATATTAAATAACTACATGTCCTTTATCACGTTATTTTAAAATTTAATACTTGTAACGAGTTGAGCATCGCAACAAACGTAACGGTAAGAGTATCGCCGCGCCGAGATGAAACCGCGTATAGTCGCGCACGCGACAACAAACACGTGAGAATTCGGCAATAGGCGAGAGAGACAGAGAGAGCGCTCAGATAGCTCTCGGCCTTCAATAAGAAAGCACGCGACTTCGCTAGATATTCTCAAGTTCTCGCGAGTTCGAGAGTGTTGTGCTGTGTCGACAGTGCAACGAGTTGTGAGAGTGTACGAGTGACGCGAAGCGACGCGGTATCAACCCTAGCCCAGCGGTCCAGGGGGAGAACGTCTTGCGGCCTGTCCGAGACTACGAACGTCATCGCCGAAAGAGTGAAGGTTTGTGTGCGCGCAGTGCATGAGAGAGTGTATGTGTGAGTGGGTATCATCCATGCGAGGGTGATACGGCGCGCGCGACCTTCACGTTAATACACGCGTGCGAGTACGTTTATTTTAGCGTCGCGGCGAGTCGCAAATTTTTTTTTTTACTCGCGTAATATTATTTATTGTAAAATCACGTTTATTTCGCGGTTTGAAAATATAACCATAGACTTATTATTTTACGTGATTTTGTCGTCAATTAGAAACCTCGCTCATTAAGCTCGATCCTTGTTCCTTCCTGCGAATACCGCCGCCTCCGCGGGCGTTATTTACAATTAAATATTTAACGCATCTGAGCAGTCGAGCACGCGCCAGGCAGTGCACAAACCCAGGATTTGAAAGCAGCTGAGATAGCTGCATGCAACGGTGGTATATCGCGGGCGTAGAGGAGCACTCCGCCGCATCGAGGAAGCGCGATTCAGTTGTTGAGATAACAATTCGTTGCTCAAACTCACACCCCGTTATATACTATTAATTTAAATCTATTGAAATTGTATATTTTTAAATAGTCATATATACAGGGTGACCCAATTTAAACGGGCACCGCTCATAACTCGTCAGGGACAGCCACAATCGAAAAAATGGTAGAGACCAAAGTTGTAGGATATCGAAGGGGCAACCCGATGGTGACCTTGGATTTGACTTTGAACGCGTTTTTCGAGGTCATTTGAAGGTCAACTTTGGTTTTTTAAATAGGAACCCCATTCTTTTATTGCGGGAATGGAAAGAGCGGTAAATTTTACGTTCAGAATGGTATGTTCGGTTGCGGCACTGAAGGTCATCTCAATGTCCTGCAGCCAGAATGAAACCCCGCCTACGTAATTCCTCTAGCAACGCCAAATTAAAAAAAAAGTGGTAGAGACCAAAGTTGTTGTATAGGGGGGGGGGGGGGAATTGTGACCTCGAATTTGAGCCAGTCCTACAAGGTCATTTCAAGGTCAAATTATTTTTTTTCAAACAGCACCCACTTTTTCGACTCCGGATCCTGAAAGAGTGTAAAATGTTGCACTTTAAACGAAGTAGTAAATTTAAAATAGAAGAAAAGATTTTAATCATTTAGCGTACCATTTCCTGAGTTTTGTCATCATTATAAAACTTGATGTCCAGGATCCACGACGAGGACGTAGCAGGGTGGATTTTCAGGTCCCATTTTGATCCGGCCGATGAAGGCAAGACCATGAAAAAATCACTTTATAAATAGAGTTTAAGCTTTACCTAATTAAGTGTTCAAAAATCCCTCCATGATGTCTAATACATAGTTGAATTCTTCGCTCAAAGCTTCCAACAGTCGACAGAAGCACATGCCTTGGTATGCCTCTGCAAGTATTAATGATTCTTTGCATCATATTTTCTCTAGTAGTAGGGGCGTCCGCATACACGCTGTTTTTCAAAAAGCCCCATAAATAAAAATCTGGGCTCGTGAGATCTGGAGATGGTGGAGGCCACTCAACATGATCTTCACCACGTCCAATACCTATCCATCTATTACGGTATGTTTGATTTAAAAAATCTTGAACATCTAAACTTCTATGCGCAGGTGCACCATCATGTTGAAGCCACATACGCATTCTGGTTTGTATATTAACATCTTCTAACAGATTTGGTAATTCATTTGTCAGAAAATGGAGGTATCTATCTCTGTTAACATTACCGTCAAAAAAGTAAGGCCCAATTAGATAGCCATTAACAATACCACACCATACTACAAGACTCCATTGATGTTGGTGATCGACTGCACGGGTCCAATGAGGATTTTCAATGGACCAATAGTGGGAATTGTGTCGGTTTAGTTGACCTGTATTATGGAAAGTGGCTTCATCGGAAAACATGACGTACCTGAAAAAATGACCTTGAAATGACCTTGTAGGACTGGCTCAAATTCGAGGTCACAATTCTCCCCCCCCCCCTCCATATACAACAACTATGGTCTCTACCACTTTTTTTTAATTTGGCGTTGCTAGAGGAATTACGTAGGCGGGGTTTCATTCTGGCTGCAGGACATTGAGATGACCTTCAGTGCCGCAACCGAACATACCATTCTGAACGTAAAATTTACCGCTCTTTCCATGCCCGCAATAAAAGAATGGGGTTCCTATTTAAAAATCCAAAGTTGACCTTCAAATGACCTTGAAAAACGCTTTCAAGGTCAAATCCAAAGTCACCATCGGGTTGCCCCTTCGATATCCTACAACTTTGATCTCTACCATTTTTTCGATTGTGGCTGTCCCTGACGAGTTATGAGCGGTGCCCGTTTAAATTGGGTCACCCTGTATATATATATTATGTAAATATAACGTCTGACCGCTTACAAAACATTGACTTGGAAACGAATATTCACATTCAGTGTACTTACCGAAATATGTTGGAAAATATATAAGAATGTTTATGCTTCGTTTGGATCACTTATTTTCACAAAATAAGTATTTTAGATTCGAAATTATCTGTTTTTAACGGAATCTCTATAGGTGATTGTAGTGAAATGTACTCTCGCGGTTGCCATTTTATCTCGCCAGATGGCGGACCCAGTCGTGCTTACAGCAAATAGGGGTGTCGTTGTACGTCGTTAAAGTCTCTCCCTATTAATTTATGACAAAATGATATATATATATATATATATATATATATATATATATATATATATATA
>QLSS01000187.1:0-23722 GCA_024372645.1 Trichomalopsis sarcophagae | reverse complement strand
CAAAATTGCAGTTTCGCGCATTTGAGAGCTTTGTCCTGTGATGGACGTGAGGAAGATTATTGAGACTATTTTTATTTATTTTGAGATGTTGAACACGAAGATTTGCAATATTACAAGCGGACCAAATTTTCTAAAATCAAACCATTTTTTTATAGTTTGGTGTATTTTTGACATATACATTAACAATAATATATAATCATTTAAAAGAATAGAAATTTTTTTCGTTTTTTTTTAATACCATTTTTTTACATTATTTAGCAGTAATCCGTTATTGATAATATTTTGGATGCATTAGAATATCTAAATGCAGAGAGATAACGTCAAGTTATTACAAAATACGTATGTCACACACATATTACAAATTACATTCTTTTTTATTCGAGGGTAAAAGAGAATTAGTAATTGATCCATAAAGAAACAATTCATATTCCATAAAATACGTATTACTTTATTATCTCTCCTTATTATTTTGTATTACAGTAATATTAATAAAATTGTATTATTTGTAAAAAGTTATCGGAGAAAGAAAAGGATTATTGAAAAACCTTTGAAATATTCAAAGAAAATTAAAAATATATGAAAATCACTTAAAATCTTTGAGAGTAACTAAGAATTTTCTTTATTATGTAATAATATTATCAATAACGGATTACTGCTAAATAATGTATAATATGGAAATAAAAATAAAACAAAAATTGAAGTAAAAAAAATAAGCCAAAAAATATTTATAAAGTAACAAAAATAAAAAGAAAATTAAATAGTAGAAGAAAAATAAAAAAAAGTAATGCGCGTTTCATAAATATGAAGACAGTCTCAACCCTGTAAAACGCAGAGAGTCTTTAAAAAATTATTTTTCAATAAGGGCAGGCCTATTTCTATTCTTTTAAATGATTTTATATTACTGCTAATGTATATGTCAAAAATCCACCAAACTATAAAAAAAAATTGTTTGATTTTAGAAAATTTGGTCCGCTTGTAATATTGCAAATCTTCGTGTTCAACATCTCAAAATACATAAAAATAGTCTCTGTCAATAATTTTCCTCACGTCCATCACAGGACAAAGCTCTCAACTGCGCAAAACTGCAATTTTGGGGGTGTTTTTTGAGGTTAGGGACGAACGCTTGAGGTATCGGTAAAAAATACCGCCGGATTCGTGTTCAGTAGCAAAAAATACATACAAATACTGTCTGTCAATAATTTTTCTCGCATCCATCACAGGACAAACCTCTCAAATGCGCGAAACTGCAATTTTGGGGGTGTTTTTTGAGGTAAGGGGCGAACGCTTGAGGTATCGGTAAAATATACCGCCGGATTCGTGTTCAGCAGTAAAAAATACATGAAAATAGTCGTTGCCAGGAATTTTTCTGAGCCCCCGTGATTTCTGACAGCCTGATCATTTCGTAAAGTGGTATTTTTTGAAGGTTAGGGGACGTGCTGTTCTGTCTGTAAACAAAATTTCAAAAAATGCCACGCTCTATTGGAAAGTACATAAAAGATCCTAAATTTTCCATATTTTTAAATATTTTTAAGTCAAAAGGAATTTTGGGTATACGGTGTTCCGGTTGACAAAGAACGTCCCATATATTTATTTTTAACAGGGTTCACTACGTTTATTAGCCTTTTTCTTGCCAAGATTATCACTTTTGAAAAAGGTTTTTTTTTGAGAGAGATTTCGCATCTTTTACAAAGCATATTCTTCTTGCTATTGCACTTCATTAAATCTTGATCTATTCGATAGACAACAAGCTACTATTGGTTCAGACATCGATCGCATCGCGCATATAATCGTATAGCATTACATGCATATTATAATCGCGTGTCGCCAAGTAGCAGACGAATGTCGGTAAAGTAGATTAACTACTGTAACCACTGGTGTATAATACCAAATATACTCACCGGAAGACACGTGACCGGAGGAGACGAAAAATATCGGGAGAGGATGGAAACTCTGGACGAAATAAAATATGCCAAGCAAATTTTCAACTAGCAATATTAAGTTAATAACTTAATATTCTTGAATAAACCTTTTATACACGAAAAATTAGGATAATATATTTAAGTAGATACCAACAGATTACGTATACGCGCAAAAATAATGATTTAAATGAAATCGAGATTTTTTTAAGGTTAGGAACACCTAATTTCAAAGTATATAGGGTCGCGCCGTCGACAAATTGTACTTCGTACTTTTTCTTGCCAAAGCGGCGCTATCGCGCCCCTAGATGCATATTAAAATAACAATTTCTACAGGAATTTAATGTTCTGTTGGACTCTACCTACTTACAATTTAACGGTAAATTATATAAACAAATCCTAGGTGCTGCAATGGGTTTCTGTACTAGCGCTTGGTTTACTGATTTAGTGTTGGAGAAACTGGAGAGCAAAGAAGGACGCTTTAAATAACACAATTCTTAGATATTTTAGATATGTTGACGAAAGTTTTTAAATTATTCGAAAAGATAAAATACAAGAAACAATAGATATTTTTAATAATTACGATAATCATTTACAATTTACATATGAGGTGGAGTCAGATAATAGATCAATTTTATGGATATCACTATCACTAGACGGCTGGACAATTTTCCTATGACCAATCCAATAATTGAAGGTTTTACAAAAGAAATAACATTGCACTCATCAAATAAATAACAGACAAATTTAATAAGTATATTCAACCAGGTAACGACACGATAGACATGGATGACATTAACAACGTTGTTTATAAGATATTAATAAGACTGCAAAGATTGCGATGCCACATACATCGGCATGACAACTAGAGCTCTTGCTTCAAAAACGAGGACAAGATATCACCTATCGCAGTTCATCATATTAACACAGGACACAACTTTAACATAGCAAACACACAAATCATCGACAAAGTACACAAAATTACACATTAAAATTTTCAGAAATACTACACATACATTATCATGACGACACAATCAACAGAATGACTGATAACAATTTCCTAAAAAACGCATATAAAAATTCAATAGACACAATTAAAAAACCGCTGCCAATTCATTGACACGTAGCTTCCTCCAACTAAATTTATAGTTCCAATAGATAAAATATTATTTAAATATACAATGTTAATGCTTTTTTAAATATTTTCAATCTCGATTATTTTGCTGAAGGAGCAATTAAAAAATAATACAAAATATTGTGGATTTGAATAAGTTGGAATGCGATTAAGCAAGTCATCTGCGCAAGGCAGTACTCATGTACTATATGTCATACTGATGTGCGTGTATGTGTGTGCGTATGTGTGTGCGCACGCGTGTGTGTGTATATATATACACACACACGGAGCTCCGTCTAGGACCCATGGAATTCCGTTTTGAGTTAATATTTGATTATCAAAGAATAGTCTTCCACTTGAATAGCAATCAATGTATTTCGAAGCATTCAAGTCAGTTAAGCAACGAAGGTAATTTTCTTACTACGCACTGAGACTGTGAATGCGCCAAAAATAGTATAACTAAATTTCTTTCAGTGCATTATTTACATATTTATCGTATCTGATTTGTGCTTATGAAATTCGTTGTTACGCTTAATATTGGCTGTTTCAATGGAGGTGCGCTGTTTGCGCTGTCACGTCAACCTACTATAATGTAGACTCGCCGCCCAACGCACCTGCAGGTAACATGGCCACCAACAACATACCTCACTACGGTATTAGGTATATTCCACGGCAGACATAGCAGAAGCCAAACAAACCAACGACGGTCGGCAACGCAGAACGCGACAAAACAACCAAGCTACTGACACGTGCGGCAACGGATGAAAGGGCAACGATCCTGAATAAACCAGATCAAACAAGGGGAGACACCGCTCAGCTACCGGACAATAAGGAAGCCATCAATCTTAGACGAACGACCCAAATAAGTGGAAATCGATACAATAATGAAAGAAATTACAATAAAGAAAACCATTACAGCTGGCCAGACTAGGGGACGCGCACGATACGCACTGATTAACAAAAGGGGTACCCACCCCTACGGAGACTCACACCCTCCCTAACTCCTGATTGGCCAAATCCTTCCCTATGCTTATGCATTACCCACATTCCTATAAATACCAATGGAAAAGAAGGAGGAGTACACTTTCGTATTCCGGAATTCCTGCTGGTAGGGCGAAGCTCTGCCCGACTCGCGACTTAAACTATTATTCTGTAGTCGAACTTAGAATCAGAGCGTTCGCCGAGTTTTTGGTCTCAGTCACATATCTACCTCAGACACGAGTTGTGCTCAGTCGAAGACTTGTACTATTCTATTATCTAACAAGCTAAATAAACTATTTCCTTAATCACTCAACTCTTGTGTACAAATTATTACATCTCAAACTACGCGCCCTTCTGAGACGAGCTGCGATGCCAGTACGAGAGCGAGGCACCCGATCGGTAACAACGTTTGAGCTTCATTAAGGTAAGTCGATTCTCCAGTAAACCTTTGACAATTCATATCAGTGTCGCATGTAACTTTATTGTGTCAGTATTTAAAGTGTAATCCTACCTAAATTCAGTACACAAAGAATCCACTCTGAGTTTCGCTATTATCAGTCCGCCGAGCTACCGGTCAAGTCGTGCACTTATTTACCTTTTTCCTAGGCGGTACCGTGCGAGCGGACTGCTCTAAATAAAAGGTCTCTTCGACTTGGAAATTATAGTTATTTCTAACGTGCGAGTATTCGCTCTGTGCGGCCACCCGGACGTAACAGCGCTTTGGCGATCTGTGAGATGGATCCAAAATTATAACTCTAAAGTCAATTTTAGTGTAATTGCAACATTTTACATGAGTATGCTAAACTCTTAAGGGGTCCAGTCAGGGTTAAATCCTGCAATAAAACAATAAAATATTCGTCTGAAAATTTTTTTTTATGTAAATTAAAAAACAAAAAATATTTTTTACAAATATTTATAATATGCACTATTCCTACCGAAAAATATTATATATATATATATATATATATATATATATATATATATATATATATACCATACAAAATCACTGACCGAAATTCATGACATTTTACTATACGAATAAGTGTTATTAGTCACTTGCCACGGTTTTGTGAAAGATCCGGACCGTCTTCTTTACTCTACCCGGACTTAAAATGTAACATAAATGGATAATAATTAAATTTATATTTTTTAGAAATGTCTTTCATTAGGTCAAGGGGGCATGTTTAAGGTACATTTATAGCCCTAGTAGAGTAAAAAGAAGACGATCCGGATCTTTCACAAAGCCGTGGCAAGTGACTAAAATCACTTATTTATATAGTAAAATGTTATGAATTTTGGTCAGTGATTTTGTATAGTATATATATATGATATTTTTCGGTAAAAATAGTGTATAGTGTAAATATTTTCAGTATATATTTTTTGTTTTTTAATTTACGTGATAAGAAAAAATTTTTATTGGACGAATATTTTGTTGTTTTTTTGTAGGATTCAGCCCAGGCTGGAACCCTTAATTTAACTACTGAGAAAAATGACTCAAAAAAGTCTAAATTTAACTGACTGGAATGATGCTCCTTAACATAATGGAGGATCTCCAAACAAAAGCATTTCGGATATAATTTAATTTATTCATTTACAACTTTTCATATATACACCAGAAGATTGCAGAAGTTCTGGGGCGGTATGTAGGTGGCCGTGGGCCTTCAATGCCCATGGATCCACCAAGATATTTTTATTGTATTTTGACTTTCTGAATCTGAATCCGCATGGTGTTTTGCACTTAAAGCGGTCGATTAAAAGTTATTAACAATTTTATGAACTAATTAGAGATTTTCCCGCATTGATAGCCTGGTAAGTGCTAATCGATATTTTTAACATATTGTAAACTAAATTAAATTAAAAATGACATGTTTGATCAATTATAAACAATCTTAGATTAATAAATAATTCATAAATTGCAAAATTATTATAAACATTTATGCATGTGTTACGTCCGAATGAGCGCAACTCACCAATATACTTACGTGTGCCGAGTTCCTATCGTAATATTATTTGATTTGTATTGTAATAAAGGAAATCCCTTTTGGCTACCGCAGACGCGGTCACTGCCTTCCGGGAAAGGGAGCCGGATAACGAAATCACTTAGACGGGGTTAAGTTTTAAAGCAACTACTATAATGTATTTCACTCGTATTAGAAAAGAGAGAAAAGTACCTTTTACAATGTGTGTGTATGTTTGTGTGTGTTTGTCTGAAGATGCACGCCAGCAGGAGGTTGCAGCTGTGGATCCTTGGCGCCTGGTTCCTGCGTCGGTGGTTCAGTACGGTCAGGCTGTTGATGGGCCGTCGGCTCCCAGCTTCTCTCCTTTATGGTAAACAAGTGTAGACAGATGGGCGCCTCGATGCGTCGGCTTCTTTTTGGAAACGAGAGGGTGATGCGCTTTGACGAACGCCAACACGTGTATCTTCGTTCACTATATGGACTGTCGATTTGGGCCAAGTCCCTTTAACTTGCGCACTGTTAACTCGTATTTATAATTGTTGTTGGTCTGGCGACTGGCAGCAATTCGGCTTGTAAAGCGACTTCAGGGAAACTGACTGCGAGCACCCTTTTGCTCCCGGTCTTTATATACTAGATTTTCGTATTTTTCGTCATTCCATTTTTGGAGATGCTAACATAAGATTTACTTGTGACACTTGCTCTAATGGAAATGTGACAGGTCAATTCATAAAATCTTAGTTTTATTACTTCTAATTTTGGGGAATCGAGCTTGTAACTAGCTCTCCAGCTGCTTTCCGTTGCCTGCGCGCTCTTTGAGAGTGCGCGCGTGAGACTTTCTCGATTGTTTTAAATTAGAAAGGTCGTAACTCGCTGTTTTCTTCTTGCCGCCTGTTCTCGTGAATCTAAAATCGTCTGCCTGGATTTCTTTGTATCGCGATATTTTTCATTGTTATGTGTGACATCGTTGCGGAGTGTCGCGATATTTATGAGGTTCCTCTATTAGCTTGTTTGTTTCGTATTCTGGTCTATGTCTATTTTACTCTGCCATTTTTACGGTAGTCGGCTTAGATGCGTATTGGCTGCTGGCTCTTTAGTTTTATTTTGGTAAGGCATGATCTCTTTTCTCAGCGTGTGGTTGCTGCGATGGCGACGCGTCATGAGTGTATGTGTCTGTTTCAGTGTGTACGTGTGCCATTATTAATTTTTTTATTCTGTTTTTTGTGCGTGTGGTGGAATTTAGGATTTCCTTACGCCTGTACTTTTCTATGTTTCATTACATCGCGTTTATGTGCGTAATGGAATTGTGAATTCCATTACACATGAAAGCTGTTATTGTAGGTATTTTTTGATATTTTCATGGGGCAAACATAATATAAATTAACTTTGAATAACTTTATTGGCAAAAGTAAATTAAAAAATTAATAAATAAATGAATAAATAAATTATTAATTGTTAAAATTTTCAAGGCCTGTTTTTGAGATGCGTCGATACATTGTTAATTTGAGGAAATAGTTTTATTTTATAAACATTGTAGTTAATGCCGGTATGTTTCAAATTTAAATCAAAGGGCGCTTTGCACTTTGCGATGAAAATGATTTGCGATCTGCGTGGCAAAACGAAAATATACCTCAACCATTTATAACTTTTTTTTCTCAACTTTTTAACGTAAACGAAAGTGATATTTCTAATTATCAAAGAAATATATTTTCAGGTAAAGAAACATTGAGCATATCGAAAAGCTTAAAGTTTCTTTGAATTTAGAACTTATTTTAAATTATGTATTTTACTCAAACCAAGAGAAAGAATACGCCACTACATGTTCCCTGGTAGAAGAATTAGCTTAGGCGTTGGCTTGCTTAGTAAGAATAACCTTATTTCTTTCGTTAAAAATAACCCAATTTTTAACCAATTTTAAGCTTATAATGAGTTAATATGCGAGTCGAATGCGACCATAACCTATATAAAGTGCAGCGAAAGAGACAATAAATAAGAACTCCATCAATATTTATGGAAATAAGTCCAGTTTTGCTACTCGGGGGTTTTTGCGGTCGCTGAACACGAATATAGCGACGGCAACGCTCGGGGCCACTGAGCATGGATATCGTGATATACTTAAGATAATTCCAGAAGACAATGTTGATACTGTCTACCCTGGACACCAGATACCTAGAAAGCGATTATCGTCACTTTACTCGTATACAGTGACCTCAAAAACCCCCAATCAAAGAGTCTCGACGAAATATGTCGTTATTCTCCGTGAAACTCCAGGAGACGATGTTGATACTGATAACCCTGGGCACCAGGTACTTCTGAGAGTATTGCCGTCGAGATATTCGTGTTCAGCGACCCCAAAAACCCCCTAGTAACAAAACTGTACCTACTCTCATCAATATTTACCGCGCTTTTTTGGTTTGCTGCATTATTATTTGTATTTAAGGTCACATCTCTTCTTTAAAAACAATATTGGCAAAAATAACTTTATTCTTGCGTTAAAACGATGTCGCTGTTAGCCAATTATAACCCAATATTCTTCGCTTAGATAAGCTAATTCGACACTTATAAGCTTATTTTTGGGTTAAAATTGGTTGAGATTTCTACCAGGGTTGTACCTAATTTATTGATATAATAAATTATTTTTTTTTTATAAAATGCATGAGGTGTCTTATTTTCTATTTTTTGTTATTTTAACACTTCGTAATTTCCAAGATGAACATTTAAGGTTATATATCCTTTCTTAAAAGCAATAGCTTAAAATAACCTTATTCTTTTTTTAAAACGATGTCGCTGTAAGCCAATTATAAGCCAATATTCTTAGCTAAGCTAAGCTAATTCGACACTTTTAAGCTTATTCTTGGCTTATAATTGGTTGCGATTTCTACCAGGGTTTTAACAGGATTTTATGTATATCCTACAACTAAAAGCAAATCACCCTGGTAGAAATGAGTCTAAGAACAGGCTAGTAACTAGTCAGTTCTTGAGATTCAATCTAGTTACTACCTAATAAATGGCCAGTTCTTAGGGTCATTTCTACTAGGGCAACTATCAAACAATTAAATAGATTGAGTGAATCTATTTCTTATAAAGAAGTTCTGAGAGTCAAAACTCGATTAGCGGCTTACGCAAATATAATCCGGCTGAAAATAATCATATGATAATCATATGAGTGCTTATATGATAATCATATGATACTTTCGACCTCATGTGAGAATCATATGAGTGTCGTGAGAATCATATGAGTGTCGTATCGTAAATTCTCATAAAAATAAAAAATTATTCTACCCCTATATGATACTTATTAATTATATCTTTCTTTGTACTGTTGATTTGTAAGTGGCATCGAGAATTTATTTTTTCATTGATATTACATTGAAAAAAATCCGGACTTGAGGAGATTTGAACCCTGAACCTCAAGATTATGAAGCAAGCGTTTTACCACCGAGACATCGTGATCTTTGATATTGTCGATTACTTTAGTAGAATGAAATAGTCATTATAACTTACGCGGCCTTGTATGTTTTATTTATTATTACTCAATTACTATTATTGTGTTTTAATAAAATAAACTCATTATAATTAATTTATAATAAATAAAGCATATAAGGACGTCCGTTTCATTGTACTTATGGTGTTTGTAAGACGTTCTAATATATAAACAGAAAATTTTAGTTATTCACCAATAAACAAAATAAAAAGGGCATGGCAAGTTACGTAGTAATTATCTTGAGAGTTGTTCCTTGCTTCATTACGATTAAATATAATAAACTTGACTTTATTTGATTGATCTCAGTTTTTTCTATCTGTAATTTCGTTGCGGAATATATCAAACTCGCTTAATCTTTTACTTTTTTAAAACTTAATTTTTTTAGAGATTTCAATCCTTTTTAGTAAATTTTTGTGAGTATTTCATATTCAACCTCGTAAAAATAAAATATATCCATCTCTAGCAACTTTCGACCACAGCTTTTTTGTAACATTTTTATCACTAACATGAAAACACTGATTGTTCTGATATACACCACCCTCGAATTATTTCTACACCTAGACACCAAAAACCACGGTGCGAACTACCCAGACCTCGTCAACGGCCACCCTGTACACCTAGACACCGCCCTTGAATGATTTTTACACCTAGACACACAAAACCACGGAGCGCGCCACCCAGACCTCGTCAACGGCCACCCTGTACACCTAGACACTGCCCTTGAATGATTTTTACACCTAGACACTGAAAACAACCTGAACGTTGTCATCGGCTACCCTGGCAAGCTAGGTTATATTGTTATACTGTTACAACTCCGAAACGCAGAGTATGCACCGGAAACCTCTTAATTCTAAATATCGTAATATGTTATTATATTTTCATGAGAAAGCAATTCTCATCTGTATGTAGCTTTGTGGCCAACTTCACGGTCCTAAAACTTCTTGCGGCTATCTTAACGGTCCTTTCACATTTCGAGCTGAAGAAGAAAAACGTGATTTTAGCATTTGTGGATTATACACTCACATATTATAAAAATATGCAGCCTTTTCACTAATATTTTTGTTGGAAATCATAGTTTAGCTCAGAAAACAGTCTAATGAGCCAAAAAACCAGACCAACAGTAATGATAAGTATTTTTTTTTTTTGTATAATGAAAAATCCGAATACCAATATAGAAGTAAATAGTGTCACGGGCGCCGCGGTTTCGTCTGCTTCTCAAACTCGCCTTCGTGGCTCTGCAGCGCCACTTGATCGAGATGTGAGGAATCAGAACTATTTCATTATTGGAATAACGTTCTAATAATGGTAAATGATTTGATTCGTGCCGATCGTAGTGGTAACTGGTCTTTACATGTTGAAACAGTTCAAAAAGTGCTTCCCATATTTAATGTCATGGACAGAGTAAACTATACTAGATGGGGTTCGATTTACGCAGAAGATATTTTGAAGTTGGAGAAATATGCTCCAGAAATTTACTTACAGTTTTTAAATGGCCGATTTACTGTCCAACAATATGATATTCCTTTTACATCTGTTAGTCCAGATCAGAAACTTGAACAGACGATAAATCGAATGTCAAAAAGTAAAGTTGGTGTTATAGTCATTACTAAAAATAAGGAATCTGTTGCTGCATGGACTCTTACGCATCATGTGTTATGAGCCATATCTGATTTACTAAAAAAATTAACTTTGTCAAATGATACAAACTTGGAGTTAAATATCCATCATGAATTTTCGTAACTAAGTGCTGAAAATTCTGAAGTGCGAATACGAGGATTTTTAATTTTTTCGACAGCAAAATCATTAACCCTTTTTATGCCTGGATAACAAAAATTACGAAATATAGTAACCGGTGAGCTCGTGCACCCAGATAGCGCAAAAGAAATATTGAATATTTTTACTACAAGAACACAACTATACAAGAAAATTAGAAATGTGTAATGTCCCACGTTTCTACACTTTAGCATTTACGTAAATATATATATATATATATATATATATATATCGCCTGTACGACTGCATTCGTGTACTCATACAGACGACGTATACTAAACCGATTGCGACAGCACAAAACCGATCGCCGAACATCGGAGCTAGTGCTTTGACCTACGAGTCAGCATTTCTTATACGCGCGTATTACTGACTTAGTTTTGTACATCGTCGTTGCACGTCAGGTGTTGATTGGTCGATCGTTGCCGCGTTTCACGTAATTTCACAACTCCTTGAATCGTCACCGACGCTTTAAAAAGCTAGGAAACGATCCACGGAGCGCCTTTTGTATAAGTAACTTGTCGTCGTGTAGCTGTACCCGGTTAGCGAGTACGAGTGCTATACCTCTGTACGCATCGCCTATTGAGTGCCTAGAAAAGACTCAAACACTGTGTACAAGTTATAGTAGAACTCCTTGTTTTCTGGTTTGAGAGTCTGCATCGTGCAACAAGCGAAGGGTCCGTCGATAGCAGACCGGCGTTAGTGGGAAACCATAGAGCAAATTAGATTTACCACACATAAATTAGCCACGAGTAATCGTGTAGAGTAAGATCAATTAGTGTCTGTCGTGCCACGAAGGACTATCCAGTTCAGGTCACATATCAGAACGAATATATTGTAAGTTAAGTTTTATTGTACCAACATCAAAGTAACTATAAGATACCAACGCACAAGCAATAACATCCTGTAAGAAACTGTATTGTCCGCTGAGTTCTGGGTTGCCCCCAATAAAAAAAAGATAACCATTTAATCAGTTTCTACAATTATTATTCTATTAATTAAGAGTTATCCATAAAATAACCTACATCCTAAAGAAGTAAATAGCAAGATAATCAAGTGCCTACAACATCAATAGTCACAAAGGTAAGAACCTCAGGACAAGCACAACGTCCGCGCGTAAGTATAAAAGCGGACTCAGCATCGTCCACCAAAAGCGTACAGACTACTGTCCGCGCACGAGAGTGTCCGCGCATGTCCCACCAACGCGACAGTCACGCGTCCACTTGTGCATTTAGATATATATCGTATATCTATATATTTAGTCCATCAATTCAACTTAAGTATTTTTAGTAACAATAAAGCTCTCGAGCTTATGCTAGATCTCGCGAATAAATAATTGTTTGTAAAACTCGCGCAGCCCGTATCCCTATCAAATACGGTCTTTACAAATGAAAGAATTTTTGATAAAATAAAGCCATTATCTGCAATGATTCTGCGATACAACCTGCTGTCGTTTAAAACTGACCCTGAGGCTGAAAAATCGAAAAAATATAGTTAAAATAGAAGCAATTAATCGCATAATTGCTTTAGCAAAACAGCGAAATTATTCTATTGAGAATTTGTTAATATATGATTTAACATTAGAAAACAAATTATTCGATGCAGACGGATTCATGAAGAAAGAAAACAATAAAAGCACTTTAGTAAGAGAATTAGAAAAGAATCTTAAAAATGACGAAAATTTTTTTGATAAAAGTGAGCATTCGGCATTTTTTATTATTGATGTAATGTTGGTCATGCGTAAAATTGGTTGGAAAGGCAAAAAAACTTTTGAAGATTTCGCAATTAGTTTGAATCAGTATGTTCAGAATAGAATAGATGTACAAGCTACAAAAAGAATCGATTTTATATTTGATTCATATTTTGAAAATCCACCAAAATCTTCGGAACGTCTAAGATGGAGTCAAGTTTTATTACCTTTAATGATATTAATGAAGCTACAGCTTTCCCAAAAATAAGTTTTGGGGTGCATCGGAAAATAAGATTTTACAAAAAACTTTCTTACGCCATTATATAGAAAAACATCAAGTTAGATTTTTGGATATACAAATCGTTTTTAGCACAACAAACACTGAGCTTTGTCAAGTAATAAATTATGATAACAACGAATTATTCTTGCACGTTTTTCAACGAAATGATATAGAAGAGGCCGACATCAAAATTATGATTCACATAAATCATGCTGTGATGAACGGATTTATAAATATTCATGTAATCTCATCCGATACTGATGCCATTGGATTGGCTTTATATTTTTATAATCTTTCCCAAGAAAAAGGTTTACAGGTAAGTTAAATTTTAAATTTTAATGTAATAAACAAATAAAACCGACATGAATTTTAGTTACATGGTACAATTTATTTTCTAAATACTTTGGTTACAAGCAGGATCAAGTACAACAACTAGAGATATTCCTCTACATGTTTTAGCCTCTGTTCATGGAGAAAGATGTTGTTTTACCAGCTGTCCATCACCTTACTGGAGCTGACTATACTAGCAAAGTAGGTACCAAGTTAGCTGCACTACAGGCAAATCCAGAGCAGTATTTATTAAAATTTGGTCAAGGTAAATATAATTTTTACATATTACTTATTAATTATGAAAATGATTCCGCATCATTTTCATTTACACTTCTTATATTATATAATTTACCTTAATATTTTAGATTCTTCCAAAACAAATCTTGAAATTTTTTTGCAAGCAGCAGAACAGTATTTGGTAAAAGTTTATAAGAAGAATTCAAAGTTCACTCAATGAACTTAGAGTTTGGTACTACTATCACGCGAAAAGTTTTTCGGTAGAAGAGTAGTAGTAGTTCGATACGACTGCACATTTTACTATCTTTTATTATAGTTTATTCACAAACGAACTGCTTGGTTGAAAATATGGTACTATTAAATCCACTGACTTTCGGTTTTTGAAAAGAAGCCGATTTATTAGTACCTGACACAGTAACCACATTATTACCGCCGGCAGATGAGTTGATTCCGAGTTGCAATTGCAAAGTGTACTCAAAGAATACTTGTTATTGCATTGCAGCTGAAATTACGAGTCGCTCATTTTACTTCTGCCAAAGAGATGATACATGTAACAATAGATATAAGAATATGCTTCCTGATGAAGTTCAAAAAGATTAACAATAATATTTATTAATTTATTAATTAATTTAATTATTTATTTACGTTTGCCAATAAAGTTATTCAAAGTTAATTTTTGATATGTTTACCCTATGAAAATATCAAAAAATACCTACAATAACGGCTTGGACAGATAAACGTTTGTAATAATTTTGCAATTTATAAATTATTTATTTATCTAAGATTGTATGTAATTGATCAAACATGTAATTTTTAATTTAATATAGTTTACAATATCTCAAAAATATCGATTAGCACTTACCAGGCCATTAATACGGGGGAATCTCTAATTAGTTGATAACATTGTTAATAATTTTTAATTCACCATTTTTAGCGCAAAACACATTGCAGATTCGGATTCAAGGGGTCAAAATACAATAAAAAAACCTTGGTGGATCCATGGATATTAAAGGCCCACGGCCACCGACATACCGCCACAGGACTTATACTTGGCCGAAACAACCATAAATTATCATTTATTCTAAGTGGGGATTTCTACTGCTAATTATGCTACTACGATTGATACGGTATTTTCCAGTTATTTAGATGAAATCGAGTGTCAATAATGTTAAATATTGTACATAAAATATATATTTTACATTAAATGGAATCTAAATTACTTCTCCCTGATCTATTTATAAATTATTAGACTGATTAGAATATTTTAATTATAAAATTATTATTGCCATCATGCGTTAAACAAGTTCTATATTTGATAGTTTCTATAAATCTCATATGAAGTTGTCACTTCTCTCGGGCGTCCCGTGACGCACATTTTTTTTTGGACGAAGATCTTCCTTTTCTTGAGAAGTTATCGTTTCTCAAGGGTTGTTGGTAAAGAGTCTAGGATTTTGGTGGTCAAATTCTGTAAGATAGCCCTTTTCGTTTCATTAGAAGTAGATAATTTTTTCCGAGGAGAAATAGATCCACGACTTTACATCCTCGTAGGATATTTTGAAATTATTGGGGATCTTTTCAGTATCTTTGAATTTCACATACATTTGTTTTCGAAAATTAAGGAGGTGAGCTAATTCTGGCATATGAATGCCAACTTTGTAGTAATTTGTGAAACGGGAATTATGCATATTTTTCGCAATTCTTTAAGAATAACGTACACTTGCGCTGTCTGTGCATGTACTGTGCGAGATACGCTCCATTCATTTGTGCTTGCATGTGCACTGTCACATTACTAATTATACCACTTTAACCGCATAATCATAACTTTAATATACTTTTCGGCTCTCGTGGTATAAAATATGGCTTAATACCAGATACGTGAGTAAGTTCACCTACATCTAAATGTACTATCGTTAAGAAAGATTTTATTTAAATATAATACAATGAATACATCTAAATTAATAATGATGTCAAAGTTGACCATTACTTAACTAATATATGTACAAGGATTATTTTGGTAGAATTAAAATCTTTCTCTTTACCCTCCTTACCTTACCCCTCTTACCATTTTTTGTGCGCAAATCTTGTCATTTTCATAGTTGTTTCTACGCATATCTATGTCCTGATTGCATGTCCGGCTTACGTAAGTACATCCCTATTGAAAAATCTCAGATGAGAATCAGACGAGAATTAAATGTGATTTTGGCGTGATTTTCAGATGAGAGTCAAGTGAGTCTCATGTTATTCTTACTTGATTCTTATATTATCATCTGATTCTCATCTGATCCTCATCAGATTCTCATCCGATTCTCATCTGATTCTCATCTGATCCTCATCTGACATTGTGAGTTTTTTTTATATTCATCATCCTCATCTGATTCTTATTTGACTGTCATATTATCGAAGTCGAATGTTATTTTGTCAAATCTTAATTTGGATTTGTGAAGATTTATAAGGTTAGTAAGAAACAAATCTCCATTGAAATTTAACAAAAGAACTTTCGGCTATTGTCAAATGAAAACCGGATAAGAATCAGACGATAATCAGATGAAACTGTGAGAATCAAGTAAGAATATATGAGACTTACATGATTCTCATCTGAAAATCACGCCAATATCATTTTTCATTTTCATCTGATTCTAATCTGAGATTTTTCAATAGGGTGTGCATTGTCACTCAGTATTAATTATCAATTGTATTATAAAGAACTAAGATTGCAGTATATATTTAATGTGACATGACACCTTTAGATCCTTAAAAAAAATGATGAGTAAAAATGACAACATTAAAGTGAATCATTTGAAATTTTTTTAGTAATATTTATTATAAATACCTTTAACTTGCCTTAATTATCCCTGCTGGTTCCTTGTGGCACTCGGTGCAATGTTTTGTGTATTTTTTCACTGTCCGTAGGATTCCAAGTGAACAAATGGTTCTTTTGGACTCAAAATCAAGGAGGATACTTTCCACACCTGTAGTTTTGGTATACATTCAAAGATTTTGATTTGCATGCTTATAAATGGTTTGGCAATGGAGATACTGATTTTTTTTTTTGCTTATTATGCCACCTTTTTGTGTATAAAACATTCTCTAAACATTCAAATCAAAATCCCTGCAGTTATACTACAACTACAGGTGTACAAAGTATCCTCCTCAAATTTGAGCCCAAAAGAACCATTCATTCATTTGGAATCCTACTTTACTTCAATTTTGTTATTTTTACTTAAATTCTTTTTTTAGGATTTAAAGGTGTTGTGTCCCCTTAAGTAGACTAGAATCAATAGAAAGGGATAAGAGTAAACACTTAGGAAAACATAAATTAGAAAGGGTAAGGATTGAAAATTCAAATTTTATAAACTAAGATTTTAAAATAAAAAAAAATAATAAAAAATAAGATGTTGAATTGAAATATTGCAAAAAAAATTTAGGTTTGTCGAAATCTCATTTTTCTAACATTTTAAGAAGGGAAGAAAAAAATGTGGAAGAGAAGAGGGGAAAGAAGGCCAAGTGGGATCATGAGTTGCCTTTGACCAGTTTGGATGTTTCATAATTGATTTTCATCCTGCTGAAATTTGAAATTATTTTAAATCTTTATGAATGTTATTATGGCATTTATAAAAAATATTCGAATATTAAAATTTATAGACGTGCAAAACAATATTTCTGTAAACAACCGATTATAAAACACTTTTAATTTTTAAACTTACATTATCACAAGTATTTCTAATCTCATTCAATTTTATATTTCAGAAAATTGAGTCTCCATTTCTGGCAGCAATGCAGATGACTTTACATGATCGCTATACGGAAAATGTCGAAAATATCTACAAACTTACAATAAAATTTATAATTCAGACTTTAATAGATGGATATGATGGAGCAAAGAGCGAAAAATCAGCATCTTATTCAACGTCTTTTGAGAATAAGGAAAAATCTTAGTCTAAAGATGCTGATACAAATCTGTCAAAATGTAACAAAAGCTAGTTAAATGGCCACTGGTCTACATTTAAAATTGTTTAATTTAATTCAAACATTCCAAAGACAATGCTACGTGCAATTATAAGTATTTATTAATTATTATTTATATATTTCTTCGTTTTGTTTGATCAATCACGACAATCTTCTAATTGTAAAATAATAAACAAAATTACAGTAGCTTATTACTAAAACAAGTAGTGCAAAAACATTATTATGTGAACGTGCGCACACATTTAGTACGTGTATGTGTGCGAGTGTATGAATGTATACATAGAAGGATATGCAAAATTACCAATACTCTTACGTTTACAGACGAAAATTGAACTCAAAATACCGTTTGACTATTACGATACTGCCACAATAAATAGGCTTTATTTTTTCGTAAAAACAACTCTGCGTAACATTTATACTTTATCGTACATAAACGAATAATTAAAAACATGGAAAATTGTATGTGCCATTATTGTATTGTAAATTAAAAAAATCATTCTAATATAGGATCCTGTAAAAAATTGAGACAACCAAGTTAAACTTTTGTCATCAGTTTAAAATAAATACTTATTGTTATAACAAGTTAAAGTCCGGCACGACGTACCGGTCCGGATTCGAGTAGAGATTTCGTATAGTACAATTGTTAAAGAAACACTGACCGTCCGCGGACCTGTTGCTGGGCTCTTTTATGCACTTCTAGAAGACGTGATCTGCAATTTTTCATCTCTTCGGTGAGGTGTATGTTTAGCCAATTAGAAAACCTAAATACAGCTTCTTGCCTTATTTGAAGCTTTTAATATATGTGACGTTGCAGGGAGGGCCAATCAGAAAATCAGAATAAAAATCCTCTCCTATAGTACATTAAGTCCCCTTGTGCTCTTCTCCTGTCAAATTCGTCTCTGGTTGACTTTTCTTATCTGCAGGCTTATAGAAGCTCCTCTATGCATTTTGAGCAGGCTTGCGCGGTGTCCTCTTTGGCATCTTTCCCATTCATTGTACGTGCATCGCCTTCTGATATGCACGGTCCATGATGTACAGTAGGCTTCTTATTTTTCTCTCTACCACAGAACCGCAATCTGTGCGTGCATATCGGTGTGCTTTGCTTGGTCTCTTACCGTAGAGTCATAATATGTGCATACGTATCGGTGTGTCTTTACATTATTATATTTTTGCTCTAATTTATCATTATTGTCTTACGTGAGTCTACTATTATTATTGATTTTCTTAACTGATTTTACTTGTCAACATTCGAATTTAATTTTGGTTTTATTCTTACTTGCCTTACGTTGCTGTTCCTTGTTCTTATCTATTTCATTAATTATTGAATGTGTCAATTACTATCGGTTTTTTATTTAGGGTCTGTTTAATGATAATGAAAGTGTCCTGATGCCAAGTATAGTGTTATACTTTGTGCTATCGAGAGCGTCTTGCGATCTATATATTCTGAGTTTACTATATCTTATTATACACTACATTCTAGTGGAAAGGGTATCGATTGATTTACTTTATAATAACTAACCTTACTTGTTTTTTAATATATCAAAATGCGAAAGAAAGTGAACATTTCACATTTATAATGAGTCACGCAGGCTTTCAGTAGACGCTAGCCAAATCGTGAGTACAAGTACCCCAGAAGGAGAACTGTTGAAACATGGCTGTCCGAAGATACAGTCAGATAACTACGAATTATTATCTATCCGACTCGAATGCAAAATAAAGCACTTCCCCTTTATTCAACTGAAACGTAGGGAAAAACAATTTCTTTATAAAGTGTGTTTACAGTGAAGCATTTACGATGGTTGGAGCAATAATATCAAAAAAACAACCTCAAAAATATTAGTCACGTGTAATCCTTTTAATTCCTTTTGTCATATACGAGCCTTAAGTCAATATCTCGACATCATGAAATGGTCTTATTATATATCGTTATAGAGATAGACCGCGGATAAATAAGAGAGTAGAGCTCTAAAATAAAAATGGAGAAAATTCAGCACAAAAATAGTAGAAAATTTGGTACAAATCCGCCGAATGAATTCATTCGCCTGAGTGTGTGAGTGCCTATATATGAGAGCTATTGTAGAAGAGGTTCGCTACCGCGTGATAGCGTAGGAGTACTTCACCTATATCACCTAGAAAGCGCCAAACAAGAGAGCAAGAGACATCCCGCGCTCCTGTTTCGCTGCGGCCTTGACCCAAATAGAGGGGTGAGTTCTACAAAATGGATCGTGGAGGGTCTCCAGTTTAGTCAAATTAGAGAAGCACGCGCGATATTCAAACGAAGCCAACAGTCATTTCTACATACATCAATAACCAATTAATTAAGATATATCAAATAATTTATAACGTGCAATAGTTATAGTACTGGTTGTATTAACATTTCTATCAATATTGATCCTCTGCAACATCAAAAACTTTGATCAAATTTTTCTAAAGGCTTACATATTCATTTCAATAGAATAAAATGAAAATAGCAAAAATAAAAATTCGCAATATATACACGCATATATTACCTTGTTTTATTGTTTAATTTTTGTCGTAATTTTTAATGACCTTAATATAAGCTGCTATAACGATGAACGTTGTTAACTCGTCATAACCTCCCCAGCATACAATCATTGTATTATTTAATGTATATTAGTTAAATGTTACAGGTGAGCAGCGGCAGAACAGCGAGAGGGAGCACACCATGACGGTGAGCGGAGATAGAGAGAGAGAGCGAGAGCTTCGCTCGCGAGACTTAGAACGCGCGCGACAGATTCGTTCGAGCTAGCTGACGAGAGACAGCTTCGACTAGGTCGCGCTATCTACCTCGAGATTACAATTACGAATTCGTGTGCGTGGGTGACCAGTGCTCTTTGTGACGGCATCACGGCTACGTCTGAGGCTTGCGTGCGTCCTCGCCTCGACTCCGTCCGACCTGCGACTACGCCAACTCGCCTGCGAAGGAGACGTCCTGGGCTCGAGCATACCCGAGAGCGAGCGAGAACCACCAACCGTAAGTGTCAGCTCTCTGATTCTCTCTCTCACTAGCTCTCTCCCGATCTCTAGCTACGTCGTTCACCTGCGTCTCGCACACCCGCGCGTGTGCTCGTGTATCTTATTTTGAGTGCAGACAATACATTCCTTTCTTTCTAAATCTAAAGTCACTTCTGCGGATCCGCTTCCCGTCTCCTCCAAATTACGTTCCCCGCCGCCTCCGCGGGCACGCGTATCGCTTCACGATACTCGTGCATGCTAACTGCAGCTAGCCACATTTGACCTTGGCCGGTCCACTGCGAGCCTCGAGTACATTCCGAGGAAACGAGACCTTGTATCGATTATTTCGAGGTGATTCCCGCAACAGCAATTGCATTGCACGCAGCTAACTTCTGCGCGATTGCTGCCGAAAGATTCACCCCGTTATACTGCATCTATAGGCACTTTGAAATGGTTAGAATATTATGCGTATTTAAACAAAAAAAAAATCGTCTGCAACTTCAGAATGACATTATCATCATCAAGGAATGTAAACTATTTAGCATCACGGAGAAAGATATATTTCTTTTTCTTCATTATGTATTGATGGTTAGCTATACATATAGGCTCATTGCAATGCAGGTTAGAAAATTACACCGTGTAATACACTACTCGCACTTGACAACGAAAGTCGCTTGCAACTTTGGAATAACATGTCCTCATCAGGGCATATAAATAACTTAGAATTAAAAGAAAAGATTATTATAACAATTATCAAAGTCAAAGGGCACTATAGTCCCGAAGCATAAAAAATGACTGCAGGCACTTCTACACCATATATTCTTTAAAATATTAATATTTCTAATCTCTTCAAAAAGTTCAGACACGTATGTGAATTATTGTTTTTTTTACTTAATCAGTACTGCTTTAATAGATATTAAAAAAATCTATCTATAAAAAGTGTTCAAGGATAGCGTCTAGAATGTGCATATAGCGTGGCCGATTACCAGGTCTACGTTGTGTGCTCTAGGGTTTATGAAGTGTAAATAATATTCAAGGTTGGTAAATACAAGTTGTTGTTGCAATATATATAGTTTTAATTTCTTAAGGGGATGTCGTAGCCAGAAATCGCGAGTTGTAGGATATACTACTTGCGTCACTTGGTATATGACATTGTATGATGTCGCCATCTATCAGAACGAAGATCCGCCAGTAGATACACAATCAGCCTTGTAGAAAAAATTGTGATTTTGTTATTTTATTTACAGCAACAGAAAGTATAAAAAATATTATTTTATAGAATTTAATAGTCCGATCCCAAACTGTTATATAAAAGTTACGTGATTTTGACATAATAATTTCCAACACTTTTTGTAATTCCAACAAACGAATAATTAATTTTTTTGTAACGGTAACATGACTGTTGTTTTTGCATTTGATTATTATTATATGTTAAATTAATTTTTTTGCAACGGTAATATGACTGTTGTTTTTGCATTTGTTTATTATTATATGTTAAATATATTTTTCGTGTATTTCAATGTTCATTGTCTTTTGAACTCCATTGAGATAAATCATGAAGGCATATGTACAATGCACTTTACCATGTATACTATATTTTCTTTTTTTTTCTGATCAATCTTTGTAATTTTGTATATTTGATTGAATAGTATATACAATTATTTTGCAGAATTAGTTATAATAATAATAAAAAACACAACAAAAATAAGTATACACTAAAAAATATAAAAAAGCGTGTGCGATAGAGCATGCAATAGGAATAATTTGTGTAAAGAGGTTTCTGTAATCTATATCAGTTTTGTTTGCATAATTTTTTTTCATACATATATCCATTGTGTAAATATTCATTTCATTGTTATTCAATATACCTTTTTTTACTGTATATCATTGCACTAAATAGTAATAATTTAGTAATACAAAACAAAGTGAACATGCATTATTAAAAAAAAAAGTGCGAGTAATAGAGAAAAGACAAATTGCACATGCAACAAATCTTTATTTCTGATGGTTTTATATCGTACTGTATTTTTTTTAATAATTTTTATTGCATTTAGTGTTATTTCCTTAGACGTATTTGAAATCTTACTAATTAATATAACGTTTTTTTTCTTATTCATTAATAATTACAAAAAAATATTAAAAAATATGATTTTAAACATATTTTTATTCGATGCCAATCTACTATATTTAATTTGTATGCTAAAAGTAATACACATGCTAAGGACAATATTAAAGCATTTGATACTAATATCACTACCATGCAATACAAAAATCTACTATATAAGAATAACAATGTTTTATTTCAATTATTTAAATGCAAGTTTATATGCCTGCTACGCTCGAGCGCTAATATCACGGTGCAAAAACTGAAAAATTTTATTTATTAACATTTAAAAAATCTTTTATTTTAATTAAATTATGGAAAAAAAATGTTGGGCTCACATCTTCAATTTTGGTGTTATCATCCTGATGGATTACATGATTTTTCCATTATGTGAATTTCATAGTTTTTTTTTATATTTTTACTCTTTATATTTGACTTATTTTAAACAATTTAGAATAAATATACACGGAAAAAAATGGTTAGTTGTGATAACCAAGTACTTGGTTGGGATAACCAAATTGCTTGGAGAAATACGCACCAACTATTTTGTTGGTATCATTGACCAAGTAGACTTAGTTAAGAAAAATTGATAACCATAACCAACTATATTTTTTATCTTAATCAATATATTAGTTCTGATTACTAAAAAAATAGTCAATTTTGTTTCCAGAACAATGAAGAAAAAAAATTTCTCTGATGTTTTTACTTTTTTTTATTTATTATTTATTATTTATTTATTATTATTTATTATTATTTATTTATACATGCAGATTATTTTATAGACCCGTTTACAAGTGTGCTATTATTTTTAACATTTAATTTACATGTTTACAATTTATAATATATAATACAGTTAATATATCTGAAAAAAATTTCTCCCTCACTGGGGATCGAACTCGGGTCCTTCAAGTCCAAAGGC
>QLSS01000186.1:230098-242582 GCA_024372645.1 Trichomalopsis sarcophagae | reverse complement strand
CGGCACACGTAAGTATATTGGTGAGTTGCGCTCATTCGGACGTAACACTTATCCTTTTGAACTGAAATATCAAAAAACGAATACTAGAAGTGTTGAACGGACTCAGATTTATAATAATACTCAAAATATTTACGTTGTGTATAAAACTGTTCATAATCCTTATTAATTAATCGTTTAAGGACGACATCATCTACAGCGAAAATTTTCTTCATGTCTGTTACATCTACAGGACGATTTTCATTAACCTCATCGTTTACACTTGTGTTATCACGACGGAAATTGTCAGAGCAAGCTGAATTTGCATTGGGTAGTTAGTGATTAGTTACATTTTGCAAAGGCAACTGGGGAGGCCCTGTGTCATTTGTAACTTAGTTAAAATACTTTTGATAGCTACTGTAGAGTGTCATAAATTTATTTTTCACGCTGCATGCTGATGGTATTATGTGGTCGATTTCCTCTTTACTCAAGTTTTTAAATATTTCGTCGTCGATTTCAGACACTAAATATTACATTTCCATTAATATCGAAACCTACAGTACGTAAACATAACCTATACGCAGTACACACTCGCGTCTAACGATTGCATAAATATACATAGATTTTGGTACTTACTAACAAAGAAAAGAAGAATTTCACTGCAGTTCCATTTAGCAAGAGTGTCTTCCATTAAACTACTCATGAAGTCAGCAAAATGTGGTGCACACACGATCCTGAAAATCAGAGTCCATCCTCAGACATCGCGAATGGAAAAACCAGTGCCGGGCAGAACAAAACACGCTGTGACGCAGTGCCCGAATTTGTGACTCGCACGCTGCTGCATGGTGAGGGGAACGATGGCTTGAGCTGCTAGTCGGCATCGTCTGTGGCGTTGCGCGCAGCGCTGCCGACTCTGCTGGCAGTATTGCCGTAGCTGACGACTTCTCTCCGTGTAGCAAAGGTAGAGATCACGACAGACATACAAACAATTAATATGCAATAATTTGTAGAGCTGTCGATTTAAATAAAACATTTTAGAAATACAGATACAGAGATCACAAATAGAGATGAAACCTGAAAAGAAAGATAGTTTTGCAATTCAGGATCAACATGGTGATGAAGAAAATAATTAGAGATAAAGAAAAAGAATCAGATTAATAGTTTGAGATTACAATTAGAATTCGGGATATCGATGGCTTTCGTAATCGACTTAGATATAAAAGTAGAGATAAAGATAAGTAATAGCAAAAAAGTATGAATTACAAAAGGTGTCCTTATAAAGTAAGAAATACAAAAGGCGTCCAACTGGTTCAGTCTGCATATGTTTTAATCAACGAACAATTTAGTGAAGTGTGTGAAGAAGTGGCCAAGGACACCATGACGACTGCAATGACAGAAGAAAAAGCCGCTACAGAGACTAGAGCACCTGGATCAAACATGTAGAGGTTGGACTGGTAATTTTCTATCAGTTTCAGCTTAAATGTTTAGCACAGTAACAAAAAAAAAAAAAAAAGATAAGTATAAAGTGTTATAATTATCAAGGATGAAATAACCTTTTTATCACATTTTAGAGGGATCGGCGTGTGATTACACGAGCGCGCCTGTTATGATATGTAAATCGGACGGGACGCGATTACAGACAATCTGCGCAGCGCTCGGTTCCTTACGAAAATCGTCCTAAAACAGACATACTATCAGATCCCGCTTTCGAAGGAGAGTCGGAAGTACACCGCCTTTTCTGTACCGGGGTCGGGGTTGTGGCAGTTTACACGAATGCCGTTTGGACTGTGCAATGCCCCTCGGACCCAGCAACGGTTAATCGATGCACTGTTCGGTCCCGCGTGCGAGCCGGCAGTGTTCTCGTATCTGGATGACCTGGTAATCGCAACCGAGACCTTCGAGGAGCACTTGAAGTGGCGCGAGTTTGTGTTGAAGCGACTTACTCAAGCTGGGCTCACGGTAAATAGAGAAGAGTATTAGTTTTGTTGCTCGCAGATTTCGTATTTGGGTTTCCTGAGAAATTTGAAGCAGCTCAGGCGTTTTCTGGGCATGCTGGGTTGGTACTCTCGTTTTATAGAGCTAGGGAGCAAGGGAAAGGATGGTGAGCATCCGATCGTATATATTAGCCGCGTGCTATCTGACGCGAAGAGGAATTATACTACGACGGAGAAGGAGTGCTTGGCGGTGATCTGGGCTATTAAAAAGCTGAGACCGTACATCGTGGGGTACGAATTCAGTGTAATAACCAATCACAAAAGCCTGCAGTGGTTAAGACATATTAGACGACCGTCTGGTCAGCCGGCGAGATGGGCAATAGAGCTCCAACAGTGGGATTTTGAGGTGATTTACCGTAAGGAGTAATTAAAGCACTTTCTGGATGCCCTTTCTCGGAGCGGCGAAGACGTCGGCGATGCTGTCGCCGCTTTCAAGGAAATTTTGGATCCGGAGTATCTCAAATTGCTCAAGCAGGTGAAGAAATTCCCGCAAAAGTATCAGGGTTGGAGACTAGAGGACGGCATACTGTATCGTTGGAGCAACGATCCGCTGCTGAATCCGATCACGCATAGAGAGAAGGCGTGGAGATTAGTGGTCCCAGAGGAGCAGAGGGAACGTGTGATAAGAGATGCACATTGCCCGCCGACCTCGGGTCACTTGGGAATAGAGAAGACCTATGATCAAGTGGCTCGAGAGTACTATTGGCGAGGCGCGTATCACGATGTATATCGTTTTATGCAAGAGTGTGGGGAGTGTCGGAAATACAAGGTACTGCAGAGTAGTGGAAAGGGACTCATGGAACGGCGAGTGGTCATGTATCAACAAGTTCAAGTACCTAGTCGTATTTCAGGACCGTTTTACACGATGGATAGAATTGAAACCTCTTCGGAAGGCTGATGGAAAGTCGGTCGTCAGGGCGTTCGAGGAGTTGATTTTGTTTAGGTGGGAAGCTCCTGAATATTTTCACTTCGACAACGGCAAGGAGTTTGATAATAAATTGTTGAAAAAGACTTTGGAAGTATGCGGAGTAAAACATATCACAACTCCCCCGTATCACCCGCAGGCAAACCCCGTAGAGTGCACCAAACACACGCTGAAAACCATGATCGCGACGCACGCCAAGAATGATCATCGTGACTTGGACGTGCTCTTGCATGAGTTCCGGTACGTCATCAGGGTATACAACAAAAGAACGGAAAAATGTAGGCTTTAATCACGGCGACTGGGTAATAAGAAAAACCCACGTTTTGTCGGACGCGTCAAAGAGTAAGTCGAAGAAGTTGGCGCCACATTGGGAGAGTACTTATGAAATCGTTGAGGTGAAATTGCCAATCGTATACATACTGGGCTAGGGAGATGAGAGTTCGAGGCGGGTAAATAAGGCTTATGTAGACGAACTCAAGGGGTGGATACGGCCGCGAAAAGCGAGAACAAATGAACTAATGCCTTTTATATACTCTAAGAAAATGGAGGAGCCCCGGTGGACGGGCAGGACCATACCCTAGCCCACCGCCGCCCGATGGTGGAAGCAACCCAGGGCAACCAATGGAGGAGGCCCCAACCCGTGTATCGTACGCGTAGGTGGTTAAGTCATTCCGACCGCAGTGAGTTGTTACACCACCAATTCCGGCTGCACAGAGAACACCATCGAGGGGGCTAAATAATTTAGGGAGGGGGATGGTCAGCCTAAAGATCGGCATCGCCACTCCGAGGCTCTGCCTGCCTCTGACTGACGTCCCGGAGGAAGCCGAGGAGGTGATGAGCTCCCAGGAAAGCGGATCATTACCTGAGAAGGAGCAAGAGAAGAAGGGTGAAAAGAAGGAAAGCCCGCCGGAGAGTCAGCCCTTGGAAGTGGAAGAATCGAGAAGTGAGCAAGACGATGCGCTGAATGGGGTCATTCCAAGCGACGTAAGTGAGGAGGCCGAGAAAAGCCGGGAAGCCCAGCAGGAACTAGAGCGATACATTGCTACCACCGCTGGACAAGACTAGCAAAACCCGCATCCGGAACTTGAGGAGCCCATGGATTGGCAGGAGATTGGAGCGACTGAGACTGAGAGAAGGAAGAAGAAAAAGGCGAAGAAGAAGAAGTATAACCCGAACAGGCAGCTCACAAAAGACGATTACTTCCCTTATTACCTGGGAAATAGCGACGACGACAACGACGACGACGATCACTGGGATAACTAGGTTCCAACGACTCGAGACGAAGGAGACCCACTCCAGGTCGATGTGGAGGAAGCCCCAACGGTAGAGGTGCCGATGCGCGTGATTGACGAAGGACCTGTCGTTGATCCAGTAGTGGAGTATCAGCAAGAGAGACGGCAGCAAGCGGAGTTGGCGGGAAGAGCTGCCGAAGAGCGCCGAATACGGCAACAGTAGGAAGAACAGCAGCAGCTAGTTGTCCAGCAACAGCAGCTAGAGGCTAGACAGTAACGGCTGAAGGGGGAACAGCAGCTAGATGTAAAGTTGAAACAAGAGCTTGAGAGAGTAACAGCGAGAAAGAGAACTACAGCAGCAACGGGAGAGAGAACAGCAGCATCAGAGAGAAAGAGAGCAGCAACAACAACTGAGAGTGGAGGAGCTTCAGAGGCTCAAGGACGAGCGGCGCCGGTAGGTTAAACCCATTCTGCCATCAGCATCCACAGACTCAGTCGACGATGGGAGTGTGACCTCGTGCAATCAGCGACGAAATGCAGCTAGGGCTGCTCGCAGACGAGAAGTACGGAGAAGGAGAAGAGAAGCCGACGAAATGAGGAAAGACCAGCCTCGAGAATAGAAAACTCGACAACGCGGTAATCTCACCCCCCCCCCCCCCAGGTCGGAGTAGTCAGGAAAGAAGAGGAAATAACGTTCGACACACATGCGCAAAGTTTATTTTTATAATTTTATAAATAGATACAATTTAGTTGTCAAAATTAAAACGACACTTTATTGATTTTGGAATGAATGCAGAATGCTTTAATGCATCTATTTTTTAATACGGTTTTACCATTTAAAAAATAATTTTCAAATATAAAAAACTTAGAGTATTTTAGAAGTAAACCTAAAAGAGCAGTATACCTAATAGTAGAGATCTCACTTGAGAATAATCAATAAAACCGCTGCCAATTTATAGGCACGTAGCTTCCTCCAACTAAATTTATAGTTCCAATAGATAAAATATTATTTAAAAATACAATGTTAATGCTTTTTAAGTATTTTCAATCTCGATTATTTTGCTGAAGGAGCAATTAAAAAATAATACAAAATTTTGTGGATCTGAATAAGTTGAAATGCGTTTAAGCAAGCCATCTGCGCAAGGATTGGCAGTGCTCATGTACTATATGTCATACCGATGTGTGTGTATATATATATATATATATATATATATATATATATATATATATATATATATATATATATATCATAAAATGTTATCAGTAAATTTGATCAAAATAAAAAGGGATGCTGCAAATAATTACTCGTGCAGATATAATCATTTTTTTTAAGTTTCGTGTTTGTGATCTCAGAGATTAGAGAAGAGATTGCCGATGCCGTGTTAAAAATGCGTGCCGAATTCGATCATGACGCCACTTGCGGCCTGCAATCGAACTATACGCATCTAGAAAAGGAACGTAGGGGAAGTATACGCATCCAGCGACAGTGGAGGAGAAGGGAGAGGCGCTATATATTCTTAGGTCCACCGCCGTCCGCCACTGACGCGGCGGAGGAAAAGTGACAAACGGCGACTGTCGAATTTGCGCATCCACACCTCGCGGTAGTTTCAACCAATGACAAAAACTATTCGGGCATATTATTGGAATAAAAAGAATGTTTAAACAACAACATAAGTGTAAAAAAATTAGAATCTAAAACTTTTCAAATCTCATGATTGAGAACTTTAATTTTTTAGAGGGGGTTAAACCGACACAAACAAGTTAAGCTTAAGCTTAAACAAAGCTAAATTAAACTAATAAGCCATCGCAGCCTCCCGATAAACATAAGCTACTTTCAGTTTTCATATACCAACGACAATCGTGGCTGCGTGGTCTACGTCGTTGCTTGCTATTCTTATGCACTCGGGTTCGAGTCCAAGTCTCGGCAAATTTTTTTTTCTACTTGCTTATAAAATATATAATACAATTTTAAATAAATTTAAATTATCTTATTAGTACGATAACGTTTTATAAAATACATTGATATTAAAAAAAAATTATTAATTTGTATTCCTATAATTCAAGAAGTAAATTATACCTATATTTATTGCAAGCCCACCGTATACTTTCCTAAATTGAAATATAATTGCAGAAGCAGAATGACATATTGCGTTATTATTGTATACTGTATATATTATCAGCAAGTAGAAAAAAAAATTTGCTGAGACTCGGACTCGAACCCGAGTGCATAAAAATACCAAGCAACAACGTAGACCACACCGCCACAATGATCATTGACGAAGAAAAACTGAAAGTAGCATATGTTTATCGGGAGGCTGGGGTGGCTTTTTAGTTTAATTTTATTTTATTTAAGTTCAAACTTAATTTTTTCGTTTTTATGTAATTGTAAAAAGGTTATCGTACTGATAAAATAATATAAATTTATTTAAAATTGTATTTTTTCGTTACCCATAAAACTATAAATAACTGTAGTTACACATTGTACGTCCCCTACGTACTAAAAGAATAATAATATTTCTTATTGTTTTTACGCATTATAAATATTTTATAAGCAAATAAAAATAAATAAAAAAATTTGCCGAACCTCGGACACGAACTTGAGTGCATATAAACACCAAGCAACAACATAGACCGCGCCGCCACGATCGTCGTTGTTCTATGAAAACTGAAAGTAGCATATGTTTATTGGGTGGCTGGGGTGGCTTGTTAGTTTAATTTAGCTTTGTTTAAACTTAAGCTTAACGTGTTTGTGTCGGTTTAACCATAATCCGTCTTACGTTTAAAAAATTAAAGTTTTTAATTATGAGGGTTGATTTCATAAAGACGATCATGGCCACTGACCTTAAGTGCTTAGAGTTAATTGTTTATGGATCATATTCATCGCGTAAGCCCAAATCCTTGACAGTTACGGCCGCTTATATTATTTCTCCTATATGCTCTGCCGCGCCGCGGCCCGCGATGTAATTGTGTACTCTCTACTTCCCCCTTCCCGCTGCTGCTGGTGGGGAAGCTAGTTGCGTACGGCCGCCCCTACTTCTCCTCCACTGCTTCTAGATGCGTATAGTTCGGAGCGAAAACCGCAGTGCGGCGCTAGCTTACGACTGCATATCGCACGGCACGCTTTCGCCCATGCTCATCGGCAATCTCTCCTCTAATCTCTGCTATGAGTACTAGTAAGCATAGTTAGATACTTAGAACATGTTAATACAGCTTTCGAAAGGGATTTACACAATCCAACAAGGTAGTAATCAAAATAGTACAATGACTTATGCTGCATGTGTTAAACTGAGATCGTATCTTTAATACGTTTTAATTAGAAATGCTGTATAATTGTTATAAGTTCAGTAAAAAAGATATTTCTTATTTCTTTCTTATTGCTAGGTAACTTTTCAGTGTCAACTATATTTGACTGAAAATGTTGTTTAACGGTTTTCTTACTTAAAAGCTGACTTGTTTAAAATATATTTTGCGGTATGTCTAGTTATACAAGCAATTTTGAATTTGTTGTCACCCAGTCTGATGCTACACTTGAATGTGTTGATGACTGAGCTATCAAAACCTGGGAGTTGAAACAACATTTTATTCAAGACTTTAGCAGTAGTGGTCTATTGATGGATGAGTGTTTTTATCAGGTTAGATCATAAAGTTGAATAATTATTTGTGAGTATAAGTTTATAATATAGTATCTTTTGTCTTCTAGTGCGTTAGTGATACTGAATGGGAACGAGTGGGATCGAAGGCACGGTGCATATAACTCATCATCGTTAACCCTGGATCTCGTAAGTGCTTTCAGGTACAATATGTTCTAGATAATTTACATAATTTCATGTAATTGATGTAATTTATATTTCATTCTAAAAAACTAATATTCATGCAGATATTCCTTTGGTTTCAATTTTATACTATTGTATTTTAGGTAAAAAAAAGAAATATAATGGCAAGGTTTACTGAGGTCCAATATTTTTAAGAAGATATTCTTACTTGCAAATTAAAGCATTTAAACGTAGAAGATTTTTATCAATAAGCGAGACAAGATTTTATTAATAAGGTTTAATTTAGGAAACAGTTGTTTAAAATGTGAAATAGTTTAGAGGGATGTTGGAGAGTTATCAGAGCTTTTCTTCAATCTGTGTTATTTGCATTATTATTTAGTTTAGGTTTTTCTTGTTCAGTACAATATACTAAAAATTTGGAAGTATATTGTTCTGGTTCGTTTTTAAAAATATATTCATGCATAATTGTGTTACTAGACAGCAAATTTTACCGAGTCTATTATTGTCAGCATAAGCATACTAATTTGGCTTCTAATAAGGTGTATGCTAGGAACGATTATACTTTTTGTAACTTATGATTTGGTGTGTACCAAGGAAAGCTTTTTTAACCTTGCATGGTAAAAGCTTCACTATCTGTACTCGTCTTAGGTAAGAAACGCACTTGCCTTTGGCTCGTGCCAGCTCGCCTCGACTCATGCTACACACTCCATACTAGGTCTAAAAAAGCCTACTATACGCTCTTGGTACACAATGTACTATTTTTAGTTTTTCTAATAATAGTTTATAAATACAAAGAAACATAAATGAATAAAAGATACAAATATGTACAAAAGCGAAATCAAATGCAATGTACATTACAAACATAAAAATGTCCGAAATAATTGATTGCATGTCAAATTTCTGACTTTTTATTCATTGCTATATATTATGTAGTGCATGCTTACTTTTTTCGAATTAAACTAGTACGCCACACGCGACCTTACGGCTGCGGTGGCTTGCCGCCTTGCATTGCTTTGCGCTCGCACCGTACTGCTTTTGGTTCCCATAAATCGCTTCTAGAGTTTTTGTTTGTCAAAAAGTATTTTAAAAAAATGCTTTTGCAGAATCAACTTTTACATTTAATATTTTTATATTAAATGTATATCCGCAAAGTTTCATAGCAAATAATAGATTTTTAAGCTGTAAACAATCGATTTTGGACTGTAAACTGAAGCTGTAAGCATTTTCATGATTTGATATTAATGGGAAAAAGTTGTATTTTTCCAAGGTCTACAACTTTTCCATTTAACTTTTTTTATAGAATGCTTAGAATTCGAGTTAGAGCCTGTAACGGACCGAGCGAGTTGCGAGAATAAAGTTCGAAAATCCCGCGCGAGTATGAGTCGCGAAATCGTGATTTCGCGAGCGGCAAGAAGGACAGTGCGTGAGAGCAATGACGTGAGAGTTTGAGCGAGACGAGGTAACAAGCTGACCGATTTGCGGCGGGCGATCAGACAGAGGCGAGGAGGCCGAACGATAAGTAGGCTCCTGCGTAAATAGTGTATCTGCCGACGAACGTAGGCATAATCCCCAAAAGGGTTAAGTTATGGACATTTTATAACATTATATTTGTATAGCTGCCGGAATCCTAATTAGAAAACTCCCAGTTTGCTTGTTCGGCTGCGGAACAATTTGAGAGTGCAGAGATTCAGGGAGATAAAAATCAGGCTCAACGATTTAGCGCCGAAACGAAAGGCCAGTAAAAGTAAGCCGCGTGGCGCAAAATCATAGTAAAGACCCGAGCAAAGCAAAGTTTAAGTGTATGAGAGAGTGTGTTAGTAAGTAGATGTGTTAATAAATTATTTTTGGAGGTGACCGCATTTTGTAAATACATGCAGGATCAAGCCCAAAATAAATTTGGCACCTTATTATGAGGGGAATTCGCACACAAATTTAAAACCCGATTAATTAAAGTCTCTCAGAAATAATCGTGTAGCACCAAAAATTTTATTCAGAAATATACGCGAAAATCGAATAAATTGTACCCTCATTTCAAGAAAACGTAGAAGATCGGAATGAAAATAATTAATTTATTGGTTTGTGAGAGAGAAGACTCCTTCAAAAATTTCAGACCGAACGGTTAAAAACCGCGTGAAATATCGCATATTACACATCTTTTACTGACAAAACTATAAGGAACTTTCGTATCGCGGTCGTGCCTAAAAAGTATTATCATTAGTTGTAGTGCAAAAAAATAATTATTTAAAGTAAAACAAAATTATTACATTAAATAAAAAAAATGCTGTTACAAATATAGTATATCGCTCACCTCACGGTACAATAATAGACTGCTTAGATCACGGATAGGCTTGACTTGGCGGATTTAAGCAGCTGTGCTTTAAAATTGTATACGATACTTGTGACTGAAGTAGTCGATTATTGCACGGCGTATATTAGCGCCCGAGCGCAGCGAGTATACTAATATACTATTTTACAATCCCGCTTGTGCAGTGAAAAAATTCTATATTTATAAAGAAAAAAAATATTTTACAAAAAAATAAAATGTGCAATAAAACTACAGTCATGACCAGTGCATCTCTAATAATTGACAAAAAAGCACAGTTCTGATCGTGTTTACATTCAATCGCTTTTTAAAAGTGGGGCGCCATCTATCGGCAGAAATTGTATTTGTATTTGTATTTGTATTTATTGACCATATACATTTGCCTCAGAAAGGCATCCTATAGAGGAAAACAGGGTTGCTCGCGAAGGTTGTGGTGTACAAGAGCTTCGTCAATTCCAGCATTATTTTCCTGCTCGTGGTACAGCTTTAGTTGCTTCATTACGACGTGATGGTCAATATTTTTTCACCCTGTAGCGAGAACGAAACCTTGCAAAAATGCGCATCGTGCAATCGCAGTTTTTTCGGTGATGTATGTTTTGGCAACCATTCGGTTGCGGGATCATACAAAACGAAGCACAAGCGATTGTGCGATGTGCTGCAGATTTGTCTTACCTGCTGCAAAAGCGTGAACCGGCAGTTTATGTTTTCTACGATCTGAAAACGATGCAAGAAGCAGCGTATCGAGGCGATGAAAGCATAAAGATGCACTTCCCGAATGTCTGCATTACACAGCACGTCTGCACGGAGTGCATAAGTTCTGACGACATTTCAGAATGGTGTCCCTCGTGCTTTACCCACTCATCATCGCACGCTTATAGTCGAGCATACATGCACGCGTATAGACAGCTCGTTCGCGGATGATACTCGAGGCCGCTAATATACGCTTATAAGCGGCCCGCGTGAGTATACGCGTATACGTAGCCCGCGTGAGTATACGCGTATACTAGGCGAGATGCGAGAATCATCAAACGATATAGTTCTGGATTTGTTATCGCGTTCGTCTCATCATTTTAATTTGTCGGTCTTTCTGGTGACACAGAATATTTTTCACCAGAGACAATTTTAGAGCGACATAAGTTTAAATTCAAAGTATCTTGTTGTATTTAAAAATCCTCGCGACAGAGCTCATATTCGGCATCTCGCGCGACAAATTTATCCGGAAGATCTGAGATTTCTGCAGGAGGAATACATAGACGCTACGCGTGGACCTCACTCGTATCTTTTTCTCGATCAAACTCAAGCGGCCGTGGACGAGTATAGGGTTCGCACGTGTATTTTCCCAAGCGACGATCTACAGTACGCCTACGTGCCGAAATTCGGTAAAAAGCGAAAATATAAAATAGGTGTGCAGAGCTCTCGGCATAGAAAGTAGGGGAGAAGCTATCCCGCCAACAACATCGAAGAAGAAACAGGCTGGCTGTTGTATACCCGTGGCTGCGCTCGACACCAAGCATTTCAACAGAAAACGAATATTTATTCAATTCAAAGTCAGCAGCAGCGGAAGACTAAAATGGATCGTGCGAGAAAAATGATTATCGTGCCCGAAAATATATTTTCGCTCAGGCAAAACGTTCAGTCAGCAGCAGCACCGCCAAATACTCTGTTCAAACGTGCGGCGACAATCTTTCGAGACTTGATTTCGAGATCCACACAATTCTACATTTGAATAAATACAGATGAGCATGAAAAATATCAAAACTATTTACAAGTACTGCGGCTTGAAATTCACGAGCCGAGCACTGTCACGCACATTCAAGAATCGGACGCCTTTTACACGTTTAAATAGTCTAAAAAGGCAAAGCAGGAAACGCATTTTTTTCCGCAAGGTATTTACGACAAGATCGAGCAACTAGCCAACGAAATAAATAAATCAGCCGCCTTTCACGATCATTGCGTCTCGAAGTTGCACCCTTTCAAAAGGGCTACTACATGCTACAGCGCAAGTGTGCCTGCGTTGATCAGCATCAGACAACGTTTAACGAAAAAATTTGCCGTATTTTCAGTTTCGAAGATTCCGATACTCGGCTCAAGTTGCTCTACTGCATATAGTTTCCTTGGATAGTGCAAAGTACAAATTCGGCAGTAATATCGTGAGACATTTTGAACCTACTCATGGAACGCTGACAGTTACGCTTCATTTTAAACGTAATCGCTAGAGAGAGAGAGAGAGAGAGAGAGAGAGAGAGAGAGAGAGAGAGAGA
>QLSS01000186.1:212887-230088 GCA_024372645.1 Trichomalopsis sarcophagae | reverse complement strand
AGAGAGAGAGAGAGAGAGAGAGAGAGAGAGAGAGAGAGAGAGAGAGAGAGAGAGAGAGCGCGAGAGAGAGAGAGAGTAAGAAAGAAAGAGAGCAACTCTATGTCACTACATACGCTATTACTACGAGCAAGTAGGCAGCGGAGGTATGAGACACGCCTATTCCGGTTGGACGTATCAGCGAGGACGAGGTGTAGGTGCGTGGCTCGGAGGTTTCTTTCGCAAAATTCTTCCGTACATCGCGTCTGGTGCCAGAGCTGTGGGCGAAGAGGCTGTGCGCACAGGCATCAACGTGTTGGATAACGTTGCAAACAACGGCTCGAATTTCAAGGAGGCGTTCAAATATCGTACTAAAGAGTCTGGAGAAAAATTAAGGCGTTAGATTAGAAAGACACGTACATTGAGTACAATAGGCTCTAGCAAAAAACGCAAACAACATATGGCAGGACGGAAGAAGAGAGTCACGAGAAAAACGAAGGAAAGGCCTCAAAAGAGGTACTCAACAGCAGCATCAGCAGAGTTTGAGAAGTGTTACGGATATTTTTGACCCTAGGCGCATTTAGTTTCGGGTAAAAATGGCATTCTTACATTCTCATTTAATATCTAACGATGCTACCGCACTTATGTAGTGATTACACCTTTAGTCTACACTTTCCTGCAATAGCTGGGTGCTTTGAATGTTTGTGAATAATAAAAAATAAAAGAACGGAAAATAAAACTTTTAGAAAATGACCCGGCGTTATTCTGTTCATTTATCCAAGCGATAGTTGTAGAAAGGAAATGAGAAAGTTAGGATAGCTAAAATAGATGTTTACTTACTTTTTTTTTTTTGCTGCTGACCGCTTCTTTGGTTCTAATGTGGAAGGATGAAGGATATTGTTAAAATAATATCAATAGAACACACACACAAATTCAGTTAAATTTACTTAATACTTTATATTAAAATAAAACCGTGCGTACTTAGCGCAAATACAAATAAAACCGTGCCTACTTAGCGCAAATCTAAAATTACGCGTACAAGCGCGAGAAGACTACCGAGCTTACGTCAAGTCGAGACTGGAGTGTCGAACTAGAAAGATGTTTGGCAGCACGAAGGGCCTAGAGTCCACCCTTCTCGATGTTGTTGGGGTCGCGTTCCGCCTAGATGCCGAAAATTAGCGAGTGAGAGAAGCCGTTATATTTGAGCTTTCCCTCACTTACGCCGAATTTTCGCATCTCTCCTCCTACACAGCTTCGGTCAGGCCCTTCGGTCCGCCTACGCCCTCTCCTCTATGACTGTAGTTCGCCTATACGCCGCTTTCAATGCGCACGCCAATTTGTATAAAATTTCCAAAGCATTTTATTTATCATTAATAAAAGTTAAGCAGAGTATTGTATAAATATTTCAATATTATACTTTTAATGCTTGTGAAATTTTCTACAAATCGATACCAAACAAGTATATTTAAAACTTAGTAATAAAGCTCTTCTGCGCACTAGTTTCAGAAAATATTATAAATAAATGAATTTACTAATGAAATTTATACATTTCATTCGTTTACAGCTTCGACAAAATAAATATTCATATTTTGAAAAACAGGGGAAAATTCTGGGATTGTTACACAGCTGCAAGCGTGCGTATTTCCCAAAACTGTCCCTGCAATAAAAAAAAAGGTCCGAGCCTCGTAGGGTGTCTTAATTATGGTCGCTCAAGACGCTGCTGATATCTTAGGCGAACGCAGCTGCTTGTCATAAAATTGCGCTTGGTCCGTCACGCCGAAAACTTTTTCGTACTGAATAATGCGCAGATAAACTTTACTATTGCTATTCGTAGTGCATCCGCTGATGCTTCTCGCCGATGCGCGCAGCTCAAGAGGTTTACGATAGGACTATCTGTTCCTCGCTTTCTCTCTTCAGGCCTGCATCTCCGAATTTGCTCTGGACGAGCGTCACGTACGCATTTATGTTTTTTTTTTTAAATGAAAGTTTAAAAATTTTAAAAAAATTGCACGACGTGACACTCACTCGACGGAATGCATGTCCAGCGAGCTGGATCTTTTCACGCTTCCAGACACCCAAACGTCAATTGAAAACAGTAGCTTTCTTCTGCATTATAAGCCTGTGTCGTCTCTTAGCGACGATGTCGACGCACCATTGGAATTCGTCGTGCCGGCAGGTAGCGAGCATTACTTTGATCTGGCTCACACTATGCTTCATGTTCAAGCTAAAATCGTACCCACTGATGAGGCTACTGCAACGACCGAAGACTTTAAAGTCGGACCGATCAACAAGTTCATACATTCAATGTTTAATCAGATTGACGTTTTTTTCAATCAGAAAATTGTTCCACCGCCTAATAACGCCTATCCTTACAGAGCGTACATCGAGATGCTTCTCAACTTCGGCTGCTAAAGAGTCACATCTTACAGCGAGTCTGTGGTACGACGACACGAGCGGCGGTTTCGATTCGCCAGCACTGCCACAGCACCTATGATCGTGAACAAAGGACTGGAAAATCGCAAATATTTTACACAGAATCGACAATACTTTGACATTATTGGATATCTAAATCACAACCTCTTTAATCAGGATGAAATGTTGATTAATGGCGTAGAAATGCGCGTACATCTAGTGAGGAGTAAGGATGCTTTTTGTCTGATGGACGCGACAGCCGATGGAAAATTCAAACTCAGCATCAAAGAAGCTACACTTATAGTTCGCAGAGTAAAAATCAGTCCTGAAATTTTACTGGCTCATGCACTAGCGTTATCGAAAACTACGGCTAAATATCCCATAACGAGAGTCGAAGTTAAGTCTAAACTCTTCACTCGGCAATATTGGGCGATTCGATCGAAAACGTTATACACGGTTAGCTGCCGAAGAGAATGATCTTGGGCTTTGTGTGAAACAAAGCATTCAATGGAAACCGCACGTTACACCCTTTTAATTTTTAACACTTCTCTATAAATTATATTTCTCTCTACGTCGACGGCGTACTAATTCCAAGCAAACTTTTGCAGCCACGTTTCACGAGTCTCGACAAACTCTACGTTGACCTTTTTCAAACACTTTACACGGACACAGGCGTGCATTTTCTCAACGAAGGTTTTGGCATCAATCGCTACAACTATTATAAAGGCAATTTTTTATTAGATTACGATCGGCTGCAGATGAAGAGATATCACTATCCCGAAAGATTTCGTGCTAGCGACGTTGTGGACGGAATTAAAAAAGAAACTGACGAGAAAAAAGACGGTGCTGTAGAAGAAGAGTACGTAGATGCACCATCGACATGAATACGCATCAAATAATCACAGCTATTAGAGGATTAAAAGCCGATTCAATAGGAGTTTACGCTCGACACGTCCGATCAGCCAGAATCACACCGGGTTGCCATATTCATAGATAAAAATGGATACAGAATTTACTTTGACAGCTACGGAGTTGCACCCGTAAAAAAACTGTACGCGATTCGACTGGAATAAAAAACAAGTGCAGAGCATCGACTCTAAAGTATGTGGCGAGCACTGCATTGTGTTTCTGTATCATATGTGTAGTGGCATTTCTCTGCAAAAATATCTACGTTTTTTTTCATCAGACTTTGTCAAGAATGACGCATTAGCCATTAAGTTTTATCAAAGGCTCATGAGAAGAATGCAAAATAAAACAATGCGTCATTGCCATCATCGAGTCAACGCATTCCCACGCACGAGTTCTACAGGACGGGGTTACTGTAATAAGATCTGCACAGCCAAGACCGGATGTTTGTTATCTGAACAGTTTATACAAACGTACCAGGTGTGACGGTTGCGTTAAACAAAACAACTTCTATCGATATCAAACGTGTCTCGTTTCACTATGGAATGTAAATACTGTAACGGCCATTTCTATAAAGACCTGCGACTCTTTGACGCTCGGACTTTGTTGTTCCATTCTTTATAAAGGTGTCGTGGAGCAGTCGCCAGCCATCAGTCGTAAGAACACTCTTGTCAAGTAGACCTCGCGTGTAAAAAATCTTTGCAATGGATTCAGCAGCAGCAACAGCAGCACCAAGTGCCGGGTCTGGGAAAAATAAGTCGATCACCTGCAACTTGTACTCGACGACGTACGCGCTCAACAAATCAAACTATAAGCGTGCAACCATAGGCCTGGAGTATTACGACGGTTATTACAGAGCAGTGTTAATTTGTGCCAATGGATCGCCACCCAAGTATGTGACACTCGACACACACACACACAGCTGGGAAATGATCAAAGATCAGATGGAGTCTATGAATGCTTAACTGAATCTCTCCTTCACGTTCTACCAGGATTCTGGAAATCCTAGCAAGATCCTCTTTCCAAATTACGATGTCACATTTACAAACAGCTTCGGAGCAAGGACGATCGGTATCGACGAGAGTCCAACACCAACATCAGCACCTACAGCAGAAATGACAACCCACAACGGTCAGCAGTTCATCAGCAGTGTCGGCGGCGGCGGCGATCATGACGAGAAAACACAACAGCATCCCCCTGCATAGCCTGCGTGCAAGAAGCAGAAAAAATACGAGAGCCCTCCCAGTATAATTATGCATCAACAAACGTTCACTGGCTTAAGACAGGTAAAAGATTGCATCGATTTGCGTTTTAAACAGCTCTAGGAGCTTTCGGGATTAGTTAATCGCGGTGTGGACTCAATTTAAGATTATATAAAAGACACTTTGAAATGAGAAGAGGCTGAACTATGTCGTGAAATTCTGAAAAATGTAAGGTCGTTGAAACAATATTACGCCCTTCATAAATATAAAATCGACGAAATATTTAAGATTAACTTGAATTTCGCCACTGTAAGCGTCGACGTTTTAGATGTAGTTTTAACAGAAATCTATGCGTTTGGCTTAGCCAGAATCGCAAAAGATGTATACGACGTTATGTTTCCGCTATAACTTTCTTTATTCATGTCCTATCGTTACTTTCTAAGTTGTAAATATGCTTTATTGTTCTACGCACACATACATACACACATACACACACGCGCGCATAAATATATCATGTATTCAATTTTTACTGTTTTATTAAAGAAATATAAGAGCGTATCAAACAACAGTTTCTCTATTTTAATGTGTACAAATCCCATCAATAAACCCCAAAGCTGAAATTTAGAGTAGACTTTGCGGCACCGTGTAGTAGGAAATCATACAGGTTAGTCTACTTATGCCCTAAAAAAATTCGTTTGGATAGACTGTAACCTTCTCTTTAATTATCGGCTTTATTTTACGATCCATTTTAAATCCATGCATGCTAATTTACACGTCAAAGAATAAAAGGTTCCCGAGGCCAATTGAGCTCGAATCAATCACCAAAGCCTTTTTTATGCAAGTATTTTGGCTAGCTAATTACGAATCACGTTCGTGATTTTCCGGAAAATTGGTCTAAAAGCGATTTTCCGGAAAATTTTAGAAAATTTTTCAATTTTTCTGCCCGGAAAAATGTTATTGTGATTCTTTGTACAAATGTAGGAAAAAAGTGTTCTAATACATTTTCTTGATAAATGCATTGTTTTTTTTTTTTTTTTTTTGATAAATCGTCGAAGTTCTGGAAATTCAACTTCTTAATCGCAAGTTTAGTGTTATTCAACGATTTTTAACGCGAAACAATGCACTTTACGAACAAATGTATTAGAACACTTTCTTCTTAAATTAATACAAAGAATCGAAATGAAATTTCTTTGAGCCGAAAAAGTGAAATTTTTTCATAACTGTTCCAGAAAATCACCTCTACACGCATTTTCTGGGAAACCGTCAACGTCATTTATAATCAGCGGGTCAAAATACGCATAATAAAAGCTTTGATGATTATCTGGGAATGCAAAAACGTTTTTCCAAATCAAAAAGGTCTAATTCTTGATTTTACGTGATATGATTATTTTTTATAACAGGTAAGTTTACTATACGAATTACTATAAAATTAATATGTAAAATAGTTGATGTGATTGGGTAAACTGTAATTATTTTTTTAACCCTTTAACGCTCAAATGGCCGGAATTTTACCGTCAACTATTAAAAAATTATCTAAACGCGTGATTGCCTTCGTAAAGACATTGTACATCGTTGAGAGCGTTTTTCGATTTCTGATACTATGATAATTTTTTTCTCGAGAACGGCGGCTCCGAGCGAAAAAATGAATAGAAGTATATTGATTCAAAATTTCATGTAGAATACCGTAGTATTTTTTATTTTACCTAAAACACTGTTTTTGAGTTTCCGGTCGGACATATTGGATCCGCCATTTTGAATTTGGATAATCTAATAATGAATATAGATCTAGTTATTCTGATAGTTCATTATAATATTGAATAAAGAGGTTTGAGAACTATACAGTGGCAATAAAGCTTTGGAAATACGTTATTTTAGCTGACTCATCACGGCCGCCATCTTGAAAATCAATTGTGTGAGCAAAACGTGCTAATATGCATCCAATCCGTTATCACAAAACTCAAAATAGTCATTTTGTCCGCTAAAACTTGGACTAAACTTTAAAAGTACATATTTCTGTGATTTTGCGAAAATTTCGGGCATTCGGGTGCCATTTTGAATTGGATAACCATACATATCAAAGTATCTCATAGTATATTTTTGAAGTACAACTTTCGGGTCCCGCATCCTGATGAGTTAGAAAGTTCTTAAGTACCGAGAACATAGTATAAAAAATACCTTAAAAATAAAAATCTGCATTTTTTTTTGTTTATTGTTAAAAACGACCAATTTGCGGTCATTTATTGATAAATCAGACCATGCCATTCGAAATATTAGATTTTTCTACATAGGAATCTGTATTCCAATAATTTTTCCACATGGGTTTTAATTGAAAGGCACGAGCTTGAAGTTGACGGTAAAATTCCGGCCATTTGAGCGTTAAAGGGTTTAGCGAAATGTAATTTAATCTTCAATTTTGGGGAACTTTTTTTCTTTGACGCGTAAATTAGCATGCATGGATTTAAAATGGACCGTAAAATAAAACCGATAATTAAATAGAACGTTACAGTGTATTCAAACGAATTTTTTTAGGGCATAAGTAGACTAATTGAGGAGTAGTTTACCACAGTTTAAATTAAAATAGCTATGCGTACAATTGGGCAATAATCGTGCTAAATGCGTTTTGATGATTTTTCACGGGAAAACTATGCGTTTAATTGAAAAATTAAATCAATTACTTTTTTCTTAGAATCCTGTAAAGAATACGAAGATATACAGGGTGACCCAATTTAAACGGGCACCGCTCATAACTCGTCAGGGACAGCCACAATCGAAAAAATGGTGGAGACCAAAGTTGTAGAATATCGAAGGGGCAACCCGATGGTGACCTTGGATTTGACCTTGAACGCGTTTTTTCAAGGTCATTTGAAGGTCAACTTTGGATTTTTAAATAGGAACCCCATTCTTTTATTGCGGGAATAGAAAGAGCGGTAAATTTTACGTTCAGAATGGTATGTTCGGTTGCGGCACTGAAGGTCATCTCAATGTCCTGCAGCCAGAATGAAACCCCGCCTACGTAATTCCTCTAGCAACGCCAAATTAAAAAAAAAGTGGTAGAGACCATAGTTTTTGTATAGGGAGGGGGGGGGGGGGGGGAGAATTGTGACCTCGAATTTGAGCCAGTCCTACAAGGTCATTTCAAGGTCAAATTATTTTTTTTCAAACAGCACCCACTTAATCGGCCGGTGTCTTCACGTCTTGCCTTCATCGGCCGGATCAAAATGGGACCTGAAAATCCACCCTGCTACGTCCTCGTCGTGGATCCTGGACATCAAGTTTTATAATGATGACAAAACTCAGGAAATGGTACGCTAAATGATTAAAATCTTTTCTTCTATTTTAAATTTACTACTTCGTTTAAAGTGTAACATTTTACACGCTTTCAGGATCCGGAGTGGAAAAATGTATATTTTTTTTTGAAAAATGGCGGTTTTTCATGTTAACCCGGAAAATTGACTGTAAAAATTTTCCTGGGCATTTTTCGGCTGAGCACCCTCGAAATTCGTGTTCAGCGGCCAAAAATACATAAGAAAAACCTTGGTGTTGCCATGGAACCCCATCGGCTATGAAAACCACCCAGGCTCCCGGACTACTGTATGTGGAGAGTGTGAAACGGTCACGACTTTTCTCGGTCCTGAAGTGTAAGATATATTAATCTTAGTATCGAAAAGCAGTAAACATTTACTTAATCAGTGTCATAATTTTGACGACAGATTCAAAATGAGTTTAATTTATAATTTTTTATAATGATTTTCTAAAATAGTAGTTCAGGTCCTTGATACCAGGTAGTGAGGATTCATTGCAAATAAAAAGATTTTTGTTTTTTATAACCAAAAGTAAATATATTCAAATAAATATGTTATAGAATATTGCATAAATATTGCATATATTCTATAATATCACATAAATTAAGTAAATTCGCTTCGATTCTGACAAAAATAGATAGATCTGATTGAGTCGTATTTGAAAATTTTATAAGTGTATATTCAGTAATGGAAATATTAACTCGAATAAAAGTAAGTATATTGGTGAGTTGCGTTCATTCCAACGTAACACACGTCAATAGAATAATTCAGACAACTGTTGGACCATATAGTACAGAATGCTGTAAGAGGAAAACCGGTACTGATAGCAGGAAATTTAAACGCCTGGGCAGTAGAGTAGGGTAGCCAAAGGACGAACGAAACAGTGACCACCAAGCGATAATAATGGAGATAAGAATATCAAAGCAGAGATCCAACGAGAGGGCAACGACAAAAAGAGTCGGTTGGAAAATGAAGGATTATGATAAGGAGACATTTCTGCTGTCTCTAGTAGAAACACAGCTGTTTGGATCTGCGAATAATAAGGTCGAGCAGGTAATGGGAAATATTACCCTAGCCTGTGACGCAACGATGCCAAGAAGGGCTCCCAACAATAGACGACCGCCAGTATACTGGTAAAATAAAGAAATTGACGCGGCCCGCAAAGAGTATCATTGAACCAGAAGACGGGAACAGCGGGCTCAGAAAAAATACTACAAGACTGGTCGTGGTAGAGAAATAGTATTAAAAAAATCTGAGAAAATAAACGACAGTATCTGAATGAAGTTGAGCTGGATCCCTGGGGGCGACCGTGCCAAGTGGTGATGAAGAAGATAAAGGAATGTTATATCCCCCCTTTAAAAAGCCCGGAATTTTTGGGACGTCTTATGACCACACTGTTTCCCCTTCAACTGGAAGTAACAGCTATTCCTAAAGCAAAGGCAAATAACGAAATCATTCCAACAGAGATATTACTGGCTGCATGCAAAAGAATTGGTAACAACAAGGCTTTAGGCTTAGATGGCATACCAATATTGCATTAAAACAAGCTATACAGGCACGCCCCGATGTCTTTGTGGACTTGTACGATATATGTCTCGAAGAAGGAACGTTTCCTAAGAACTGGAAGAAGCAACGTCTGGTACTACTACCAAAAGAAGATAAGCCACCTGGAGAAGCTGCCTCATACAGACCACTCTGCATGCTGGATAACCTGGGCAAGATTTTATAGCGCATAATTAGCGTTAGAATAGACTAAGTCATTGAAAAACCAGCTGAACTAGCGGGATATCAATACGGCTTTAGAAAAAAACATTCCACTCTTGATGCTGAAAGCTTAGTAGTCGACACCGCTAGAACTGCAATGAAAGGAAAAAGATTGAAAGAAGGATCCAAGAAGTACTGTGCAATTATTACACTGGATGTTAAAAATGCGTTTAACTCAGCCAGCTGGAACCATATACGCGAATCAGTACGAAAAAAGAAGATAAGGATATAAGAATATATAAGAAGGATTATGTATGACTACCTGAAAGACAGAATCCTTTTGTATGACACAGAGAGTGGCACGAAAACCTATCAAGTAACCGGAGGGGTTCCACGAGGGTCAGTGCTTGGCCCATTATTGTGGAACATCATGTATGATGTAGTACTTAGGATAGAGCTACCCGAAGGGGTAACAGTTGTAGGGTTTGCAGATGACATTGCAGTAGTGGTAGTAGCAAAGCAAAAGGAAGAAGTGACGGAAATCGCTAACGAGGCACTTTAAGGATTTAAATGTGCACTCGCGGTTAAATTCTGAATCAAGTTTATTCCAAGCAACAAGATTTTCTTAACGCTTGCTCGCAACTAACGCATGTATTGTAAAGAAATTATAATTTTCCTCAGAAGCGTCACACGACAACGTCAGTATTTAAAGTTCAATATGATCGAAAATATTCTAACTCTTTGAACGACCGAAAACATTCCCGATAGAAGTTATGCGTAAATGTTAAAGTCCGACGCGCCGTACCGGTCTTGATTCGGGCAGAGCTTCCGCGCTGCTCTAATTTTTAAGAAAAACTGCACACTCGGGCCTTGTGCCCTGGGCCTTTTATACCCAAAATCCTCCTTCTCACCCCCTTTGCATTCCTGTGCCTAGTATGCGTGAGAGAGGAGAGACGGCCAATCAGAAGCCTCCAAAGCTGCAGATTCCCTTATAAAGAAGTTACTTGCACTTGCTACTTGTGGGGCTTGCACGTTGCATATCTCCTTATTTGGCATGCTTCCTTATGATATACAGAGCATCTCCTTTCTTCTAGGCTGCTAATGGTTTCCAAATATCTCGTAGTCAAATACGGCGCACCTTGACCTTCCTTTGTCCACAGCTCTTTGCCGTGCACGTGACGGAGGTCTGTACACCATGTTTACGGAGGCTGGCGCATGCATCTTCTACCTGCGCTCTCTTCGTCCGTTAATAGTCGCCTTCTCCTTCTCGTAGCGGCTGTATTTTCCATGATCGGGGCAAGTGCGAGTGCCTCCCCTTCTGTCTCTGCATGTACTCTCCTCCTCCGCTGATAGTCGTTGTGCGGCTTGATTTTCGATGTACGGTAAGCGTGAGTGCCTCCCGTACTGTCTCCGCATGCACTCTCCTCCTCCGCTGATAGTCGTTGTGCAGCTCGATTTTCGATGTAGGGGTAAGCGTGTAGGATTTAATATCTCTTTGATTTAACTGAAGTTTCCCTTAATCTCGTTTTATAATCTTTAATAATATTAATTATTTCTATTTGGATTTTGTCACATTTTTGTTTGTGTTTTTAATAACGTTGTCATTTCTCGTTTTTATCGCACTTAATTAATTATTAAATATGCTCAGATATTCTTAACATCGTATTTCCAACCCTAGTTTCTTTATTGACTTTCTATTTGGTGTTTATTTATCTTATTTTTTGAAGCATTCTAATGAAAAGGGTGTTGATTAACTAATTTTATAATAATTGATCTTATGTATTCGTTAATTGTGAAAATATTAAAATGCGAAAGAAGTGAGCATTTCACAATATCAGTCCGAATTGTTTATATATTAAATCCGTTAATTATTGAGTAACATCGCGCCTCGAGTCTGTGTTGATTTATTATGGGGAAACTTTGTAGTCCATACTAGGGGTTGTAGAATATATGATTATTGTTTTGTTCAGCATAAATCATTGTGTATAAAGCTTTTTTTCTGAACCTCTGTCACGCCAGGCTCACCTGTCCTAGTACCTACACGTTGTCCCCCTCTGTAGATGTAATAGTCCGCGGTAAGAATATCAAGTAGAAAATAGTGTAATCTGATTGTCTACGTCACCATAAATCGACTATAAAAACGCAACATCACAATATATATAAAAAAAAAATTTTATTTAAACTAGCGCGCCACGCGTGATCTTACAGCCGCGGTGGCTTGCCGCCTTGCATCGCTTCGCAAAGCGTTTTACATCTAAGGCACGACTGCTCACACTTACGCTTCACGATCCGCGCTCGAATGAAGTTATATTTGCAACACGAGACTAAACTAGATTAACCTCGCTTTGCTCGAGCAGTAAACCCACCCGTAGGAATAATCTACGACTTAAGTCCCTTGTTACATAATGTTCTATTTTGCCCAAATTACCGCTCTTTATTGCTCGTCTGTCAAAAAATAGTTATTTTCAGCCCGATTAGTAGGTAGAAAAAACGTGAAAATTATACGCATATTATACATACACTTATACAAAGTCATTATTAAAACACGTAAATCTCCAAAAGATTTCAGAAATGCGCCAAATTTAGTTTTAAAATTTGATTGTTTTTTCAAATAATACGTATGTACTAGTTTTTACAGAAAATGCATGTGTCGTGCAACTTGATTTTGTTCGGAAATATAATCTGTGCTAGTCTTCATAAAAGTAAACCATGATCGAGCTGCACTAAAGTTACTCTTTACTTTTCAGGTCGTCCTACGTATCTGTGCTTACAATCATGATGTTCTCAATAGAAAGATATTTAGCAGTTTGCAAACCACTCCACTTTAATGCGATGAGCGGATTACGTAGACCAGTATGCTTTATTTTAGCTGCCTGGATTATTTCATTAATATCTGCTCTTCCATTTGCAGTTTATACAACCGTTAATTACATAGAATATCCTCCAGGTAGGAAGATATTACAGTATATAAGTAATATATGTTTCATTTCTAATCACTCATTTGTGATATATAAATAACATTTTTTTAGATTCAGGAAATTATTCAGTAGATTCTGCAGTGTGTGCTATGCTTTTAGATCACATGCCTAATTTTCCATTATATGAGCTAAGCAGTATGGTATTTTTTTTTGTGCCATTGTTGGTTATTATAATTTTGTATGCCAAAATGGGAACCAAAATTCGAAGCACTTTTAATTTAACAAAGGAAAAGAACTTAGGCTTATTTTGCAAAGAAACACAATATATTCGTTCTAGAAGGGGTGTCATTAAAATGTTAAGTAAGTAATATATGAACACTAAGTAGTACATGGACACTTAACATGGTTTTTTATTACCTTCTAGAGAAATCTCTGTAATAGTAACATTTTTATTTTGTTAAAAATACGTTAGAAAACGCGTTTTAAGTTGGAATTCACGTGTTTTTAAATAATGTGTAAAATCTTATGCTAAATCTTGTGTCTATTTGCAAGTTGAAATAAATTGTACATCAAAAGCATAAAAAAAAAAATTAAGCTTCAGATCAAGATTGACATGCCTTATTCCTATTATCCGGATCATACATGAGAAAATAGGTGTACTGAAATACGATTTTTTATATTTTTATTAAAAATTTTAATATGAGACTAGCAGGGTCACCTCGCTCCTAACGTCGCTTAGTTGATTAGGTATATATATTTATAGCTCTGAAGAAAATTAAAAAGTAATAAGATTATAATAATAACTACGAAAAGTTAAAAGGTTACGCTATTAAAAATTTGAATCAATTTTCAATAATAAAATTGGGTGTTCGATTTTGATTTCGATGTATCAGCATCTCCAATAAGGGAGAATGATTTAGGTAGCATGACTAAAATATATGAATTCCGTAATGTGCAACATTTCAAATTTGAAATATTATGTAATAAGAAGTTTTCGAATCGTTGCAATAGGAGAAACGTCGTACTATCTGACACTTATCCTTAACTTTTAAAAGAATTAGTTTCTGGAAATATTGACGAAAGTAAACACTTTTTAAATAATATTAGACAATACAGTAATGTAGTTGCCTTTGCAAGTTTTGGAGCTAGATTTGATTGTCTTTCCAGTAAAGGCCCTTAAGGTAATCAAATAAGTAGTCAAATTTTCCACAATTTTTATACCTCACATTCAGACAACGAAGCCAGAAGATGGACAACTATACATCATTGATAATGAAATCGCCTCGCAATCACGATTACAAACTAATGTGTCGTTTTCTTTAATGCTATTAAAAAAATTAGATAATTTATTTTTGACAAGTAAACGTGTACGCTTAATAATACAAAAGGATATACGAAGTCAAAATGAAGGAATAAAATCGTTTGAAAAACAACAATGTTGAGTTTAATAGTAAAGAAATTATAATGAATTAAACATGCAATTCTAATCATGATAAACGTAGATAAAACGCAGCTAAATGTGATAAAGTAGCTGTGGTATTTGTAGGTGAAAATGGTCAACCACCAAAAGTTTGAGATGTATGCATATATATTTAAAACATAGAGCACCATGTAATATGCCGTACATTAGTGAACATTTAAATCCTATGTCAATAACCACTTATGTATCCTACTGGAGGTTTTGGATGGATGCCCAATATGAAAAATAAAAATAACAAAAACAATATTTTAATGTTACAATTTCACTGTCATAATTTCAGCATAAGAAACGATTTTAATTCTTACTTAGGAAAATTAACTCCTCAATACATTATTGATGCTTAGGTGAAAATTGCAAGTTCACGATTTTTTTTCTTTTTTTTTTTTAATAGAAATTAACACTAACTAAGGACAGATTTATACAAAGGTGTGATGAATCTCTTAAAAAATAAAAGTAACGATGACAACGTAAAAATTGGAAAAATGGTTATATTACCTTTAATATTTTCAGGAAGCCCACGATTGTTACAACAAAACTTTTTACATTCAATGAAAATAGTTCAAAAGTATGGTAAAGCAGATCTTTTCATTACTTTGCCATGTAACCCAAAATAAAAGGGAATTAAACAAACTTGAAAAAAAATGAATTAGCTATTGATAGACCCGATTTAGTAACAAAAGTTTTAAATGCAGAAATTAATAAATTATTATTTAAAATTCTTAAATAGAACATTGTTAAAATAGTATATTATGCAACAGGTACAGAAAGACTGTATTTTCAAAACGAGAGCTTCTAGCACAAGCGGAAGGCGAGAAATAATGAATTAGTTAACTGTTTTACCTGTAGCATGTAATGATATATCAGCAAATTCATTAATATATTGAAGAACTTAACATGTTATTTATAAATTACCATTAAATATAAATAAAGAATCAACGTGAAACATTACTCCCATATCAATATATAGAAAAAATCTGAAAACTGTAGAAGTCATAATTTGGGATGAAATAACAAAGACATTAGAACATGCTTATTAGGCAGTGGATCAATTATTGAAAGACTTATGTAATAATGAATTTGGTGGCAAAGTGATAATTGTATCAAGTAACTTCCAACAAACATTACCTGTTGTCAAACATAAGAATCGAACAAAAATTATTAAAAATTGTGTTAAAAATAGTCATTTGTAGAGTAATTCCAAAAGCTGATTGTCCTTAGCACCTCTAACCCCGACATAGAAACCCCCTACTGCATCTGTCTCGTCCCCGCGTAAGCTGGGCATTCACACAGCAGGTGGGAGGTGGTCTCCTCTTTGTACTCGCATTACCTGCAGCCCCCAGAGTCCTTTAGTCCCAGGTTACAAAGGTGGTATCCTACTCTCTAATGTCCCGTCAGCCAGCCGACGGCCAGCTTCAACCTATTCCTGCTTATGCCCCTAATGGTCCGCAGCCACTCCTTAGGTGGACTGCTGCCTATCAAAGCCCTAGCCTGTCTTAGCGCATTGGCATTGGTCCATTTGTCGCTCAGTAGCAAGTTGAGCCATCTGTAAACTGCACCACACTGTTTTCGAAAAGTTCGAGTAAACCCGTCTTCCATTTATCCCTTTCTAGGATTACGATCAAGAACGACTTAGAGAAATAAATTCTTTCTGACATTCTTTCGCAACCTCTTTCCTCCATTAGCGGCGTTACTTGTTCCAGAAGTTTTGCATCCTTGAAATCCGAACAGTTCGTTGGTTCCGCTATTCTGCAGAACATCCTGCACGTATTTGCCCTTATTACCTTGCTTAGATCAATCAGTCTTTCCATAGCGACCGTAGGTGTCGTTCGCATGGATCCCGTGATTTCCATAACCAATCTTTACACCCTGTCTAGTGCCCCTGTGTGAGTTTTCAACTCACATTTATGGCCCCATACCAGTGCCCCATGAGTGAGTCTTGGTTTGATGATTGCATCATATAGCCATCTCACTTTATCCGGTTTTAAACCCCAGGTATTACCAAAAGCCCTCCTGCATGCCCAGAAAGTGCCTATCCCTTCATCGCATTTATTTTTGATATGATTCCCCCAGTTGAGTCTGGTGTCGAGCGTGATTTCCAGGTATTTATCGTCCTTTACCAATCTTAGGTGTACTCCATGGAGTTGAAGCCCTTCCATCGGCTTCGTTTTATATCTGTTCGTACACAGCATAACACTGACTTTCTTAGAGTTAACATTCAGTTTCATTTTATTACACTATTTCTCCACCAGACTCAACCAAAATTACAAATATGCACAATTTATTCAATTTATTTTTTACGACCGAAAGTGTCTTCTGTTTTATCTTAAAAAACATAGCAATAATAACAAATTGAAAACGTTTATTATACACTTCTAGATATCTATAATAATATATTACATAATTAATAAGATGCGAAATGTGGGTTTTCCCGAAAAGTCAACTTTATTTTTTCGTATGATAATGAATTTGAAATACAGTATTTAAAAGGCCTTTAAGGTATAACGATCTGTTTGGCTAACATTTTTTTAGTAAAGGTTCGGACTCGTTCGGAGAGTTTGAGGATTTCGGGGTTATAGCGTATAGAAAGATTTGAGGTTTTTAGGGTTACGAGATTTTGTGATACGGGAGTTTAAGTTTAGGGTGTTTTGGGGTTTTGGAGTCATAATGTTTGGTGGTTATACGGTGTTGGGATTTCAAGGTTATGGGAAAAAATAAATTTATTTCTTTAAAAGAGTTAAGGTATTCATACGTTCATTTTTAATAAATGACCCAACTGAAAAAATTGGACGAAAATTGTAATGCCCGCCGTATTTTTCGGGCAAAAAAGCAAGTAATTTGTCGTATTACCAACATTTTATAAAATGTCAAATGCTTTTTATCAAAATAAAAAGTTTATAAATAAATACATAACATTTTACCAAAAATACACAATTTATCAAATTTAAGCCGATTTTCTTAAAAACTGAAGGGGCTCAGATAACTTTTCTTAATAAATGTAAGTTCAGTAAAAAAAGTTTGCAAGTCGAATAGTTTTTTTACCAAAAAATATTATAAATATTAAAAAAGGAAAAAATTTTATCGCTAAAACCGCAAGATGGGCCTGTTTGCCTTGAATTTTGGGGCCCTTGAAAAGTATTTTGAGACTTATCAATATTTTTCTCATATTCCAGATTGCTTAAACTATACTCTTACTAAATTTCATCCAATTCCATACACTCAATCGTGAGATATTAGGTTTTAATACAAAAAAAAAATGTTTTTTCAATCCGTGCGTCGTTCCCGTATGATGTATGTACCTAGA
>QLSS01000186.1:192966-207140 GCA_024372645.1 Trichomalopsis sarcophagae | reverse complement strand
AATAAAACATCTTCACAAATGTTCAGTGTGTGATACAGATTTTTAAAGACCATCAAGTCTTTTTATGAAAAATTCATAGTTATGTTGCGGGAAGAGCATTGATGTAAGGAAATAATACAGCTACATATATTGATAATTTGAACAATTCTCAAGACTCAGCAGTTGTAACAACTCTAGTTGAAACTGGACAGAATTTTGAAATACCTCAAGTACAATGGGTCGTAAAAACCTATAATTTTTAATAAATCTGACATAGATATGGAATTTACTGTGTTACCAAATGGTGAAGTAGCCGAGTTTGAATATACTACACAAATACTTTTAACAGTTATGATACCGTATTAAAATTAGAAACTGCTGGTTATACCAATGATAATAAAACTACATGCAAAAAAGTAGAGGACGTTCTTGCATCCAAAAGACTCGTACCAAAAGTGATTTGAGCTTTTCAGTAGAGTGCAAATATTGTGAAAAACAATTCCAAGTTTCACCTTTCTTGGCTACGGCTAATGCAAAATGGGGCAAATATGCTTGTTCAGAATGTGATCAAAAATTTACTACCAAACAAAAATTGCTTGGACATCAATGGATTCATGGAAAGAAAACACATTCATGTGATATTGTGGTTACAACTTTGAGAAACAATCTAAGCTAGATGAACATAGATTATCAGAACATCCGTGGAAAAAGTTTTGTATCTCGACAAGGGCTTTGGAGACATGGTAGAACGCGTGCAGGAAGCTCAGCTTATTTTCAATGCGACACTTTCATCTCGTCAAGGGTATTTAATTCATCATTGCACACATACAGGTGAACGACCATACAGTTGGAATAAAAAGGCAATGAAAATAAATTCTTTTTTTCAGTTAATTGAACAAAGTAAAATTCAATTGAATGCTCTTTCTATGATGCTTTTAATTATTTCAGGGCATATACATAACAGAAATTAACAAAGGTTCAGCTGAGACAAAAAGTGGCTTAACAATGCATGACAAAATATGCCGAATATTTTAGTAGCTCACAAAGGAATAACAAGTTAGTTCATCGATCAATAAAATTGATTCTGTAGCAGTTTTATCGATTAATCAAGACAGTTTTGATTAAATTAAGCTTACTGTTACAATAATACAAAGAACTGAACAAAAAACTTCAAGTATAATAAAGAGGATTCCACGTCCCCTTGCAAAATCTTGTCCAACAGATAAACCTTTTAAAAATTGTAATGAATACCAAAAATGACAATGAACACATCGACCCGACACATTCTTATAAATTGAGGTTGTTGCTGGAATGTACTAGATACATTAAAAAACTAGTTTGTTAAGTTTAGAAAGAGATTCATTCTACAAACAAGATTTAAAACTTGTGAAGATCGAAGCTACTGGTATAGATGATACTACTTTGCGAGTGAAGGTAAAGTTTTTATTAGTTGTTATTCAAAATAATGAATTCAAAATGATTATTTTATACTCATTTTTGTAAATTATCGATCTTTGATCCTTCGAATAAAAGGTATGAACCACCTTTCCCAGCAAGATAGACCACTTATAAAGAAGACTTGTAAACAACTTTTTGATCTCAAGATAATGAAAATGTTTCTGGTTTCAAAGTAATGCGACAAAGAGATAATAGAAATTTGTATGAGCTTTAACATTACTTCCCATGATAAATTTTTTTATCGAATAATTCTATTATAACATAATGTTGAGGATAAGCGAGCAGAGTTCCAACGACTGCGGAGAGAACACGATGGGACTATGCTTCCCCCTCTCCCCGTCGGACTGCGGCCAGCGTCGACGTCGCGGCTGCGGCGGCGACGCTCACTTCTCTGTATGCTCCCATACGAGACAGACGCGTTCGCGAGTATTTTGTGTTTCAGTGATTCTTTTGTTTTGTCAGCTTGATTCTTTAGTAATTAATTTTGTTAAGTAAGCTCTAGGTAAGGTTAAATAATAAAGGTGTTTATAGGAAAAATAAAGAGTGTTTATTTACCCAAGTCACGCAGTATCTAGTTTAAACTCAACAGGTTATGGGCCCAGCACGCTTCCACTGCGCTGCTTGGAATTCTCTAGACCTGCGCGTGCACTTGAAAATAACTCGCGAGTGAAGTGCCAAAATTACGGATTTGCATTTTTAGGGGATAAAACCGTTGATCGATCAAAAGCTTGAAGTCAAGTAAGAGGTATTGTGTATTTCGCTCCTCTTTCGATAGTCAACGTTTGACGCCTGCGGAGGAAAAAGGCCAAGGAGACGATCTGCGCGAGTGAAAAATGTTAGCGTGCGTGAGAATAGTCTAAGTTTCATGACGCAAAAGCTATAACGAGGCATGCGGCAGGCGATTCCGAGAATCAGCTCGAGGCCGGCAACGTGTTTGAACGTATCTGTGCGCGCGCGGCGAGGCAAAATGACGGCACCCGGCAACGCGGGAAGTAGTTAGCGCGGGAAAGAGAAGCCGTTGGCGCGTTCAAGCTCGAGCGCCATATTGCTCTCAGTGAACGTTAGAGCGCCGGGGCGAGTTAGTTCCCCATGCGCACGAACGATGGCGCTAGTTCAACTTAAATGCTTGATTGCACGTACACGTACGCTAATGTCCGAAAATGCGATGTTGCAAACTGAGAGCAACGGCTCGAATATAGATTAAAAATTTATTCTCGAAAAATATTTTCATCTACGTTGCGATTTATTGATCGAATCGGGAAGCGGAAATGACAATAAAAATAAGACTCAAGTTCGACTAACCTCTTATAAATAAAAATTGCAATCTTAAGTCCGATTAAAAATTATAGTAAAACAGTTAACTGACTAGCTTGAATTTAACAGAAGAGAAAAATCTGAAGTTGTTTATGCTGCTCCAGGACTAGGAGCTGGAGATTTCAGAAACATGTCCCGATGACTCTTTTTATTCAGAGTTGGATATTGATGAGAACATATATATTATGACTTCGAGTGGTAAAAGATTCGATATAGGTAAAGTTTGAATTTTTCTAATAAGTTCGAAAATATAAAATTCGATCTACCACTATAAAATATGTACATATTAAAATAGCATGCTGTTCAGTTCCAAAAATTTAAATGTTGGCCGGTATATGCATGGTAGTGTATGTTGTTGCTGCTACACTGTGTGTGCTGTAAAATCACGGTTTTATTCTTTTTAAAAACATATAAACAGGCAATTTGCATTGCTTTCTTGATTGTTGTTCGTCAACTAAGCACATGCTTAATAAATTGCTACACGTGATAGAGTGTTTATGTTGATTGTCGTTCGTCAAAACAGACAACTCATTTACAAATTGTTCTTAGATAACTCTCTCATCGAGGAACGATTACTGGAATCTGTGAAGAAGGAGATCAAAAGGTTCCGAGCTGAAGAGGTGGCTTCAGCTGAGACGGTTGACCCAAGCCAACGTGGGAATACCTCGTCCCCAAAGCTGGAGGTTGACACTGAAATTACTGACGGTGGGCCGGCCTATAAGCTTGATAGAGAAAAAGAGCAAAAGTTCGATTTTGAGGAAAATGACAGCTGGAAGGTCAAGTTTCAGAAAAGTTTGAAAGGTAAATCCACCCCAGTTGTTAAATCAAATATACCGATACAACTGAATTTGGGACTGAACAAATTCCGTCAGGATGTGGGGACAGCTAAGTTTGGAAAGTTTTCTTTAAATGATTCTAATGAAAAAAATTGAAATTACAGAGGTAACGGCTAAGATGGTCGAATTAGAAAAAGAAAACAAAGTGTTGAGAGGGATAATTGAAAAAGAGTGCAATCGAGTACATGATGACGTAGTCGACGAATTGATCAGGCACAAATATGCAGTGGAAGAGAGGTACAGCTGGATGGCAGAAAAGGTACAGGAATGGGCAGAACAAGACCGACTGTACGAGGTAGAGCAGAGTTTATCAGCTGGAAAATCCGCACAAGATAACCGTCAGTCATCAAATCACAAAGCTACAAATCAAGTAGCTACAAAACCTCATGTAAGTAGAGAATTTTTAGCAAATAAACTAGTTCAGGATGAAATTAATAAAATTAATTCGAATAAAAGTACTAATATAAAAGATAAAATACAGATCGAAGTAACAAATAAAGATAGTACTTTCCGTAGAGAATACAAACTAACACAAAGTTTGAATGTTAATACATTTTTAGACTTTTTAACTTCAGAACTAACTCTTACTGATTTATTGTACATAATTGATTCTAGGGTTAAACCATCGCGCGTGCCTGATCAAACTAAGTTGGAAAAGGATAAAGTTCGAGTTAGAGACATTATTATCAATAGAATCGACATCTCTTATTACGAAAAAGTATCAGATTTCCGGGATCCTATTGAAATGCTTAATGAAATTAAACGCATTAAAGCAAATGAAATGAACGTGACTACAAGAAGCATTCGAAAAGAATTGCACTCTATCCGATATAATACAAATAAAGAGAAAGCATCAGCTTTCTGGGATAGATTTGATAAATTAGTTCGATCGTATAATAAATTACCCGACACACCCTTATTATCAGACGACGAAATATGCGATGCATTCTATGAAGCAATTGTCGTACATTTACCTCAAGTTAAAGAGTCTGAATTCTTGAATAAGAACACGACTGGTAAACTTTTAACTTTAAACCAACTTAAAGATTATATTGTACGACAGGAAACAGCTCGAATTGGATCAGGCGAATCAGCTGGAAAACTGTTGGAGTGATGCTCCTTGGAGATGAAGGGGATGACACAAAAGTACAAAGACACTTGTTTTTAATTAAACTAAGTTTTATTTAACACACAGTGATTTTCAGCGGGAGCTGTTGCTGTCTCGAAGGCGGGCGGTCAAGAGATAGCGCGCGGCAGCACGCGCGCTCACAGCAAGAGTAGTAGTAACGCCGTAGAGCAAGAGGTGGCGCTACTATGGTGTCTGTGGGACACGGCTAATTAGAGCGGCACGAAGTCTCGCCAACAAAAACCTACAGAAGATGGAGCAAAAGCATATTACGTGTCTGATCCTGGGGCGCTATGTTACAAATGCGGTAACAAGGGCCACTACCAGGATGAATGAACAAGATCAGGGAAAATGTGCTTCAGATGCAAGAGGTATGAAGGGCACGTCCGTGCAAACTGTCCATACACGGAGAGTCAGCTGGAAAGGGTTTTGAAGAAGAACGAAAACCAAAGAAGGTATGAATCCTCAAATTCTAATCGGGGTGGTAAACGAGGTGGCTTCAGTCGTGGCATAAAACGACGCAATTATGAGCCACAAAAGGGTAGCAACCCTAAGAAAACTAAGTTCGATAGAGGCCATGCCCGAGGCAGATCACAGGGGAGAGGTAGACAAAATGGAAAAAACAACTTTAATCCTACCAAAACCTCCGAATCTGGTGAGTGCAAAGGTCTATATGTAGACACTACACCTCTTAACGCGGAAGAAAGCGATAAAAACCAATTGATTAGATTTCTGGCGGACTCTGGTGCTACGGAGCACGTGACTAATTCTAAATTAATTTTTAAAACCTTTGATAATACTAAGAAAATTGATATTAAATGTGCAAATGACAATGACTCAGCGATTTTAAAATCGGAGGGAGTGGGTAACATATCTGGTTACACCAAAAATGATGACTTTCTAAGCTTGAAAAATGTAATTTATGCTAAGTCATTGTCGGAAAATTTGCTATCACTGAGGAAATTTGTTGATAAGGGCTTAGGGATCTATTTGGATAACAAGAAAATTGATATATTTGATCCAATATCAAAAACGATCTTTGTCTCTGGGATATATAAGCAACCTTATTGGCTAATTGAGTTAGAAACAAATAACTCGGAGAAAAATGAAAATAGAGTAAATAAGGTTGTTGCATATATAACCACAAGGCGTCGTGAATATCCAATTGTAAGTGTTGCACCCAATAAGGAGATTGAGTCCGCAACCAAAAAGATAACTCGTGAACAAAACAAGCTCTAAAGTACAGAGATTGATGAAAATAATAAGCTTGATGAACCGATGCAAATTGACACTGAATTAGACATAGAAGTAAACGAAGATAGCAACGAGCTATGCTCTGGCCATTCAAAATTTGAAAATACGCTAAAAGATAGATAAATTAATAATTTAACTGAATCAATTGATTTAGAGAATAGATTGTGAATCTAACATCAGTATAATCAATAACTTGTTTTACACTAATAAAGCTATGCTATGGCATGTCAGATTGGGATACGCCTCGTTGAAAAAGTTGAAAGAATTCCAAAGAAAATTTCCAAATTTGAAAAACTTGAAGGAAATTAAGTTCGATGATTCTGTACTTGATTGCGAAGTTTGTATTGTGTCAAAATTCAACAAGCTACCTTTCAGTTCGACTGGACAGAGAGCGAGTGAACCTCTCCAAATTGTTCACGCAGATACAATGGGACCGATTAGTCCAGCTACACATCCCAAGAAATACAGATTTATATCTGTATTTATCGATGATTATTCGCGACTTGCGATGGCGTATCCTATGAAACAGAAAAGCGAAACGGGTTATTGTCTTGAATCCTTCATTAAAAGTTCGAGAAATTTATTAGGATCCAATGCTAAGTTCTGTTACCTTAGATGTGATCAGGGTACAGAATTTACAGGAGGATAAGACAGCTTGATGTTAAGACAGCTTTTCTGAATGGAACAATCGACAGTGAAATATACATAGAAATACCTGAGGGTATTGATGTTTCTCCTGAAACAAGACGAAACAAAGTCTGTAAAATTTATCGTGCTTTGTACGGTTTGAAAATAAGTCCGAAAAGGTGGTATGAAAAATTTACAGAAGTTTTAATAAAACTAGGTCTAAAGTCTGTGTCTTTTTACTTGGCGCAACAATGAAAAATATCTGATAATGTTGCTGTATGTTGATGACATACTGATAACCAGTAATGACACACAAAAGCTTGATGAAATTACGTCAAAACTTAAGTTGGAATTCGAAATGTCCGATATGGGAGAGCCCAAGAGTTTCCTTGGCAGGCGAAATCACACGATGACTCTGACTCTAGAAAATTACATTGACATAATGCTGAAACGTTTTGGATATAGTGAAATGCATCCTCAGAGAACGCCAATGGTGACAAATCAAGTGTCAAACCGAGAAAGGCGAGAAAGAGAGGAAAGCGAAGATCAGCTCGAAAATACTCTGAACAAAACAAACAATCCTTATAGAGAGATAGTAGGTTCTCTCTTGTATCTTGCTAACACTGTACGTCCCGACATAGCATATACGGTGAATGTGTTAAGCAGACACCAAATCAATCCCACTGATGAGGAGTGGAAAATGGTGAAACGAGTTTGCAGATGCTTGAAACACACCAGAAGTCTGGGTCTTAAGTTTGAAGGAAAGCTTGATAATTTACAAGGTTTTTCAGATGCAAGTTTTGCTGACTGTAAAGGCTCGATTAAAACAAGCGGTTTTGTAATCAAACTCTATGGCGATACAGTATCGTGGAAAACGCATACACAGAAATTCGTAGCCTTATCGACCTGTCAAGCTGAATATTTAGCATTGAGCGAGGCTAGTCAGGAGATGGTATCTCTACAAAACTCGTTAAGCTTGATTCTGAAAAACTCCTTTTTGATAATGACTCTTTGGTGCGATAATAATGCTGCTGAGGCTAGTACTCAAGTAAGCAGTACAAATAAACTTAGACATATGACCGTAGTTAGAGAACACTTTGTTCGAGAGTGCGTAGCCAGAAATCTAATCAAAGTCAGTTGGATTGCATCAAAAGAACAAATAGCAGGTATATTCACAAAGGCGTTGCCTTTTGAATTACATGCTAAACTAACTAAATTGCTTTTAAACTATTATTTAAAATATTAACATTTGTTTGCTTCTTTCAGACGATAAACCGTAAAGCTGGACGACGTCATTGAAATCTGCTCGGGAGGGAGTGTTGAGGATAAGCGAGCAGAGTTCCAACGACTGCGGAGAGAACACGATATGACTATGCTTCCCCCTCTTCCCGTCCGACTGCGGCCACGCTCACTTCTCTGTATGCTCCCATACGAGACAGACGCGTTCGCGAGTATTTTGTGTTTCAGTGATTCTTTTGTTTTGTCAGCATGATTCTTTATTAATTAATTTTGTTAAGTAAGCTCGAGGTAAGGTTAAATAATAAAGGTGTTTATAGGAAAAATAAAGAGTGTTTAATGTCATGCATTTTTTTAGATTTAATTTTATAGGATTTGGTGGCTTCATATTTTCTGATCAGTTTCTTCAAATAAGCTGTGTATTAGCATTCTCCTGTGGAGGAGCATTCTTGATTATTTTATTACCTTCTGATAATATTTATGGACTCTAAGAGCATATAGGATTAATTTAAGATTAAAAACTAATTGGTAACAATTTGCTCTCTTTAATTTATATCAGCCTCCTACAGAAAATGTAATGTATAAAAATCGAAATAACTTTTTACCGTTTCGTTTACAATTTTATTAAAATATAAATTTTCAGGCCAATCTTTATGGATCTCATCCATTTTACATAGTGGTTGTGAGCACAGGAAAAGCACATTGTGTTATATTTTTAAATAGTATCGTCATGTGTAAAAATATTTCATTGTAAAATTAAATGTTTTTTAGTACTAAATAAGTACTTGCGGACAATGTAAAAATGTATTCATTTATAATTTTAAATAACTAATATTGATAAAAATAAGTTTTCTATAATGAAATATAGAATATCTTTTTAAAATTTAATATTTTCTTGAACTGTTTCATAATCAGGCCTTTTACCTTATTAGAAACCATGATAACCACGATAAATTATTTGCATGTTTACAAATATAATTTAGCAAGCAACTCATGCAATTACACTCACAAGCATTGGATACATTTTTGATATCTACTTTTTTGCAGGCCCAACACCAGCTGATGTATTGAAGCTGTATTCTGAAATAGTTGAAAATCCACTTATTGGTATCAAATTAATCTTTCTTTGACGATCAGGCCTTGGATAGGCATTCTGCAGTGATGAAATTTTGCATAAGAGCAGATAGTTGCACCCAGAAGGAGCATTCTTGATTATTTTATTGTAAGTAATAACAATTAACAAGCTTAGAAACATTTAAAGCTGAGCCTTAAAAGCACATTTTATCTTTCTTATCATTTACCTGCAGAGCATGCAGCGTCGGTAAGGCAGGCTCATATAAAGTGATAGTTGATTGTTTTCAGCAGATCTCAAATAAGTTAACTTTGTTTAGACGTTGAATCTAATGTTTTTATCACTAAACTAACACTTATTTCACTGTGTGTTTCTAAAAATAAGAAGCTCAAATTTTATATACTTTTGTTTTTACTGCAACTTTATTCTATTCTTCGTGTATATTAAGTTCAAAATTATATTGCGTATTTTTAACTTTTATCACATACTATAGATATGTTTGTCAACAATGTTGTCATTGTACCTAAATAAAACATAGAATGGTGATATCATATTTGCTTTAGTTGCTTGGTGAATTTGAAAATGCACTTGAGACTTGATCCGTTTCATCGCATGATTTTATTGTATGTACTAGAATGAATTATATTATATTAATTAGATTTATCATTTCTTTCCTTATAGCAGTTACCTGTACTATATCATATTCAGTGGTCTTTTCAACATCTAATCGTGGACATTTACTCTGTAAATCTTTGAAAATATTTTCTACTTCTTTGATCTCTCCTGTATTACTTAAGTGCAACCTTTATTTGCAATTGATTTTTTTGTTATTCTTTTTGTGTTGAACGAGTGGTTAAAAGGTATGTACATTATGTGAGTACTTGAAGCATAGCATTTACATCAGGCAAACTCAGACGCTGTCTGAAGCTATGAAGTTTCTTAGGCCATCCGATATTTCCATACATGAATCCATCGGAATAAAAATTCCATTACCCTTATTATCTAATGCTAAGGTACAATCAAATGCTCTGATATCTTTTGCATGAGTTTTGTATTTTGCAATTAATTCATTAAGAAGAAAATGTTAGAAGATGTCTTGTTGAGTTAAATTAATATTACACTTGGGACATCTTCCCACTAATGATTCTAATGATCTAATAATGCATTTATAACAAAAAGTATGCCCACATCTTGTACATGAGCTTCTTCTATGGTCTCAAAACAAATCGGACATAAATAGTCACTATTTTTATCCTCCAGTGTGCTATTGATTCCTTGCATAAATGTAGTAATTTGAGCTTGAGGCCTGTTTAATGGATGACTTTGCGATCCTGTACTCGTTGCAGCTTTATCTCCATCAGTCGACGACATATTTGCACAGTTCTATTGCACCGTCAGGATGCTCATGATACCTTTCGTCACTTATGCTGCCAATCAAACATTTATTCGTTTTCTCTCAATAATATATAGAAGAACAAGCTCTGTCTGTAAGTCTGCATTGCAATCCAAAACAAAAACCCAAACTATTTACTTCAAACATCATTTCATGTTTGCCCAGTTCAGAAATTGCTTCATCTAAAGCTTTGGTTTTACTTATAAAAATTAGTTTCTTTGCAGTATCAAATAAGGCAAACAATTAGTCGTGTAACTGTGTCAAAAGATGTTTCAATATTATACCCCGAAGTTTTCTGAGTAAGAACAAGTAGTATGATATCAAAATTATTTGCCAATAAAAATGAACCTGTAGAAGGCGTCTTTAATACATAATTTTTTTTTTGTTGATTACTGTTTACAACTTTTCCATTACCTTTCAAACTGAGGAATTTAGTGAAAACTATCAGAGTTTGATTATAGAAAAAGTCTTTTGCAAAATTTAAGAACTTTATTATTGTTACCTTGTATTTGGAAATATATCAAACATACTGTTACATTACATTGTATTTTCCAGGACTGGGTGTCTCTAAGGATTATATTGATCACATTAGACTTTGCCTAATTGACCTAAGCTTGTGTAGTGCGTTATACTCAACTGCGTCAAAATAGTAATGTACACCGAAACAACCCATTGATCACATGACTTACATTTTTAGTTAATTTTTCACTGGTGAGTTCATTTATAATTTAACTTTTATATTCAGTACTATTTTATTACTGCAAATTCGTAACCTTATATTATATGCTTTGTTCTTTTTTGTGTAGATCTCTATCATCATGGAAGAATAAAAAGTGAAACCCCATATAAAATACAAATTATCTGGTTCATTAAAACCAATTTCTTTTGAAATAATAATCGAAGGAGACGAATGGAATGAAATAAAACCGATAAAAGTACAAGAAAAAGATCGGATCTGTGAAAGATTGAATGATCCATGGCTTATTATTTGCGAAAGTGTTGGGTATCTGGTGATCCAATTAGACATGATAGACGATATTCCTAGTATACGCGAATTATCGACAATACCATATTACGTTTACTTCTGGACTGACAATCAATTGAAATTATGGAAAGAAACCAGAGAAAACAGTACACATATTTCAATAGATGCTTCTGGTTGTTTTGTCAAAAACGTTAAACTGTACGATGATAACAAGAGTTTTGATATTTTTTTGTATAATATTGTTACACGTGTATCAGATAAAATCTATTCTATTAGCCAGTCTTTATCCAGTACTCATGATGCCAATTCAATTTTCTCTTGGCTCTCTTTTTGGTTACGAAGTGAAGCTTCACTCCCTAATATAGTAGTAGTGGATTGCTCGAGTGCTCTTTTAATTTCAGTAGCTTTGGCATTTATTGGATGTTACTTCGATGAATACCTCAGGCATTGCTTAGATCTATTAAATGGAAAAAGTAATGCAAAAGTACCACCTTGTTTAATAAAAAGTGATCATTGGACAAAAAAGGACTTTTATATCCGGTGTATTGCATATTTATTAGAAATAGACAATATGGATCTAATAAAAGAAGTTATGGAGTCTATTTTTGTAGTTTGCGAAAGTGAATATACTGATGCTGGAACTAAGTGCTACAAACGTAAATCTTGGTTGACTCACAAAATAGCCACATTTGATTATGAATCTCTTTATAATTCAGATAACAACCCTGATCAAGCAGATAATATTGAAAAAAATTATGATTATCTTAATAATGAAATAGATAGTTCAGAACCAAGTACAGAAGTATGTAGCTTTGTAGAAAATATATATAATAGGTCTTTCCCAAACTGTTCTCTAGAGAACGGTACGTTAAAGGAACCGAATGGTTATTTTTTACCAAAAATCTCATCAAATCTGATCATTCTTTTCTCACAATTTCTTGTTTGGACAAACGTTATGAATAAATATTACACATCATCGTCAAATGAGAAATGAACATTAGCTAGATCTGAATATTTCTATCGCATTCTCAGACACGATTGGGGTTTAGAATGCCTTATAACGACACACAATCTTTTTTCTGCACATTTACTGCATTCATTTTTGTTAATATGTCATTTTTGTGCTGCTTGGTAACATCAGTTTCAAAAGGACTGAATATTACAATAAAAAGACTTACACATGTACCTTCGAATTCTTGGAGATCTTTAACAGTACTTAAGTAAATAATACTTTGTATGCATAAATTTTTTATATCCTGTGATTTATTTTTAAAACAATCTAATTCTTCTATGTCTTTGATAATACTTAAAATATCAACTTGTATTAAAGTTGATGGCAATGCAGAGCTTTTATCAAACAAATGCCTGTAACATTGCATTAGATATTCGTTGAAGTAGCATGTACTAAATGCAAATGATACTCCATTCAGCAAAATTTTAGAGTAGCCAACCACAAGTCTTGATGGTAATACTGTATTTTTCAAAAAAAGATGACAAAAATTTACTATGAAGTGCGTGTCTCTCACTTAGTGCTTGAGCTAAGTTTATCGTTACATCTTTGACCTTGATTGCAAGTATAAATAAAAAAACATTGCCAGTGATGTAATTTTTCATCCTCACATTATGAACAAGCTTGTCGAAAACCATGAATGTTGCAGATTGTTCAGCTTTATTGATCAAATCCTGCCGTAATCAAGCTGCTCTGGTAGCCAATATACAATAGTAAACCTTCGAACGTTTATGCTTTGAATGAGGCCATGGTATTCCGTTGAAAATGCCATACTGTGTAGCAAATCATACTGATCTCCAATTTATAATTCAGTTATTTGGCCTCTTGATTATAAAATTTTACCATCATCTTGAATGTATTTTGTGAGCTACTAAAATATTCGGCATATTTTGTCATGCATTGTTAAGTCACTTTTTGTCTCAGCTGAACCTTTGTGAATTTCTGTTATGTATATGCCCTGAAATAATTAAAAGCATCATAGAAAGAACATTCAATTGAATTTTACTTTGTTCAATTAACTGAAAAAAAGAATTTATTTTCATTGCCTTTTTATTCCAACTGTATGGTCGTTCACCTGTATGTGTGAAATGATGAATTAAATACCCTTGACGAGATGAAAGTGTCGCATTGAAAATAAGCTGAGCTTCCTGCACGCGTTCTACCATGTCTCCAAAGCCCTTGTCGAGATACAAAACTTTTTCCACGGATGTTCTGATAATCTATGTTCATCTAGCTTAGATTGTTTCTCAAAGTTGTAACCACAATATCACATGAATGTGTTTTCTTTCCATGAATTCATTGATGTCCAAGCAATTTTTGTTTGGTAGTAAATTTTTGATCACATTCTGAACAAGCATGTTTGCCCCATTTTGCATTAGCCGTAGCCAAGAAAGTTGAAACTTGGAATTGTTTTTCACAATATTTGCACTCTACTGAAGAGCTCAAATCACCTTTGGTACGAGTCTTTTGGATGCAAGAACGTCCTCTACTTTTTTGAATGTAGTTTTATTATCATTGGTATAACCAGCAGTTTCTAATTTTAATACGGTATCATAACTGTTAAAAGTATTTGTGTAGTATATTCAAACTCGGCTACTTCACCATTTGGTAACACAGTAAATTCCATATCTATGTAAGATTTATTAAAAATTATAGGTTTTTACGACCCATTGTACTTGAGGTATTTCAAAATTCTGTCCAGTTTCAACTAGAGTTGTTACAACTGCTGAGTCTTGAGAATTGTTCAAATTATCAATATATGTAGCTGTATTATTTCCTTGCATCAATGCTCTTCCCGCAACATAACTATGAATTTTTCATAAAAAGACTCGATGGTTTTTAAAAATCTGTATCACACACTGAACATTTGTGAAGATGTTTTATT
>QLSS01000186.1:172496-192566 GCA_024372645.1 Trichomalopsis sarcophagae | reverse complement strand
CTGACTAGCAAAATTATGTGTGGTGTTGATTGGCATCATTTTGCAAACTTCCTGCACTCATTTTGCCACTGAAATTAATTAAGGAATTTACTACACTACAAAAAAATTACCAATATAACAAATATAACCATAAGACTTCACGAGACTTACAAACATAATCATTTTCAATGTAGTAAATGCACACTCAGGTAAGCTGCTTCGAAATGAAATTTTGAGGTTAAACTACCTTCTGGCTATTTAAATGCGTCACGCACGCATGCTAAAAGTAATCTGTAGAACTAATTATTAAGAAATGGAAATTATTTATTTACTTGATTTTATTGAAAAATGGGTTTGAGCACTGCCAACTTCATGGATTACAATATCGTTATTTATTCGCGAATATAATAAAATTATTATAAAATTCCTTCGGGAGCTATAGGCGCACATAATGCGCAAACCATATATGATAATTAAATAATTTATTGCATTTTTTCACATTAATGAATGCATTTGAAAAATGGGTACTGGACGAGCATTTGATTTTATTATTTATCTTGGAAATAAGAACTCGCTCAAAAATATGTTGTAGATCACTTTGTTTATCATTTTTGATGGGAAATAGATTAAGATTGGTCATAATTAATAATTTTATTCATAGGTGCTATCTTCCTAGACCTCGCATCTAGCGGCAGTGGAGGAGAAGGGAGAGGCGCTATATATTCTTAGGCCCAGCGCGCCTGACGCGGCGGAGGAAAAGTGACAAACGGCGACTATCGAATTTGCGCATCCACACCTCGCGGTATTTTCAACCAACGCCAAATAACTATTTGGGCATATTATTGGACTAAAAAGAATGTTTAAACAACAACATCAGTATAAAAAAATTAGAATCTAAAACTTTTGAAAACTCATGATTGAGAACTTTAATTTTTTAGAGGGATTATGGTTAAACCGACACAAACAAGTCAATTAAACTAATAAGCCACCCCAGCCTCCCGATAAACATATGTTACTTTCAGTTTTCATATGCCAACGACGATCGTGGCGGAGCGGTCTACGTTGTTGCTTGCAATTCTAATGCACTCGGGTTCGAGTCCAAGTCTCAACAAAAATTTTGTTTTCTACTTGCTGATAAAATATATAGTATACAATAATATTAACGCAATATGCCATTCTACTTCTGCAATTATATTTCAATTTAGGTAAGTATACGGTACGGTGGGGATCTGCAATGTATAACTACCATTATTTATAGTTTTTTACGTAAAGAAAAATTACAATTTTAAATAAATTTAAATTATCAAATATTATAAAAAATTATTAATTTGTATTCCTAAAATTCAAGAAGTTTCATTGTATAGTTTTTTTTCATAAACGATTAAGAAGTAAATTATACCTATATTTATTGCAGGCTCACCGTATACTTACCTAAATTGAAATATAATTGCAGAAGCAGAATATAAATAGCATATTGCGTTATTATTGTATACTGTATATGTTAGATTATGCATAGTATATTTGTCTGTACACTAAACAATAGCTTCTAGAGATAGGATAGACAAACACATGTGCGCTCTTGGAGAGCACACGCATGCTTGGCATGCTTTGTATATATAATAAAAGTAAACCTCTCTGTAAATAATCCTCACGTCTAGCAAATTAATTTCTCAACAGTATATTATATCAGTATATATTTTATCAGCAAGTAAAAAAAAAAAGATTTGCTCATACTCGGACTCGAACCCGGGTGCATAAGAATACCAAGCAACAACGTAGACCGCGCCACCACAATCATCGTTGATGAAGAAAAACTGAAAGTAGCATATGTTTATCGGGAGGCTGGGGTGCCTTTTTATTTTAATTTAATTTTGTTTAAGCTTAAGTTTAATTTTTTTGTTTTAATGTAATTGTGAAAACGTTATCGTACTGATAAAATAATGTAAGTAGTGTATGGGCCACTGGAGAGACAGGGGCGTGGCCTAACTGACGTCTTCCGTGTCTGGCGCCAGGTGTTTATGTAAACAATCACCATGTTTATATAAACAGTAGCTGATAAGGTCAATAAACATGGTTTACAACCGCTACTGTATGAGTATGTCATCGATGGGTGAAATACTTTGTTTATTTATAAATAATTATAAATAATTTGTAAACGGAAGCCCATGTTTAAATCAACAGTAGGTGATAAGGACAATAAACATGATTTACGACCGCTACTGTAAGAGTGTGTCATCGATGGGTGAAATACTTTGTTTATTTATAAATAATTATAAATAATTAGTTAACAAAAGCTATATCACGCATACGATGCCATCAGATTAACATGATTTACGACCGCGACTCTGTCATAAACAGTCTGTCATCAATGGGTAACTTTTGTTTTTTTATAAATAATTATAAATAATTTTTAAACAAAAGCTATATCACGCATACGATACCAACCCGAGCGCGACTCTCTCTCTCTTTCTTTCGCTATCTACTCCATACCGGCCCCGAGCTCGAGGGAGAACGCACGTGCTCGACTCTCGCTATACAAGCCCGTCCCCTCTCCTTTTACACTATAGTAGGCTCTGAGCTCTGGCGCGGTGGCTCCAGCCGCTGCTGTACTGGACCCGCTTCTCCCCCCCCCCCCCCCTCCATACTCGCGCGCGTCCGCCGCCGTCTACCTGTCATATACCTGCTGTTTGGCTTTTATTGCCCTTGTGTCATCTCTGATCCTTTCTGCGCTGTAATAATATGTAACCTGTATGATTTCCTACTACACGGTGCCGCAAAGCTTCCTCTAAATTTCAGCTTTGGGGTTTATTGATGGGATATGTACACATTAAAATAGAGAAAATTTGATACAATCTTATATTTATTTAATAAAACGACAAAAATTGAATACATGTTATATTTATGCGCTCGTGTGTGTGTGTGTGTATGCGCGCGTAGAACAATAAAGAATATTTACAGCTTAGAAACTAACGATAGGAGATGAATAAAAAAAAAAAGTTATATAAGATAACAAACATCCGGTCTTGGCTGTGCAGATCTGATTACAGTAACCCCGTCCTGTAGAACTGGTGCGTGGGAATGCGTTGACTCGATGACGCATTGTTTTATTTTGCATTCTTCTCATGAGCCTTCGATAAAACTTAACGGCTAATGCCTCATTCTTGACAAAGTCTGATGAAAAAAAAACGTAGATATTTTCGCAGACAAACGCCGCTACACATTTGATACAGAAACATAATGCAGTGCTCGCCACATACTTTAGAGTCGACGCTCTGCACTTGTTTTTTATTCCAGTCGAATCGCGTGCAGTTTTTTCTGAGTCGATCAAGATGATGCTTTGATACGAGTGCAACTTCGTAGCTGTCAAAGTAAATTCCGTATCCATTTTTATCTATAAAGATGGCAACCCAGTGTGATCCTGGCTGATCGGACGTGTCGAGATTCGTTACAATGAACTTGATTAGCAGCGTAAACTCCTATTGAATCGGCTTTTATTCCTCTAATAGCTGTGATTATTTGATGCGTATTCATGTTGATGGTGCATCTACGTACTCTTCTTCTACCGCACCGTCTTCTTTCTCGTCAGCTTCTTTTTTAATTCCGTCCACAACGTCGCTAGCACGAAATCTTTCGGGATAGTGATATCTCTCCATCTGCAGCCGATCGTAATCTAATATAGCTTGGTACATTACTTGGCTATTTATGTCGTACGGGTCGCTTCGATGAGGACTGGCAACGATTGAGTGTATCCACCTTCTGATTTGATAGGCTCGACGCAGTGCGCAAAAATTTTTCTTCTTCTCGAATTTCTTGATACTGTGGCTGGTGCACAACAAGACGTTAGGGCACAGAGAGTTCGTCAAACGAAGGCGAACTAAAATCTTCTAAATTTATGATTCTTCGAGCCACTACTTTTTCCAAAAACTTGGCTTTTGCCTGGCCACGCACGTATATACGACGCGCGTTTTCACCAAGTTGCACAGATTACGACGCAAACTCTTGAAGGAGATATCTCCGTCGTGCCACTCTAAACCGTGTACATCGAGAGTGCAGTAATTATTCGTCTGCTGTATGTACACGGGTAATTCGGTAAAACTGCACGGCGCGCGAATGATCCAATGACCAACTATACGGCTCTGGAGCGATAAAACTCCGACTTCTTTGGGAATATATTTTTTATTTATATCCCGAAGGCCTTGAATATCGATCACGTAGTCCGTCATGATGATGACGATGATGCTGTTGCTGCTCGAGTACGTTAGGTGTTGGCTGTTTCGAGAAGGATACTAACTGCATACTGTCAGCGCGCTCGCCTTATGAAGCGCGAATCAAAAAAAATGTTGTTTGAGGCGCTGCGATCGAGTGTGCGTGCGCATCAAGCGCTAAAATCAGTTATGATTTGTCGGTTAGAGTCGATTTCCAGAACGTTGCCGCACTCTGCGTAAACGATACAGTTCATAGCAGTGAGAAGAGCCGTCTCAAATTTCACCTCTATGCGTATGCTACCCGAGCGCACGAAGGCCGTCAAAAAATTGTCTTTGTAATAGTTGTAGCGATTGATGCCAAAACCTTCGTTGAAAAAATGCACGCCTGTGCCCGTGTAAAGTGTTTGAAAAGCGTCAATGTAGAGTTTGTCGAGACCCATGAAACGTGGCTCCAAAGGTTTGCTTGGAATTTGTACGCCGTCGACGTAGAGAGAAATATAATTTATAGAGAAGTGTTGAAAATTAAAATGGTTGAACGCGCGGTTTCCATTGAATGCTTTGTTTTCCACAAAGCCCAAGATTATTCTCTTCGGCAGCTGACCGTGTATAACGTTGTCGATCGAATCGCCCAATATTCCCGAGTGAAGAGTAAACGACTTAACTTAACGCGGTTTTCGATAACGCTTGCGCATGAGCCAGTAAAACTCCAGGACTGATTTTTACTCTGCGAACTATGAGTGTAGCTTCTTTGATGCTGAGTTTGAATTTTCCATCGGCTGTCGCGTCCATCAGACAACAAGCATCCTTACTCCTCACTAGACGTACGCGCATTTCTACGCCATTAATCAGCATTTTATCCTGATTAAAGAGGTCGTGATGCAAATGTCCAATCATGTAAAAGTATCGTCGATTCTGTGTAAAATATTTGCGATTTTCCAGCCCTTTGTTCACGATAATAGGTGCTGTGGCAGTGCTTACCGCATTAGCTGGTGAATCGAAACCTCGAACGCTCTGTAAGGATAGGCGTTATTAGGCGGCGAAACAATTTTCTGATTGAAAAAAACGTCAATCTGATTGAACATTGAATGTATGAAATTGTTGATCGATCCGACTTTAAGGTCTTCGGTCGTTGCGGTAGCCTCGTCAGCGGGTACGATTTTAGCTTGAACATGAAGCATAGTGTGAGCCAGATCAAAGTAATGCTCGCTACCTGCCGGCACGACGAATTCCAATGGTGCGTCAACATCGTCTCTAAGAGACGACACAGGCTTATAATGCAGAAAGCTGCTGCTTTCAATTGACGTTTGAGTGGCTGGTAGCGTGAAAAGATCCAGCTCGCTGGACATGCATTCCGTCGAGTGAGAATGTAAAAATGCCATTTTTACCCCAAACTAAATACGCCTAGGACCAAAAATATCCGTAACACTTCTCAAACTCTGCTGCTGAGTACTTCTCTTTTTAGGCCTCTTCTTCGTTTTTCGCGTGACTCTCTTCCTCCGTCCTGACGTATGTTGTTTGCGTTTTTTGCTAGAGCCGGTTATACTCGATGTACGCGTCTTTCTCAACTGACGCCTTCGATGCATTGCGCGTGATTTATAACCAGAACCTTTCATCATTTCTGCTATCTTTTCACCGGCTTTTCTCTTCAATTTTTGTCCAGACTCTTTAGTACGATATTTGAACGCCTCCTTCAAATTCGAGCCGTTGTTTGCAACGTCGTCCAACACGTTGATGCCTGTGCGCACAGCCTTTTTGCCCACAGCTCTGACACTGGAAGCGATGTACGGAAGAATTTTGCGAAATAAACCTCCGAGCCATGCACCTACACCTCGTCCGCGCTGATACGTTGAACCGGAATAGACGTGTCTCACTCCTCCACCGCCTACTTGCTCGTCGTAGTAGCGTATGTAGTGACTCATCGTGACATAGCGTTGCTCTCTCTCTCTCTCTCTCTCTCTCTCTCTCTCTCTCTCTCGCAATTACGTTTAAAGTGAAGCGTAACCGTCAGCGTTCCATATTCGAATGGTATTCGCACTCCGTGCTGATCCCTTATATCTATGACGATCGAGCGAAAACTGTGATGTAAAAGCGGAATATAATGAGCAGGTGCAAAATGTCTCACGATATTACTGCCGAATTTGTACTTTGCACTGTCCAAGGAAACTATACGCAGTAGAGCAGCTTGAGTGTCGCCGACAGTGTGTGACTCGCATACATCCATGTACACGTAGAGCTGATCGGGTATAGCTCGGGAAAGCGATGCTGGTCTGTTTCCTATCGCGACTACACTGCCCATTGACGATGTGACAAAGGTGCCGTTTTTTCGCCGAGTCTCTGAATCTTCGAAACCGAAAATACGGCAAATTTTTTCATTAAACGTTGTCTGATGCTGATCATCGCAGGCACACTTGCGCTGTAGCATGTAGTAGCCCTTTTGAAAGGGTGCAACTTCGAGACGCAGATGATCGTGAAAGGCGGCTGATTTATTTATTTCGTTGGTTAGTTGCTCGATTTTGTCGTAAATACCGTGCGGAAAAAAATGCGACAGTGCTCAGCACGTGAATTTCGACGAGCGCAACGGACCAATTCCCGCTGAGTCTGAGCTCGCGCGAGAGCTGCGTTGTAAAGCAGCTGGTGGCGTTTTCGTTGTAGTACGTCATACTACTGTTACTAGGCAGAACTAGGTAAAAATCGTTTTGGTCCATTTTAAAATTTTTTGTACTTCAGAGGCTTTGAACCACGAGTTAAATTTGTCTGGATAGCCAGCCCACTTGACGAGTAGCTGCTTCTTCGAGCCACGACCCTTTGTGCAAATTACGAGTTCTATTTTGAATTGCTCAGCAGCATCCGACATGCGTTTCGTGCCAACGTGACCGAGCTCCTCGAGATAGAAAAAGCCGTCAATCTCCTCACCGTTCAAATCTTCCAGGATAAACGTTGGTAACTGCTGTCTGTTGGATATGCGCTTAATCTTGAAAACTTCCTCGCTAAAATTTTTTTCGTATCCCTTCTCAAAAGTATTTTTCGTGAGACTAATGCGTACGTAAGATCCGGGCTTGTATTTATTGATTACACCTGACGCCATCTTTTCGCGATTCTTGTAAGTCGATTGCAGACGAGCTCTTTTCGCTAAATTTTCGCGCGATTTTGCAGCATTGTAGATGCTCACGTCATAGGGTCGCATCTTTGCACCGTTGTCTTGCGTATGATTGTAAGCCTCGATGATTTTCTGCACCACGTCGATGTAACGTTGCATGTTATTGCGTGAAAAGTGAAAAGTATCGCCACATTCGTTCGCGTATAGTACGGTTTAGTCTTTCCACTACAGCCGCTTTGATATCGGGGTTTCGAACTGTACGGAATTTGATGTCACGTTTTTTCAAAAATTCCTGAAACGTCGAGCCTACAAACTCCTTACCCTTGTCGGATTGCAAGAGTCGCGGGACGCGACCGTTGCTGCGTTCGAGTATTCGTCCGAAGGCTGCGGTGACGTTGGCTGTAGTTTTATCGCGTAGAGGCTCCAGCCAGGCGTGTTTACTCAATACATCCACCACTACGAGTAGGTAACAGTATCCGTCGTTGTGCTCTTTGATCGTGGTTAATTGAAGCAAATCGCACTCCCATACGTCGTCAATGTTGCTCACGTTGTAACTTAATCGCGGAAATTTACGCTTAACGCGCTCAATAATTTGCCTTTTCGATTTACACGCACGAGATTGCTCGCACCCGCGTAACCAGCCTCGTGCGAGACATCGTAGTATTGCTGCTCGTACGACGCCATGCTTAAAAGTTTGCGAGACGTAGCCACTTGTTCTTTGCTCGATTTCTCGTCAAAGCAGGCGATGCCGGTAATTCGCTGCTGCTGCTGCTGTTGCTAGCGTTGTGTATTTCCATCAACGCGTCGATGCTCTCTTTACTAGGCAGTCGTCGTTTCGCTGTATTATTCGGCTCTGTCAAATTTTTACCAATTTTCACTATTTCCGGGTTTCCAATCAGCTTTATCGGTGTGTCGACTGTGTTGATGAATTTGGCGGAAGGTAAACGACCGATGGGCACTTCCGACTGATCCAGTGTTTTTTCCTGCGTGCGACAACGTCGCTAATCAGTTCTATAATGTTGGAATCTTGAATGGGCTGGCCGTCTATACTGACTCTGCCAGTGCTATCCCACTTGAGACGATCGCCGGCAACGGTTTTCCAGTGTTTCAGAAGAAGGAGAGTTTTTTGAGCGTAACTCTTGGGCACGCTGTCAAGTATAATTTCTTCAGTCATTGGTGCCGACGTGGCCTCTATTTCGTCGACGTCGCGCTCGTAATCGTGTTGTGACGACGGGTATACAACAGCCAGTCTGTTTCTTCTTCCTCGATGTTGTTGGCGCGTAGCGTCTATGTAAGCCTCCTGCAGAAATCTCGAATCTTCCTGATAAATTTCTCGCGCGAGATGCCGAATCTGAGCTCTGTCGCGAGGATTTTTAAATACAACAAGATACTTTGAATTTAAACTTATGTCGCGCTGAGACTTTCCCTGGTGAAAAATATTCTGCATCACCAGTAAGACGGACAAATTCAAATGATGAGACGAACGCGAGAACAAATCCAGAACTATATCGTTCGATGATTCTCGCATCAAGTCATCGAGAATCAGTAATTTTATCTTTCCCCTATCCACGGAGTAATCGCTTCGCTGCGGAAGTCTCTCTCGAAACACGATAGGTACAGCAGCACTCTCGCCAACTTTGAATCCACTGCGGTACGTCTCTTGCCACTCGGTATAGTAGAGCAGAACCCTGTCGAAGCGAGCATCGCACATCTCCGGCAGATGCTCGAGAAATTTTTTCAGAAACCAGCTTTTTCCAGCTCTTGTCGGTCCTGCTATGCACGACGTAAAAGGAAGCTTCCAACGCGTATCCATCTTATCGACTAAAGCGCTCTCTTCCCGAAAAGCGCTTTTTATTAATATTATTTCTCGACCCCGGGCGGCGGCGCATGGGCCGCGTATACGCGTATATTCTCGCGGGCCTCGTATACGCGTATACTCATGCGCGGGCCGCGTATACACGTATACTCACGCGGGCCGCGTATCCGCGTATACTCACGCGCTTGCCACTTATATGCGTATATTAGCAGCCGCATCCGCGGACGAGCCGTCTTTACGCGTGCATGTACGGCTCGTCTGTAAGCGTGCGATGATGAGTAGCTAAAGGAGAAAGATAGAGAAGGATGTTATAATTACAAGAAAAATTTTAAGATTTTTTTTTTTTTTTTTATTATAAATATATTAAACATAACGCAGAACAATATTTATTACTTAAAAACTAGTACAAAAACGAAATTCTTCAATTTACTTTTTTTATTTACAAACAACTTACATACTATACTTAACTTTTGTAACCGTACGGGAGCGATAACCCGGGAGTAACATACCTACGCTTTTTTAGAACTATGCTACACGATTTGACCTCTGCTCGCGTGACAACAGTGTGGTCTGGCAGTCTTTTAATAGAATTAAACTTAAGATTAATGCATTCGTTCTCTTCATCAGACTCAAAATAATTTTCAATCATAATCTTAATACTAGGATAATTTATTCTCAAAGAATTCGAGAAATTTAGCAATATATCCTTGACTTTACATTTTTCGGATACCTCGCCAGTTCTCGAATTCACGGTTCTGAAGCCATAAAATTTCGGACCCTCTAAGAGGAAGCTCGTGATAAACGTGCCTTCGTCGAGCTCGTCGGTCATATCGCCGAGCAACGAGCCTAACAGGGGCCTATATTCTTGTGCCTTTTGATCGTTGCACACAAATATGCACGAATCAGTGTCGCAGTACAGCGTTCGCTTGCCGAGCTTCTCCAAATATAGTTTATATATATAGTTTCAAACGAGCCAGAGTTGTCGTGTAGGCTGCAATGACTACGTTCGTATATGGAGTAGACTCCACAGCATCGTCGAAGTACTGCCAGCTCGCGTACATCACCTCCTTGTTGACCAGCAGGCGACTCAAGACCTCCTTATCTTCGGCCGTTAGAAGTTTAAGGAGGTCTTCGCGTTCCTTCACGATCACCGTCTGTTTTAATCCATTAACGTCCAAAACAGAGAAATCGTAACTCTGTTTTCAACCGTAAATCTGTCACATATTTCACAGATATATTCAAAGCAAACATACTTTTTCTTAAGTATTTTTTTCTCTACTTTCCATTTCTGGTATCAGAATTGAGTATTTTTCACTCAAAAATCCAATATGGCGACGTTTAAAAAAAAAATGCAAAATTTCGATACTTTTTTTTTAAATAAAATTTCTTGTTGTGTTAACGTTGAGGACGGAACTTTATTTTTCAACTGTGAGTGCATAAATGAGTTGTACTTTAAATTCAATTTGGTCCCGAATCCAGAAATTCAATATGGTGGCTAGAAAATGGCGCCTGAAGCGTAAAATTTTTCCCAAACTTTCACGAATTTTTTTCTCGAATATAATGAATTCGACGAAAAAATCAATAAGAATAAAAAGTGCTTAGAATCAATCAAGGAATATGTCTAAATTTTTTCACTGAGTTTTGTGCAACTTTTTTATTTTTGCCAATTGGCAATTTATGACAAATTGGAAAAATTCATCGAATCGTCTCGAAAAAATTCAAATATACTTCTTGGTCAATTCTAAGTACTTTTTATTCTCTAACTTTTTCTTATATAACGCTTTGTTTTTGAGTAAAAAATAAAAAAAATTTTTAAGGCCCTCGTAGGACCAAACTCGGGAGCTGGCTCGTAGCGGAACGAGAGCAGAACCATCGCAGCATCCATCGTTGCCTCGCTACCTCTCAGCGGTGCTGGAGCGCCCGCTCTGTAGACAGCCTGCTCGTAGACGCCGGGCTGATCATCGCCGTGATCGCTGTCCTCTTTCATCGCTGTTCGCTTTCATCGTCAGCCTCCATGAACTCCTCCATGAGCTCCTCCACAGGAGCTTGTATCTCATCTCGCTCCTGCTGCTGCACCTCCTGCTCCTGCTCCTCCTCCTCCTCATCCTTGGACGAGGTGACGATACAACAAACAGTGTTGCGTTGCTGTCGCTCTCCTCAGCGTCCTCCTGCAGGGTAATTCGGGCTATGAAGGAAAAAATAAGTATTATTTTTTTTTTAAACTAATTGTAGGGAGCAGTGTAAACACTTACGATGTTCCTCGATTATGTGCCGCAGGCAGTACACATCGCGTGCACCGCGCTCCACCAAGAAACTGCCGACGATTTTTATCACGATACTCGAATGTCGAAAGTATTTTTGATAAAACGCTGTGATCCAACGGTACGCGCAATGCGTAAGCAAGCAGCGCAGCTCGCGGCGCAGCCTCTCCTCGGACACGCGGTGAACGCGCACATACCACTCACGAGTACACTTCCTCTGCACAGATAAGTGACGACCCTTGAGCGCGTTGGCTACGCGCAGGATCTCATCGCGAACTTCATACGTAGCACTAGACATTTTTGCGACACGTGGTAAGCTGCCTCTCTCAATGGCACGCATTTCGAGAGAGACTGATGGCTGTGCTGGCTTACAGAGGAGTTTTGTAGACGGCTCAGTGCTGATTGGAAAATATCACGCCCTTTTTAAGAGTGATTTCAACGAATAAGAAGTATCGCAAAGCAGAGAAATCGTGAAAGAGGGGAGATTTTGTTTTAAAACAAAGTGTAGCTCATATTACAGCCATAGCTGAGAAATCAGGGCTGCAAGCAGTGATCGGAAGAAATGAATCCGATACCGTAGTCGGTGTTTGCGCTTTAGGTACGTAGCAGTCATAAGGCATATAGCGAACGTCTCAGAGAACGGAGCGATGCCAGCGCTACAGCCGGTGACACGGACCGAACAGATGTTTATGACTCTGCGGCTGACTCTTTTAATCTCTCTCTCTCTCTTACCGGAGACCTGCAATCTTTTGTATAAACAGGTTACACTAACTCTCAAGTGTCTAGCAGAGATCCGATGATTCGTTCTCTGTGTTTAGTTTTGAAAACTAATCCGTTGGCGATAATAAAGCCCGACTTCATGATCACACGATACTTCCTTTAAATGATTCGCCACGTAGCAGTTATGAGGCAGATAGCGAACGTCTCAGAGAACGGAGCGATGCCAGCGCTAGAGCCGGTGACACGGACCGATGAGATTTTTATGACTCTGCGGCTGACCCTTTAAATCTCTCTTACTGGAGACCTGCAATACAGACAGTTTACACTTACTCTCAAGTGTCTACCGGAGATCCGATGATTCGTTCTCTGTGTTTTGAAAACTAATACATTGGTGATAACAAAGCCCGAGTTCATGGTCACACCATACTTCCTGGAGCTGCTTCGCGAGACACTGAGAACTTTTCTTGCGCTCTCAACCATCTCCGATTTTTTTTTGATAAGCCCACGCTGGATCTCAATTGTATACAAATAATCAGCCAGTCTTAGTGTAGCGTTACCGCAACGGTCTCGCATTCTTAAGACAACGAAAAAGTTGAAGAGGTGGGATATCCCTCTGCTTTGCCAACGGCTTACGCTTGTGACACGGTTCGCACCGATCAGTTCGCTCTGAGTCCCTACAGAGAGCACACACGTGGCCACCATCATGGCAGAATTGAAAAAATTATCAGCCCAACGCGATGCGCTTCTCGCAAGTATCGAAGCTAAAAAACGTGCAATGGAGAAGCTGAACGTCCAGCTCGAGCGCTACCCGCAGAGAATGGTGTACATGTCAGCGCTGTTGCAGCAGAAACAGCAAGAAGCCGAGCTAAAGGCTTCTCTGGCTGTATAGTTTGTGCCGATCAACGTGAGGTGCAGAGTGTGCATCAAAATGTCTTCGGAGCACGACGTGTGGCAGCAGTGATGGAGGTGCCTTCTCTTTCGCTGCTAGAAGTGCAACGGACAGCCCTGCCCGTGCATCCTGGATATGGATTCGCCGAGATGGCCTTCGCCTCCACCAGCAGACGACGAAAACGACGGCGCCGACAACAACATCCACGGTACGCCACCGACAGTACCCCGCAACCGCAGCAGCGTACCTTTAAACTTTCATCGGATGCCTACTCCGCCGAAAGAGTTGGTGCCTGGTTTACTGCGAGGAGGGCCCACGCGTCAACTGCGCCAACAACACGCCACTCGCAAGTGTAGGTGCATCGCTTGCTTGTAATTTAATGTGTGTGTGTATGTGTGTGTGTAAGTTCATTTATTTTTTATTGTAAACATTTTATCATTCGACACGTACGCGTTTTTTCGTAAATAAAAACAGTGTGCCATAATTTCTCTTTTTTATGTGTAACCCCCTACTCCCATCAACGATCCCCAAAGCCGAAATTTAGAGTAGGCTTTGCGGCACCGTGTAGTACAGTTATATATACACGCGTTTATTTTGATGCGAAACATTCGTCAGGCCACCGGCAAAGCAACAACTCTCCATCATGGGGCAGGAGCAGAGCAAAGAGCAGCAGAAAAAAGGTTCCACGTGGGAGGAGAGAAAGCCTCTCATGAGAAGAAAGGAGCCAAGAAAGCAGAATAATCAATCGTCGTTCTCAACCAACACTTTCTCGTATCCAGAGAAAAGTGGATATAATAATCGCTCAAAAAAATCCTCCTCCTCCTCCTCCTCCTTGTCACAGAATCAAAAATCATTTTTCTCAAACACCTTTTCGTACCCCGAAAAAGACGGCTACAGCAAGCTAAAACGCTAATTGCGATAATACATATTTCAAAAAACAATCGGCCCTTTTCAGGGCCACCATATAAATTATATACGTGGAACAATCTCTCTCTTTACAGCGCAGAAAGGATTAGAGCTGATGCAAGGGCAATAAAAGCCAAACACCAGGTATACGACAGGTAGACGGTGGCTTTGGCGCGAACGAGTATCACGTAGAGAGGGGAGAGAGAGAGAGCGAGTCCGGTACAGCTGTGGCCCGCGTCAGAGGGGCTACTATAGTGTAAAAGGAGAGGGGACGGTGTGCTATTGCGACAGTCGTCGGGGACGGTATGGAGTGGAGAGACTCGGGTCTGCTATGTCGTAAAAGGGGGAGGGCTGCCGGCTCGTATGCGGGATATAGCTTTTGTTAACTAATTATTTATAATTATAAATAAACAAAGTAGTTCGCCTATCGATGACACACTCTTACAGTAGCGGTCGTAAATCATGTTTATTGACCTTATCAGCTACTGTTTATATAAACAGGGTGTTTGTTTACATAAACACCTGGCGCCAGCCACGGGAGCGGTGACGTCAGTTAGGCCACGCCCCTGTCTCTCCATAGTGACCCATCTACTACTAATGTAAATTTATTTAAAATTGTATTTTTTCATTACCCATAAAACTATAAATAATTGTAGTTACACATTGCACGTCCCCTACGTACTAAAAGAATAATAATATTTCTTATTGTTTTTACGCATTATAAAAATTTTGAATCATATTCACAGCGTAAGCCCGAATCCTTGACCGTTACTGCCGCTTATTTCTCCTCTATGCTCTGCCGCGCCGCGATGTGATTGTGTACACTCTACTTCCCTCTTCGCCGCTGCTGCTGGTGGGGAAGCTAGTTGCATACGGCCGCCCCTACTTCTCCTCCGCTGCTTTTAGATGCGTATAGTTCAGAGTGAAAACCTCAGGGCGGCGCCAGCTTACAACTGCATATCGCACGACACGCTTTCGCCCATGCTCATCGGCAATATCTCCTCTAATCTCTGATGACATCGAATAGTATAACTAGAAACAAACTTATTAAACTGACAAAATGCTCTAAAGCTGTTAGTAATAAGAATAATCACATAATCACATTAGAGCATTACAAGTATTTAATTGTCTACCTAAATCTAATCAAAATCTAAAACATCTAGATATCTTGAAAAAATATAATGAGAAAAAGATAAAGAAATGGATCAGTACTCATATATTGTAAACAAACAAAGAAAAGAAAAAGAGTGCAATCTTAGTAAGATTTTGATTTAGTTAGTTTTTTGGTTTGTAAGTTAGTTTTGTAAGATCTTATTATTGAGTATATACCACATCTATGTACAAGTAGCTGTGTCCACCTCTATAGGATGTCAGTTTAACCCAGATATACCAAGTATATGGATTAATAACTCTGGATTAATAAATAAATAAATTATTGTTAATGAAAAAAACACGCCTTTTTATTTACCTCATGGGTGGTGTGGAAAAAATAGATGTATTAATAATCATTACCTATTTTACTATTTAAATAAATGTCAAATTAATTGTATTGTTTGTATTTGCAAGCAGGGGGAACCCCCTATATATATAAACATCAAAGCACACAATCGATCTGAAATGAGCACATATTTATTCTAAACCCATAACCGCATTTGAATTCAGCTCCTAGTTTGTTTATTTACATTTGCAATGTTTGTTCATGGCAACCTACGCAACTTACTTGTTTCGAGATCGAGATCGAGTTCAAGATTCTTGGAAATGATTTTTATCTAAGGGATTTTCAGCATATGTACATTATTAAATCCTATTATTGTAACTTAGGAACATTAATAACAAACATCAAATTCTTTAATTTGATAAATTGCGCTATTACATGCTTTGGTAGAGTAAAAAGATGAACCTTGTATTATTCATTTGTTTCGTTCTATTAAATATTATTTCATTTACAGGTGCTGTTGTTTTCGCTTTTTTTATTTGTTGGGCGCCCTTTCATACTCAAAGGTTACTGTATATCTATGGCCAAGATGAAGACTATTACCCGGATATGAATGAGTGGCTCTATATATTTAGCGGATGTTTTTATTATTTAAGTACTGCCATAAACCCATTATTATATAATTTTATGAGTACCAGATACCGAGAAGCTTACAAGCAAATCCTTAAATTTAATCATATTTGCAATACAAAACAGAAGGAAAATACAAATTAAACTACAGTTTTGTATGTTTGCAAATCCACGGGTATATGATCAGATACTTGAAGTACATGTAGTTGAATTAAACAATGGCTACTTTTCGTTAATATTTCTATAATTATACATAACGTGAAATTATATATTATAAAATAGTGTTCAAAATATTAAATTATTTGATTTTAATATGAATTTCTCAAAAATTTACTAATAATAACCTGTTTTGAAAATATTGACCTAATTGTGTTATGTATTAAAGGCCCATGGATCATAAACTGTTTTACAATGTATATCAATGCGGATAAAATTTTTTGTTTCTAATATCTGCACTTATTAAATTATCTACTTTTTCAGGAGTATCAAGTTTATAATTGTTATCTACAAATAGTAATATATGCATTTGAATTTGCCCTTGTTTTTGAAATTTAATAACGTAAGTATAGGCAATATTTGTCCTAAAATTGTCTTTTAACTAATTGAACTGTCGTCTGTTATAAATTTGTAAATCATCAGACTATATGTATCAAAAGTAGATTAAGTTAAAATGAGCAAATAATATGTAAATCGGGACGGTCGAGAAAAGACTAAATCCTACCACACACAAATATCTACAACGCTCCTCAAATCCACGCTCATAAATCCCGCACATTCCTCCCAAGGAACCGAGCCCAACCAGAGACCCTTTTTTATGCCGGCTCATAACCGATGCGACGACGAGCGCAGTTTAGGACGACCCACCGCCAACGCGACGAAGAGCGCAGCGTAGAAGCACATCTCACAACTTCTGTTTATCTTGGCCAGTTTACGACCAGACCCTTTTTTGCCAACTACACGAGCCCTGCGCGCGACTCAAGCCCACATCTGGACACTTTGAAAGACTCCGGAAAAACCCACGCGCACACTCCTTCAGGCCCAAAACTCCTCCTCCTAAACCGTTCCGCCAATTAAAATGCATTTCCCTCCGATACTCTAGTAAACAAAACTTTCCCTCTCCAAAACTACCCCCAGTACCCCCCCCCCACCCCCCCAGTAGACCGAGGACAGCGAAATCTCGAAGCAACAGTCCCTCTCTTATATATATATATATATATATCTAACAGAAATGTAAATACTTTACTTCACACCAAGTGTTATTATTTCACCTTCCTGGCCTGTCGAATCAAGTTTCGATAGACCGTGCCATTTCAAGGCACTTTTCTACATGGTCCTTCGAGCCGGATATTAGCTGAAGTGAACAGTGACCGTGATCAACAAGGAAGCTACGCTCTGTGAACATCTACGACGATCGCGCTCATAAGAAAGGAGAACAAGCTAACGAGATCACCAATCAACATCGCATACATCGATAAATTTCACATCAGGCTAAAGACTGCGCAGTTAATCTAAACTATATCGCCAAACCTCTGCAAAATTCAGGTAAATTACTTTGTCACAATTCGAAAGCCACGCAAGCTACTCCATCAACAACTGAACTAAAAGTCACCCACAAGTTTCAGACAAACGAAAGCAAATTCAAGCCAGTACTCGCTTGACTGTGCAATTCAAATCACACGAAAATTCAAGAGGCAGTCCTCGCTTGGCTGTCCAATTCGAGATAAAACAAGCTCAAACGCATTTCAACTTCGCTGACTCGCCAACGACTCAGCAAACCACATACGTAGTCCTCCCTTGGCTGGCACAATAAAACGATCTAATCTTCAATCAATTCAACATCTATCCAACGTCAACACTAACACGTCATCGAGCGGTTGCCCGACTCCAACACACTATCGTTTCGATAGACCGTGCCATTTCAAGGCACTTTTCTACACTAATTCTTTAAATTCTTTCACTTTTTGTTGAAATACTTTAGCTACAATATCTGGTCGATTAATTAAATTTTCCTAGTTATGTAAATTTTCTGTAAATTCTTTTCAATTTGGATTACATGTCATCGTCTAAAATAAATTAGGTTTTCCATAACTATTAACCAGTGACATTGAATCAATATAATTTTGTTTTAAATGTCCAGGATTTGCCGTGAAATTGTATGGTAAAATGAACATCTTTTTTTGTGCAAATAATCCATCATATTTAAGATTTAAAGATTAGATTAAATCCATTACCTATACTAAGGCTATAATTATAAAACTGCAAATTAGACATTTTATTTTTACCAAATTTACACTTCATATTAGGCATCTATCCATAACCACCATTTGGATATATGGGTGGATAAGTCATTGAATGAATGCGTTTACTTAATAAAGGTATGCTAATCGGTTTAACATGCCTTAAATAAGTAAATAAATAAATAAATATATATATATGTAAGACGTACGTGTTTACCATACGTCGATAGTGATAGCCCTCACAGAGGTCGACACCTGATTGACGACGAGAGAGAAAAAGAATTTTTGGAGAAAGAGTGCAACTCAAGAATAGATAGAGAGATTACATAGAACTTTATAGTTAATTATAATAATCTTTATTTGATAATAAAGTGAATACGATAAGTAGATTAGTTCTAAGTTTTCCAAGATAAGAAACTGTATGTTTTTATCAAAACATAGAGAAGCACAAACATTAAATTGTTGATTCTCTTATTTTAGGTTAGTAGAGCACGTGTACATATATTGATTAAATTTTTGTAATTAATAAAATCTCTTATTTTAGATGAATCAATCTTATGTTTTTGCTTTAATAAAAAACCTCCATTGCGAACCTATATTATATATATATATATATATATATATATATAACCATCTTCACCGACAAATATCCTTGCAATTTTATTACATGTAGTTTTAGTAAATCTATTTTACCATTTCTTGTAATTAACATTATTAGTATATTGTGCACCAAGGGCGTAAAGTGGACCTTTTTGGACCGAGTGTGAAGTTTGCAGTGTGAATCGAAGGCGAGTGCATACTCTAAACCACAGGAAGGTAAACAAATCCGCTTAGCGCTCGGTAAACACCATAGTTTTAATGAGGCATGTATATATTTTCAGCTTTTTCATGGCTATAGAGCGGGAGGTAATTGACTGTTTTTTTACACGGCCACTACACAGCCACGAATATTTAGAAATACTAGTATTATTATTTATTAACATTTTCATTAATTAACACAAGTAATAATATTCATTGAAATCCTTAAAATTTTCAAAATGTTTTGCTTTGCAGCCGTTTTTATTATTTTTTTCTCCGAATATCGACGGCTGAGCAAGAAGACTGAAACGGTCACGACTCTTCTTGGTCCTGCGAATGATTTTATTATAGAAAAGTAGTGAGCATTTGCTTAATCTGTGTCGTAATCTTGACGACAGATTCTAAATAAATTCTATTTATTTTCTTTTATAATAATTTGATAATGATATTTGTTCAGGTCCGGGATACCAGGTAAAAGGAATATATACTAAAATAATTGTTGATTTTTCTTCTAGATAATAAACAGAATGTATTTAACTAAGTGTATTATAAAACATGAATTGCAATGTTAATTTTGAGTTGCAATTGAACCTATACATTTGATTCTTATTTATCTGTTTGATTATTATTTAATACGCTTTATTATGCAGTATTAAATATTATATAATTGATTTATACTTCTTTTTTTATATTTAATATGTAACTTATTAATAATTCTGAACGATACGCGTAAATTGCGATATCTTATATTTTATATTTAGATACGCCTAAATTGCGTTATCTCTTTATATGTTGAGTATGCTGAAATTTGCATATTCTATTAATTTTAAACGATACGCTTAAATTGCGATATCTTATAATCGATTTTGATATTACAAAATATGTGTCGATGTTTCTACTCAATGCTTAACTGCTATTGAATAGAGACTAGGCTGCGTAAATTGCAGTAGATCTAGTGTCTGTACTAGGCCGCGCAGGGCCTTTTATATGCTACGAAGAGAGCGCGGATTAAGCCGCCGGAATTTTGCACACTTTTGCAAATTTCCCACGTATATTAAAATTGACGCAGAAATCTGCGCACGCTTCGCCGCTGCCGC
>QLSS01000186.1:137983-167496 GCA_024372645.1 Trichomalopsis sarcophagae | reverse complement strand
ATTTATTTAGTATCTGTCGTCAAGATTACGACACAGATTAAGCAAATGCTCACCACTTTTCTATAATAAAATCATTCGCAGGACCAAGAAGAGTCGTGACCGTTTCAAAGACCGTATCTCGGCCACGGCTAGAAGTCAAGCGTATCTCGGCCGTAGCTTGAAGAAGGCCGTATCTCGGCGGCCAATTCATGAAAGCCGTATCTCAAATGAGGTTTATTTTTTATCAAATTTTGTAGTGGCTGCACTGCATTATTTTACAATGCGGGTTTTGTAAATAAATTGTTGGGGAAAAATTAAAAAAAAAAATCGAAGTTGCTTATTCAACATTAGTTTTCTGAATTATTTGACATGGCAGTTCTGCGTGCGTCCAAATTGTGTAATTGACTACCGTAAAAATATTAAAAAAAAATAATCACATCTCGGATCGAGGGGCGTGGTAGCACCCTGATGGCAAGTATAAGATTTTGTTATATAACCCAAATGCGTTTTATTGTTTCCAATGATTTCTTGTCTGATAGGTCTTCCATGCTTATATTTGTGTAATGTATCTTGAAGGTCTTGAGAACTTTCTGGTGAGCATAATATTTTGCTTCAAAAATTTCTCTTTTAACAAAATAATTATGATAAAAAATTAATTTCCGATAATTTCTTAAAATTTTGGTCATGCGATTCTCATTTTTTAAAGTATAACAATACAAGATATGTTATGAGATAATAGGTGAGATAATAGATAATATAAGGTTAGTAAGTTGTTTCTATTTACACATATTGTTACGTCTAAGGGTCGATATAAAAAGCAAGATGTTGTTGAATTAGGTCACCTAATAAGCATTATCATAAAGAATATGTGAGAGGCGAGGATCAGATTTTCTAGGCTAGATGTTACCATTCGTAATCGTGGATCAGTGTGTGACTATATACAGTTGAAAGAGGCTCACGTGGCAGCAGCGTGCATCGGGACTCGTGTAACGGTTTAAACAAACATAGCCTAACACAGTGCGGTGTATCGGAGCTTGTCGGTGTACGGGTATGAAGACTCGCTGTATAATTAAACTCTCTTAAATCAGTCTGTGTGCGTAGTTATACATTTGCTGAAGAGCCAACATGCTTCCGATAGTGTACCGCTCGACAAGAATTATAATGTGTCTAATAAGCGCCAAGAGTGCCAGCCAAGACGCGATGCAAACTCTTGCGTAAGTATATCATAGGTACACGACGTGTGAATATTTGGTACAGAGTTAACACAGCAGCGTGCTTTATATTAGCTGGATACGTCTCGGTACCTTTGGCTCACATCGATGGACTGAAAACTGGGCACTAGCCAATCGCTCCAGGATATGCTGACCGCGACATGAAATCGCGATACACAAAGGAGAGGAAACAGCTCCTTAATAAGTAAGATCACGATTGTTTTGTTCTTTCGCAAGCCCATACGCTATTGTTTCCCAGAAATGAGCCAAGGATTACGTTTTCCTCTTGATCTTCCTCAACTAAGAAACAAATTCGAGGCGGAATGCGACTGTGTCAACGATCTCACCGAGTTCAGGAACGAGAAGAACCACTAGGACCCGAGGAAGATGAACAAGACTAGCCTGAGCAGCCTCAAGCTTCGCGTACCCGTGACACCTGACGAATGCCCATACTACGCTGTTGATGCTTGCCAAATATACAGCAATAATATTTAACTACAGGCACGCTGCAACCGCAGTAAACAACTCTCATAATGCATTCTCTCAACAGGTCGTTTGCGTCGACGCTATTTCTTGAGAAGTTTTGTTAAATTTATTAAACGGGTGTGAAATCGGTTTGAAAAAACCTTTTAGAAGGTGAAATGTTGGCAACTATAAGTTATGGCTCCATAACAATGTATCTTTGTGGGATTAAAAGAAATTGTCAAATGTTTGTATCTTACAAAAGTTTCTCCAGTTAGGATGAGGGTAAAAGTTTTAAAACATAAAAATTAGAAAGGGTTAAGAAAAATAAAAAAAGGGATTAGAAATTCAAAATTTACAAACTAAGATTTTGAAATGAAAAAATTTATAAAACAAAAATGTTGAATTAAAATATTGCAAAAGGTGATATTTGTAGTTAAAATATTGCAATAGCGATATTTTTAGAAATTTCCAAATTTAGGTTTTCGAAATTATACCGTTCCAATATTCTGGGCCTTAGAATTTTACCTTTCGTTATAATTCAATTCGTAATTTTTGCTTTTCAAATATTTATTTTTCAAAATTTTTACCCTCACTCCTCCATGTATTCTCATAAATATATACGTTAGTAAATGTAGTGAAGTCAGTTTGGAAAAGGTCAAGTATTAAAGATCAGCAGGTGAACTACAATCAATCATAATTAATAGTTATGAAAAATAAGATAGTTGCACTTTTCGAAATTATTATTTTATCGTACACTTGTCGTCCCATCGTTTTATAGTCTACGTCTTTAAGTACGGAACGGCAGGACATGCAGTAAAAAGTTGTATGAACGCGCTGAGTTGCATTCTCTGCCGAAAAAAGGATGGAGAATCAAAGAGTGACAATGCAGCTGGTAGCTATACATACCCGGCCTACCGAGCTGCACTAAAAGTACCGAATAAACAACGAAAATAAAGATAGTGCAGAAAAATCTAAACCACTGTAAGATAGTACAGGACCTACTCAATCAGTATGTCAACGAGAAATACGTAGACGTAGCTATCGTGCGAACGATATGAGGATCTAGACAAACCATCGTGGGAAATGGACACTACTAATACTTTTAAGAAAAACAGAATACTTCACGGGGTCAGCTAATTCGCGGAATCTAGCGACATCGCGCTCGAGGCGATGTGCATTCATTTTGATCTGTCAGTTAATGTTTACATCGACGTCGCGAGCATCGAAATCAAACACGTGTAGTTGCATTTTTTGAGCAAATTCGTGTGTTTTTTTTTTCGTGGTTTTTGTTTCATTAAGTGCAATAGTAGTTCAAAATGGCCAAGCAGTTGACAGTGTAAGAATTTTGTAAATACACCGCTGCAACAATGGAAAGCTCACAGGTCATCGCTTGTTTCGTTTTCCAATGGATCCAGAAAGACAACGATTATGGATTGAAAATTCAGGTAAGTGAAGTTGATTTCGTATTCATTAAGAGGTTGAGCAGTAGATAGGCCATAGGCATACCAGTACATAGGCATACTAAAACACCCCCTCTCCTCTCAGAGTGTTTTAGTACCCGATGAAATAATAGGGATCCCCTCTCTCTCGCCAAGATACTAAAACACCCACTCTCCTCTCAGAGTGTTTTAGTACCCGATGAGAGAGTGGGGATAATTTTTCCTCTCTCTATTATGTTTTGGAATGCCTATAAATTTCTCTACTTTTTTTTAAATTTTTTTTTATTTTTTTTTACTTTACAGTTTATACTGATAGAACAATTTCATGAGTTTGACGTTGTGCAATGCACAGGTCGTCTTATAGCTTGGATTATGATTGGTGCATACTGTGACGCACTTAAAAGATGGTTTTGACGGATAGCCATACTGTTCAATGTTGTGAACAGGAAATTTGAATCGTTGAAGCCATTTCTGTTTTAATGCACCCATAACAAAAATTTTTGATGCATCATTAAAGCGTCACGAAGCAAGTTTCCGATTTGAGAGTAGTCATGTCCATCCGTTTTTCACCTGATGCCATGATAATTATGTTTGAGCCATTTGTTTTCCCTTTGCATTTTGTCTGAGAGTTTTTTCCATGAGAAGGGATTTTTGAATGTTAGAACAATAGGATCTGCACTATTTTCCTCGAGAGGTATGATTGCTAATTCCTTTAGAATATAATCTTCTTCTGTTTGCTTGAAACCAGTCAGGTTTACTGTATACTCCATTTTCCGGTGCAGCCTAGACGAGCTTCTTGACATTTCCACTGATAGGATTGTACTGAACAACTGAATAGCTTCCTCAGCAAGCATCTTGTCAGCAGCTTTACGATCAAGCGGATTAATGCCAGGATCTCCTCTTTTCATTCGCTTTTTCAATTTGGTTCCGGGACCGCAGTATTGATATCCAGGAAAATGCATCTCAACAGGTAAGTTATTTATAACTTTATCAAGCAATCCATAGCCTTTGGGCTGTTTCTGAGATCTATGTATGATCATCTCTCTTCGAGCGTTGATTCACAACTGACGTTCATGGTATAAAACGAGCGTTTATATTTCGAGAGCTCAATGTTATATTTGACTCTGTTGTGTGAACATGGATTGTACCGAGCAGAAGGTCAAACTCCCTGTGACAAATTTCGATTTTGGAAAAGAGAAGAGAAAAAAGCGTCATGGGGAATTATTACCAGATAGTATACGAGCAGTTTTCTGTGAGCCATCAAACTGTGGAAAAACAAATAGTTTATTAGCGTTAATTACACACCCCAATGGTTTAAGGTTTGAGAATTTGTATGTATACTCTAAATCCTTGAATCAGCCAAAGTATCAATTTCTCAAAAATATCCTGTATCGGATTGAAGGAGTATCATATCTTCCGTTCAGTGAGCATGAATCTGTAGTATCTCCAGATGAAGCCCTTCCAAATTCAATAATGATGTTTGATGATGTAGCATGTGAGAAGCAGGATAACGTCAGAGCATTCTTCTGTATGGGGAGACATAAAAGTGTAGATAGTTTCTATCTATGTCAATCTTATGCTCACATAGGAAAACATCTGATTAGGGATAATGTCAATTTGTTAGTAATTTATCGACAAGATGATGTAAATCTTAAACATATCTATGAAGATCATGTGAATACCGATTTAACTTTTAACGAATTTCGGAATCTTTGTTCTGAATGTTGGAAGAATGATAGATATGGATTCATCGTTATTGACAAAGATAGACCGATGAATGAGGGTAGATATAGAAAAGGATTTGACTGTTTTGCAATAAAAAAGGAATTATGAGTCTCGAACTTGCAGTTCAGTTGTAGACATCGCCACGTAAGCATGTCAGACTTCACGAAAGAGAAGAATGTTCTTAGCGAGCTTTTGCGAGCTCGTGAGGCTATTAAGAAAAAATACACTTTATTAAAACAGGAGAAAGATGACTTTGAAAAAGTCATCGGTGATACTCTAAAACCAGTCATCACACCACTTGAGAAACTTGTTGAGATGAAAAGTGTAAGCCCACTGCAGCAACCATTTAATCATATTTTGGATAAAAACAGCAGCAGTAAGAAAATGAAAAAACGAATGGGAATTGATCGATCGAGTTGGCTCAACGATCAAAATAAGAACAATAAATCAAGTTTAATGGATTATACTGTTTATGATGATGATGATGATGATGATGATGTTTTTGACACAATAACCAATTCTTCATTTAAATCGGCGAGTGGAATAAACGAATCAGCTGAAGACTTTTTATCATTGCTAGATAAAAGCCGTAGAACGATTGATAAATATATACGGAGTGCGAAAGGTTGATGAAGTGTATATGATTGGTGATTCAGAAATTGAATTTGATGATAAATATGTCAAAGTCAGAAATGAAAGTTATCCTAAAACGAATGGACGGAGCTCATCAGATCGTGCAAATTATCGCAAGATTTTGGAAGCAACAAATGCTCATCGAAAAAAATGCAGCAAAGATGAATCTATACGAATGTCGAGAAGTAATAAATTTAAGAATGTTTTAGCACCAATGTTCCGCAGCACTCCACGTAAAAATAACGTAAACAGCAGCGGAGGAGGACTTATACCTAAATATAAAATAGCTAAGAAAAATTCTTCCATTGATCTCGTCTACTAGGATGATCCAAACGAGCTTACTCAGAGACTTCGATTATTGATTGCCGAACGATCAGCTGAAAATAATAATCACGTCAATGAAATCCAGTCGATTTTTGAGGAATTACGCGAAGCTGGGCATATATATTGACATGCAACTTTCTATTTTGCATCAGTATTACCATGAGTCTCGATGTGTTTGGAAGAAAATTTGAGGGCTCACAAGTGATCCTTCAGGCATTGCTTTCAATTTTACACCGGACGGTGATTTTGATTTAGAAAATAAGCGACTTTGCAACCTAGGACAGCCCAATCATCCAAACGATGCAATCACCTTGCACTCACTGAAAGTTATTCTACAAACTAAAATAAATGTTATAGCTGCTAAAATTGCTGGAATTGATGAAGTTATAGAAGAATATAATCAGCAAGTTGAAAAACAGCAATGGGAAGTGAATGAAAAATTGCGTTATCTTTATAGTACATCTCTTCGCAATTACTCTGGTGTTGATTATATCATTGAAGAAGTGAATAAAGAATTAAAAGTTCGTATAGACAAATTTCCAGATGGATTTTCATCTACTGTTAACGATGATGGAACGTCAAAGAGTAGCTGAAGAGCTGCACAAGCCAGCACGTCGGCGATACAAGAGAAGAAAATATGACATACGTGGAATAGACGAGACTTGGCAAGCTGATCTTGTAGAAATGATACCATATTCTAAAGAGAACAAAGGTTTTCATTACTTACTCACTGTCATAGATATATTTTCAAAGTATGCATGGGCCGTACCAGTCAAGTCAAAGAGTGGTAACGATGTTACTACAGCTATGAAGTCAGTACTGAAAGAAGGACGAGTACCGAAGAATCTACAAACTGACCAAGGAAAAGAATTTTACAATTTAATTTTTCAAAAACTTTTGAAGAAGCATAATATACACTTATATTCTTCACATAGTAATCTTCATGCAAGCATATGCGAACGAATCAATAGAACGTTAAAAAATGCAATGTGGACAGAATTCAGCAAATAAGGAAGCTATAAGTGGTTGGATATTCTACCTAAATTGCTCAAAGCATGCAATTCGAGAAAACATCGGACAACAGGAATCGAGCCTGAAAATGTTACACAGGCAAATGAGAGAGAGGTCAAGAGACGTTTTCCTACTGAAAAGTAGCCAGTGAAAAAACCGAAATTCAAAGTAGGAGATAAATTACGAATAAGTAGGTTAAAAAATGTTTTTGAAAAAGGTTACACACCAAACTAGTCTACTGAAATTTTTACAATAACGTGAGTTGTCAAAACTAATCCGGCAACTTACCACCTCAAAGATTATAACAATAAAACCGTCTCAGGTGGCTTTTATGAAACAGAAATTCATAAAACTTTGTATCCTGAAATCTATCTAGTAGAAAAGGTATTAAGAAAAAGTGGTAAACGCGTATATGTTAAATGGCTAGGATTTAGTGACGAACATAATAGTTGGATATATAAAAATGAGATTCTTTAATGTAACTATATTAACAATTTATTTTTTTTTTTTTGTTATGGATAAAAGGATCAGATTGTAGTAAATAAAAAAGCAGATGTATTATATTTATCATATTAAATTTATTCATGTATTATTATTATGTACAAGTTAATAAAAAATATATCTTTGTAAAATCAATTTGTGATTTATTCATTCTTATTGAGTACTAGAATCGAACTTAAAAGAAGATCCACCCAGACATTTTAAAAATAAACAAAGTTTATTTGCACTGTTACAGAGTGAATTGAAAAACGCTTCATCTTTCAGAATAGCCGACGAAATCTTCTCTGGCGAGAAAACTTGAAAGCTGTCAAGTTCAGCAACAATCTTCGTACCCAACCTTGTCTTGACCTCTTTCAGTGCTGTCACCATGTATTGATGATCTTTTTCCATCTCTGTTGCTCTTTTCTTTGGCAAGAACTCTCGCTCAGCAATCTTGTTGAGTGCAGATAGATCCATTCTGAAAAAAGCAAAAAATAAAAATTTATGTTAGAAAAATTTCAATTAAAGATAAGTAATGAGGGAGAACTATGAAATATAACTTACTTATTATGAAGTTAGGTGAGCCTTGGTCTCTTTGTAGAAGGTTCGTTGTTCGCTTCGATTTCTCGAATGTGCTCCTCGTTATCGTCCTTTCGTTCATATAGCCCATTTCCCACCACAATTCCTGCCCTTTCCATCGCCTCTAGTAAGATATCCCTTCTCACTTCTGATTCTAATCTTATCTTATCTAATGATGGATCCCATTCGTGCATGAACTTTTCAGGCACATCGTATTCAATCCTGATTTGTTCACCTTCATCCCCCCTCTCACTTTCTCCCTCTCTTTTTTCTTCTGCTTCATTCCCATTAGCTGCATTGTATCCCCTCTCCTCCGCTTCCCCCTCTACTTGCATTGCAGCTTGCGCGATCTGTTCTTCCATAATTCTGTAATGACCCCAAGGCAAAGTATCTGTACTATGAGGTAATGAGTATCTTTTATCATCGTGAGGACTTAGAGCAATTTTTTCTTGTTTTTCAGTATGGACTATGTGTAATTTTGAACGAATATTGCACTGCTCACGTTTTATAATAACAAGATCTTGAAGACATTTTAGATAATCTTCGAATGTGATTGATTTTTTTACTACATTGGATTTTATCCCTTTGGCTTCACTGTCTCAGCTCCATCAATCAAAATACTATACATTAAACCTACGAACTCTGTCATAATCTTGCCAGAGCATTCGCCTTTCATCAATCCAGGAACTTTTTTATTAACACGCGGAATTTCAAACTGATTATTCTCATCATAATCAGAAGTATCAAACTTGTGTATATCTTCTTTCATTATTTGATACATATTAATCTCCGCAACTTCGTATATTAAAATTAACACTGTTTTATCATGTAAATTTACAAAAACATGTGTAGAGAATAATGAGAACGTCGAAGAAAAAGAAGGATAGAGCATTGAGAATAAATATTTCAACACAAAAAATCATGAAATTTTATCTGCAACATTGTTAAACAAATGGTTCAAGTCTAATGTTATTGAACCTCTACTCACAGATATTAAAGAATTTCAAGAACGTAACTCTGGTTGGACTCTACATTCTATTAAAAACATATAGATAAATGTAAATAAATTTAATCCAATGCATGCCGGTAGCTCTTATATACCATTACCAGCATTCATAGAGAAAAAGAAAACATGCATAAATGTTAAAAATTATGATAACAAATGCTTTATATGGGCAATTTTATCTGCATTATATCCAGTAAAACATGGAAATCATTCTAATAGATTGAATAGTTATATTCCGTATGAAATCATTTTAAATATAAAAGGTATTGAGTTACCAGTATAATTGAAAAGTATCCCAAGATTTGAAAAGCAAAATAATGCAATATCAATAAATGTGTTTGGTCTAGATAACAAAGATATTACACCTCTCTATTTAACATCATGCAAAAAGAGTAATCAATCAATCTTCTTTTACTCACAAATGATAATTTAGATGGTGGTGATGTTGATGAAAGTGATGAGGTTTTATCTCAATCACATTATGTATACATTAAAAGTGTGTCACGTTTAATCAGTAATAATTTGACAAATAAAAAAAAGATATATATATATATATATTCACATATAGTTAAATAAACTACATAGTTACAGTGAATATAATTCGTGTATCGAACGTTTTATAATCATTCTCTTATACCCAGCACGACCTCAAGTATACATCTTGGCAACTGAACTCAAACTTAAGTTCTTTCATTTAATTGACTAACAGTGAGAGTGTTAGGCGCGAACTAATACCGTTTACAGCCTTGCCACTACACTTATTATTACGTCCGTGACTATTTATTTAAGAGTAGTCAGGACGTAACAGAGGACCTGAAGCGTCCAAATGGTTTGCTGGACAGTTAAGAAACATAGAAAAACAAATAAGTGATTTATATGCGAACCCTTTATCTATGCCAGTTCTATGTCAGACTGAATTAATAGGTTATTATGATTCAAAAACGTGTCATATTTGTAAAAAATTGTTGAATGATGATGCAAAGGTGCGTGACCACTGTCATCTCACTAGAAAATATCGAGGACCTGCACATGCTACCAGCAATCTAAACTATCAAGATTCAAAAATAGTTCCAGTTGTGTTTTATAATTTAAGTGGTTATGATGAACACTTTATTATTACTGATATATCAAACCATTTTCCAGGACAGATTGATTTACTACCTCTGACAAAAGAAAAATATATTTCATTTACGAAGCATGTAGAAAACAGCAAAATTAAAATAAGATTTTTGGATTCATTTAGATTTATGCCTACATCACTTGAAAAACGAGCACCATATCTTCAAGGCTATTCAATTGTTATTAAAGAATTTAGTGATCTGATTACGGCACAAATAAACTTGCTAACAAGAAAAGGTTGTGACGTGGCGGTTTCGCCGGTTCAGCTAAACAGCTACTGTAAGATGCTTGGAAAAGGGGTTGGCATGCGATTGACAACTCTCGTAGTTAATTAACAATCACAATCAGGCTGACTTTGCCCTTTAACATTTATTAACTGAATATTAACATGATATTCGGATTACTCCGATGTACTACAACTTTACTGTCGCGTGTATTTGTGTATGAGAGGTAGACGAGGTGATCATCGAGATCGGCTGTCGCTCCAATACAGTTTCTCTGCGCAACTGTCCTAATCTATCTATGGTGCTTATTGCACGCAGTGCATTCGGCACTGGTTTAGAGAGAGAGAGAGAGAGAGAGAGAGAGAGAGAGAGAGAGAGAGAGATACGGGCTGATTGCCGACACATGACAACTCACTGTAGACGCTCGTGGTGGTCGCTGCGCTGCTCTCGACGAAGATGCGTAGGCCGTGCCGCTCGCCCTAGTGCTGCCGTGCAGGTCTCCCGGAGTATCTCCTCCTCTCGGCTAGATCGGTGATGACCTCTCGCCTTACTACCTTTGGCTGGTCCCTCGTGCTAGATTTCGTCCGGGGCCCATTCGTGGCTCGGAGTCTCGTCGGCGGCTTCCGACGGCTCCTTGGATGGATCGGCCGGCTCTCGCAAGAGAAACCGGTCACGTGCGTTCGCTTTCGTAGTCGAACGGTATAAGCCGCCGAGTCTTATCTCTCGCTCGGCTCATCGGTCGTCTCGGGCCCTTCAGGTAAGGTTAGCTCGAGACGCTCTTCTCTCTCTTGCTCTGCTACTGGTGTTATAGCGCTTTCTCTCTCTTAGTGCGCTACTCTCTCTCTCTCTTAGTGCGCTACTCTCTCTCTTACCTTTCTCTACTCTGATGCTTCGCGTGCCGCTCCTGCCGCCTCGATACTCGCCTCGTCGGGCGTGTATGTGTGTATGTACGTGCGCTGCTTGCGCGCGTATGTGTGCTGGGCATAAACTGCGTGAGTGCGTATATGCACTGTCATAAGGTGTTTTACCCTAAGAGTATATAAGCTCATGGAAAAAACTAGAAGAGTGTAAGTTGCCTGAAAAAGAGAATTTTTCAGCATTCTCAATGACTCATTGATATCTGATCGAGATTCTTAGCATGCACAAAATGTATGGAGTACATTTAATATACAAACACTTGGCGAGTACTCAGATCTTTATATGAAGACTGAATTTTTGCCGTTTTCAAAAATTTTCGAGATCTGAGCATGAATGTTTAAAATCTAGATCCTGCTCATTATTACACTACTCCAGACTTTTCCTGGGACGCTATGCTCAAATATACAGGTGTACAATTAAAACTTCTAACAGACATTGACATGGTACTTTTTATAGAACAAGGAATTCGAGGTGGTTTGAGTCAGTGCTCTAATCGGTATGCAGCAGCTAATCATAAGTACATGCTTGAAAAGTATGATAAAGATAAAGCAAATGAATACTTGATTTATTTAGATGCAAGTAATTTATACGGATTTAGGCTTTCACAGTGTCTTCCGTATGATGAATTTGAGTGGCTTGAAAATTGTGAGAGTTTTGAAATGTTTTCCATCGCATCAGACTCTTCTCATGGTTATATTTTAGAAGTAGATTTAGATTATCCTCCTGAAATACACGATGATCATAATGATTTACCATTCTGTCCAGAATATGCAAAACCTCCGGGATCTATGCAGGAAAAACTTTTAGCTACACTTCAACTTAAAAGAAATTACGTTATTCATTATATTGCTCTGCAACAAGCTCTTTCAAACGGTCTTCGACTCGTTAAAATATATAAAATTTTAAATTTAAGCAATCTCCTTGGCTCAAATCATATATTGATTTGAACACTAGTATGAGGCAGAGCAAAAAATGAATTTGAAAAAAACTTTTTCAAACTAATGAATAATGCTGTATTTGGCAAGACCATGGACAATATTAGAAAACGAGTTACAGTCAAATTAATGAGTGAATACAATGGAAGATATAGTGTCAAAGCTCAAATTTCTAAGACAAACTTTTACAGTAGATCCATATTTAATGAGAATCTAGTTGCAATACAGTTAAATAAGACTGATATACATATGAATAAACCAATATATGTTGGGCTTATAGTTTTAGATCTCTCCAAGACACTGATGTATGATTTTCATTATAATTATATACGGCAAATGTACAAAGATAATTGTAAATTATTATACACAGATACTGATAGTTTTATGTGATAATTTTTATGCAGATATGAAGAAGAATATACATAAATTCGATACATCAGATTATCCAGTAGACAATGTATTTAATACCCCAGGTGTTAATAAAAAGTTCGAAGGACTTGTGAAAAATGAATGTAATGGTCAGATTCTTACAGAATTTGTTGGATTGAGAAGCAAAATGTACAGTACACGTGTTAATAATCAAGATAGTATGAAAAAAATCAAGGGTATCAAAGCTTCAGTTGTAAAGAAAACCATTGAATTTAATGACTATTTGGATTGGCATTATAAAATATTACGAAATGGGTAAGTTCAAATTATACAAATACGCATATATTTCACGTAAAATTCAATTTAGAAATGTCTGATTCCAGCAAAGAGAAGCGTGTACGATTCAAGGAAGAACCAACCATACACTTGATGTATAAATGGAAATTTGCGCATCATGATGCTCGATGTGGCAAGTGGGAGCAGGTTGCACATTTACAAATAAATGAAATTAAATTGCCAGTACTTGTAACAAAATTGAAGAAAATGTAAATAAATGAACAAAAAATTTTACATCAATTATAATTTATTAATGTTTTCTTTTCTTTTACATATCATTTTTATTAATCCAATTATTGTGAGTATCGTCAAAACCTAATCATTTTACATAAATTTTACATCACCACTTTTTCTTAAAACTTTCTCAATCAAATGAACATCTAGATATTTAGTCTTGAGAAGTTCTTCCTCGTAGAATCCTCCAGCTATTGGTTTGCCTTGGTAATCTTTTAGATGATAAGTATAGGGCTTCGTAGGTGAAACTCGCGTTATTGTAAAGACATCAGTTGACCAATTGGGTGTATAGCCCTTATCGAAAACCTCCTTAATGTGGCTTACACATACTTTATCTCCAAATTTAAATTTAGCTCGTTTAAACAAATTTAGGCTGTTTGACTTTTTCCTATTAATTCGATTAAGAATACGATTAACTTTGCTTTTGTCTACTTCTGCAGGCTTCATTCCTATTGTCCGATGTCGACTATTATTATACCGGAATGTTAAATCTTGTAATATATCCAACCATTTGTAGCTACCACGCAGAGCTTAAGATTACTGTAGGTAGAGTGTAGATGAATTTTATAACTTTTCATTAGTTTGTCAAAATCTTTATTGTAAAATTCTTTTCCACGATCTGTTTGCAAATTCTTGGGTACTCTTTTTTGCAATAGTATTGATTTCATAGCTAGAGTTACACATTTTCCAGTTTTTTGTTTCACTGGCACAGTCCAAGCATACTTTGAGAATACATCAATAACTGTGAGCAGGTATTTAAACACTTTATTTTGCTTGGCATATGGAATCATTTCAACAAGATCTGCTTGCCAAGTTTCATCGATATTTTTGCAGAGAAAAGAACGACGTAGATAGCAAGTTTATGAAGTTCCTCCACTAGTCCTGCTTTCATTACGATTTACAGGTTTATTTATTCCAGAATCCAAGATTTGTAATTTCTCTTGCAAATCTATAAGCGTTTTATTAATTCTAGAAAATTCTGTCTCAGTATTTATAATTTTATCATTTACTAGACTCTCCACTTCCTTTAAATCTTTTTTAAATTTATCAGCTCTTTGTTCAATTAACTTTTTTACAGACTGTAAATTTACAGCATCATCTTGATTCACAAGATCACCAACATAACACAGTTTTCGATTCTCTAAATCAAAATTTCCATTACTAGTCAGCTTGAATCCTAGTCCAGGCGGTCCTCGAGATGTGCCTGCAAGGACTAGTTGACGTCCAAACACATCAATACTCATTTCGATACTGAGTTGTTATAAAATAATTTCAGCTTCACGAAGCTCCTCAATGATTGATTGTATTTCATTGACATGGTTAGTATTGCCAGCAGATGTTTCAGCTATAAGTAATCTTAAACGATTTACAAGTTCATTTGGATCATCCCAATAACTGTATTCAGTATGGATATTTTTATGAGCGATCTTATATGACATAAGTCCCTTACCACTTTTACAAACCTTGAGAATTTTACTCACAAAATCAGTATATTTCTTACTTACATTTTCAGGAATATCTTCGATTTATAGTATTTTTTGTGTGCATTTGTGTCTTTTAAATTCTTAGCATAATACATCTTATCATTGTCAGTGATTAAAGTGTCATCAGGATATTTCTTAAACAACAATTCCACAAGACCGAGATCCACAAAACTTATAGGAGCATTTCCAATCATTAGTTTATTATCATGCATTTTTCGCACTCCATATACTGTATCTAAGGCTCGTGTTTGTCCCTTAAGCAACAATCGAATGTTTTCATCGACATTAGCGCTCATAGCGTTTTTTCATCATCCGAAACATCTGAAACACTTGCAGCGTTATTTTGAATAACAATTTCTTCGTGATCTGAAATATCTGAATCGCCCACAGCTGACTCAAAAGCTGATTCTCCAGGATCATCGTCATCATCATCATCATCAGCATCATCATCATAGTCTTTTTTATTATTTTCAATACGCTCTAATTTTAATTTTCTCTTCCTTCGTTTTTCTTTTTTAACTACCACTGGCGATAAACTTTTTTCTTGTTTAATATGCTCACTTTACATCGATTAGCTTTTCCAGTGGTTTCATAAGCGGTTTGAACGAGTCCTCCAAATTTTTTTCCACCTCCAATTTATGTGACTTTGCCAAATCGTACTTTCTTTTCAAAGCTTTACGAGCTTTCTCAACTTGACTTAGAACTACAGTTTTTTGATCAAAATCAGACATCTTGATAGTTTAGAGTCTCACAATCAAATGCTTAATTTATTCAGTATTCTGTATAATTATTACAAACTGATCAAAGCCTTTACTGTAGCGACCATCATTGATATCACGGTCTTTGTCTATACGAGAAAACTATGATTGCTATTATTCCAACACATTGAACAAATATCTTTGAAGCGTTGATATGACATATCTGTATTAACATGATCGTTATAAACATGTTTTAAGTTCATATCATCTTGTCGAAAAATTACCAACAAGTTGACGTTGTCATGCACAAAATGTTTTGGTACTTGCGCATACGATTGACACAAGTAAAAGCAATCCACGCTTTTATGCTTGCCCATGCAATAAAAAGCTTTGACATTATCCTGCTTCTCACAGGCAATATCATCAAAGATAAAAATTGAGTTGGGTTGAGCTTCATCAGGTGATAAGACGAGATCGTAATCACCGAACGATAAGTATTTAATACCTTCTAGAGGCTCAACAAGTTGTTCCAAAAATTTATATTTAGGCTGATTCGAAGATTTCGAGTATACGTAAATATTTTCAAATCTCAAACCATTAGGATGAATGATTAGAGATAAGAGTGTGTTCGTTTTACCACAATTAGACGGACCACAAAATACTGCTCTTATATTGTTAGGTAGCAATTTTCCATGAGGATTGTGTTTTTTTTTTTTTTTTTTTTTTGCTGCTAGGTCAAAAGATCGAAATTAACCACTGGCAACTTTGCTGCCGGATTCTTAAGATCCATCATAATTGTTAAAATTTCATATCACGACTGACTCGATATATTATAAATATGAGCATTTATAGTACCTTCAGTCAGTCGCGCATGAGCTTGTTAAGAGCTAGCATCATGCATCAGAAAATAGGTACAGGTTTAGTGAATACATTGATTAACAAATTACCCATTGAATTTCATGTGCCTGGTTATCAGTATAGTGGTCCAGGTACTAAACTTGCTCGTGGTGATTCAGGAATAAATCCTCTAGACGCTGCTTGTAAGGAACACGATATTGCCTACTCAAAAATCCTGATAACATTCAAGAGAGAAACGCAGCTGATCAGATTTTAGCAGAGAAGGCGTGACAGAAAGTAAAATCTAGAGACGCTGGTTTGATAGAAAGAGCTACAGCTTTCGCTATAGGAAATACCATGAAGTTAAAATCAAAGCTTGGTTTGGGTGTTGGAAGAGGAGGAGTAAGAGGAGGTGGCAGGCGTAGATCTAATAACTTAAGAAAACGATTTCAAAGAAAAAGATTACACTGAAAAATTTGATCAAGTCAATGGGTAAACCTATCATTCCTGGCAACGATTCTCGCTCTATGATAAAGTCAGCATTAAAGATGGCTCGAGAGCATGTGAAAAATGTTGGTGGGGATACAAATGGGAGAGCAAAAAAGACATAATGAAAAAATTGAAATGTTGGCACTCGGTAAAGGACTGTTTCTAAAATCTCATCGTTAAGGTTTCGGCATCTTTCTGGAGAAGAAGACAAAAAGTGTAAAGGAAGAAAAAAAAAACTTCTATGAAATAAGATTGCCTAAACGTGCACTTACCGACTATGATCTGCTCAAATATGTAAACCTAATGAATATACCAAATTTTTGAGGAGTTTTTATGAGAAATGCTCTGCCTTCAAACGGTTGTCGAGCCAGAAAATCGGCAGTTATTAATCTGGATGATGCAAGTGGACCTGGCACGCATTAGGTAGCTTATCGAAAAATTGGTAATGAGGTTACATAGTTTGATAGTTTCGGTGATTTACAACCACCGCGAGATCTTATTAATTACTGGAAAGTATCTTAAGTTAAGTACAATTATCAGAGGTATCAGGAATTTTCATCTTTCATCTGTGGTCATCTCTGTCTGAAATTTCTCTGCAATCAGCTCAATCGTAAAGATAATTTTAGTCTATATAAAAAGAAATCTGCAGGAATGACTTGAATTAGTCTACTCAAGATGGTTGTTGAATCAATGACTCTCAGCCTTTCCAGCACCTCCTCAATCCTTGAGAAGCACTATATTCCTCCAATAGAACTGGATTCGGATAAGCAATACAGTCTTGGACTTGTTGAGCTTGCTAACTTTTAATTCTATACCGAACGTCGATCAAAACTGTTATAAATTTTATGTTTGTCAAGAAATAATTGAACTACCTACTGGAGGTTATGAGATTGAGGATATTGATCGAACTCTACAAGGTATCATCGATACTCGAGGTATAAAAGTTAGTATCAAGCCAAATAATAATAATTTTGAGATGTGTTTTAGTTATAAGAGCTTTTATATATGTTTTAGCTATAATATAATATGTATACTCATATAACAAATAAGGATTTTTATAAATAAAGCATAAAATATATCATGAATACTGGATTTATATTTGTACTATCACCAAATCTTAAAATCCTTTTCCTTCATCAGTAGCATCAAAAACTGATGAAGTCTTTGTATACGCCCTGCCTAAATATTATTAGAAATTTCATAAGCCCTCAGGATGGCTAGATGCTCATTGCTCAGACTCAGCCAGCGTCTAGATGTTAGCTCCTGAACAAATCAGCCATATTGAAATTTCAACCAATCATGTTTTATAAAACAGGTTGGTTTATAGGGGGCGCCACCGCTGGCAGCACGGTTGATATGCAAAGCTCTGTCGGTAAAACAGGGACCTACTAATATGAGTTACCATGCGTCGGTATTTGGTGGCCCAGAACCCGCTTGGCCCAGTAGCCGCGCTGCCACTACTACTTAAATTATCAATTAGAAGCTTTTAACATTTAACATGAAAGTGTATGGCACCAAAGAAAATTATTGTATCACTTATTAAAAATTGTTGAAACGTATACTTGTGAGAAATTCCCTAATTGGTTCGATCAAGACATTATTTGTTATGAATATAGAATGCATGCTTTAAAGTTTTGCTGACCATGAAAATATTTGCTAAAACTCGAGAGCATAATAAGATTACAAAACAATCAAATAAGAAAGATATTATTAGTAAAAATCAAAAGTTAAAAAATATAAAATATGTTTGAGTTTATATATTTATATACTGTTGTTTTTCTTAGTCGATTGTTTCTGTATATATTTGTGTTACATATAGATATATTGATTTATTTATTTACCATTTACCATTTTATTACCATTTTCCTCCAAAGATAAAGGTGATCTGACCACAAGCCTGGCATTATAATTATAATAAAATAACAATAAAAAAACTTAAAACTCAATCTTATCCAATAATACGCATAATTAGAAGCCTCCATACTACTACTATTTTGTTAATATTTTCATTATTTTTATTTTTCATTTTCATCGTATGCATATAAATTATTTGATATTTAATATTTTAAGTAGAAACATATCTTTCAACTTTCAACAATTGGATTTTATAAATTCTTTAATTATTTTTTGTTGACTCGATTAACTTATTTCTAACACTTTTAAATTGTTTGGCAGTGAAATAAATGTTGTGATCTCTTCAATATAACAATTATTATTAATAATTCTCTTTTTATTTACATACTAGTTGAGTTGAGGTATAGGGTTTTAAGGTCATTGAAGTATAGCGTTAGCTTGTAAGGAAAACAATTGTTTGAGATTAAGAGCGTTATTTTGCATGACAAAATATGTGCATGTATATAATTATTTAAAAATAATCTGGAAATAACTACAATCAATCCAATAAGAAAATATTTGTAGTAGATTTGAAATGTTAATATGAAAAATTGTTCTATAGTCATTTATTAATGCATTTGAATAATTACCATTTTTTACATTGATTTAGATAAATATTTGTAGTCATATTGAATAATAAATATAAATAGTTTCTTATATTAATAGATAGAATACGTACATAAATTGATAAATAGGTAGATAGGAAACTGGAATATATTCATAGGCAAAAATCCTCTCTTTAAAATGTATGGCTTTTGTTGTGAAGCCTTTAATACGTAATTCTGATTGGTTGCTGGTTCGTTGCCTAGGTAACGAGCTCAGAACCGCGCTTTAAATTCATAACGCTCAAAACAGTCATAACTCATAACCCTGGTAGAAATGTTTAAGGAATTTAAAATGAAATGTGGAAACCTTGATAACTGATAAAATATGTAATATAACTAGTAAGAAATTTTAGTAAAAATTAATCATTGCCAAGAGTGTGTAGTATTACAACATGTGTATTGAAAAGTGGCACCTTAACCCTATTTGAAATAGTAATAAAGTGTGTGAAAATTATTTAGTTTTTTTTGGAACGTCAGTGAAAAGTTCAATTAAAAGAATAAATAGTTTGAAGATATAGTGCGTCTCTGTGCCCAAAGTCGTCCTCGGTGAGGTTTGAGAGGTGAATTTAAAGAAATGTTCAGTATCCGAGTCAGTAAATTTAAGTCTATTATTATACAATGCTCTTTGAATTGTAAAAAGGCTACTAGACATGTTACCTAGAAATATGTAACCTAGATGATTATGATTTAACTGTTTTCGTTTATATTACCACATCCAGGCTCATGCGAATTTTTTAATTTGATACGATGAGGTACAGTTGATTTCCAATGTTTAAGCAATAAAGGAGCTTCCCTCACGTAACCCCTAGGAATACTTGTCAAAATTACCTCATCAGACAGAGGATTTAATGTGTCCTCATTTTCAATCTCTATACCAGCAGCAGCAGCAGTATTACCATCGGATAAAAGTTCTTGACGTTCTAAAGTTTTAAAATGATGATACCTTCTTAAAATTTGTAAATACTTTTGACATTTTTCTCTTTTATCTGTAATACTTTTTGAAAAAAATATATCATGCATCTCAGCATCGAGTCGTGATAAGTTATCGCCTTTTGTCTTGTTGTTGTTGTGATTGTTGTTGATTTTTCATTACACGATCATACGCTTCCTCCGGTAAGATAATCATTTTACGTGCATGCTCCATATTTAACTTTTAGAACTACCGAATAACTTTGACACTAATGCGCCAATTATAGGTCCAAGTAACATAGGTAAAAAAGCACCACCGTCTTGAATAATTACCCGTCACTTTTTCTTCCACTCTTTCACATTATTATTAATTTACCACTGCTCTTATTCAATAACTAGCAACCTCCGCCGCGGCTTCGCCCGCGAGAAGTATGTACAGTTGTTGTACTGTAGGAATTTCGTCATGAAAATTGCTTGACGATTGGTTAGAATCATGTGCAGAGCTAGATAATTCGTGTTCTTGTACAATGTTTCGTCGCAAGTTATATACCCTTCTCGTCCTTACAGTTTTTCTCGATAAATTTGAATTAGCTTTTGGCATTTTGCCAACTATAAAAAATTATACCATTTAACAAAAGGTAAAAACTATATTATATATGTTAGAATTATCATAGAAACAAATAAAAGAAAAATGAACAATATGAAACTGATGATTTTGAAATAACCTTCAAAGTTTCAAAAATTGAATATACGGCTTCGAAACTAAATCCGAAACCGAGGTGATGAGAACGATAAACTCGTTTCTTTATATACATTTTCTGGGCTACTTCACTTGTGGATTAGCAGACGCCATCTAGTGAGGAGAGTTCTATGCGCGCAGTGCCGCATGCGCGCAGTGCCGCTGAACGCAGTCTGATATGATTCCTACGCGCGAAGAATCCAGTCCTCACATTAATTAACATAATTGTAGTTGATATGATGCTAATTTATATAGCCTATGACACTCACCACATCGTCAAGAATCTACTGTCAAAATTTGAAATCAATCCGTTCAGTGGTTTCTGAGATTAGCGGTTACAAAGGAAAAAGTGCTGTCTCTTTATATAATAGTAGAGATTTACGCAAAATGTTTTTATGTTTCTTTAATTTTGATTTGTGAGAATTTTTAATTTTTACAACACCTTGTAACACATTTAACGCACACTCACATATACTTTTGATAATTTTTTTGTCTGCTGAGCGAATTAAGGCTAAACGTTACTGTCCGTCAGTGTGACAAAGAGAATTCAGTATTGCTAAACACTTTTTTGTAAAATGTTTAGGTAGACAGCCGCACTCTGTATTGTCAGCATCAGCAGCACCACCACGCTGTCTTCTACCTATTCTTTTTCTAACTTTTTCCTTGTATTTCATCTTTGATGCTTTCCCCGCCATCGTTCTCCTCAGACTGATGCTTCAGCTATACTATGTTCTACTTTTATCGAAACTTGTTTTTCGGCACATACACGTAGCGCAACCTATCATCAGGAAAAATACAGGTTCTGAAACGAAATTCTTCGCTAGTGAACTGTTTTAAATATAGCAAAAGATATCCATGAGCAGCTGATGTGCTGTCAAGATATGTTTCATGCAAAAATTTTGGATCTTCAGGACATACTTGACGTGCAAGATATTGAATTTGCGAACGATCTCGTGGATTCTTAAAAATAACGAGATAATTAGCGTTCAATGAAATATCACGCTGTCCAGCTCCTTTGTAAAAAAGTGATGACTACCCTTTGTAAATAGATCGAGAATAACATTGTTTGAAGCTTTTCTCATCAAATCACCAATAATCAATAATTTCTTCCTATCATTATCGTTTGAATAGTCTGAAGGCTGAGGTAATCCCTCGTGAAATTCAACAATTTTCTTTTTGCTGTTTATACTACCTCCTGGTATAAAGTCTGTTTCTTACGTAGATTGTCATTCTGTATAATAAAGAAGTATACGATCGAAAGTTGTATTACACATAAGCGGTAGATGTTTAAGAAACCCTTTGAAAAAGACTATTTTACCATAATCCGTAGGGCCATTTATAATACAAGTAAACGGGTACTTAAAACACGTATCCATTTTAGATACGTACTAGCAAAAATCACTGCTACATATAAGCGGACGGTCGGCGGCGGCGGCGGCGCGGCGCGGCACACGTAAAAATAAGCTAATTTTACGTGTGCTGAATCACAAGCTGTTATTACAGCTGTTTAAGCTGATAATTATGTCCAACAAGCTAAATAACACCGCGAGTAAGCTGAATTATCCGTTAAAATGAGCTAAATTTCCATAAGAAGCGTTCTCTTCGATGAGTTCATCTGTCATATCACCTAGTTTAGAGCCATTAAAAGATTTATACTCATACGGAGCATCGTCATGCGAAACAAATATACAAGAATCTGTGTCACAATAAAGAACACGACCACCTAACCTTCTCAAGTAATTATATAGTTCTAAACGTGCTTAAGCAGTGGTGTAAGCCGCAATCACGACACTCTTATGCGGGGCAGGAGTGATAGCCTCAGTCTTGTATTGCCAATTCACGTACAGTATATCATCATTAATTGCTAGTATATTATTAACATCTCTTTCCGGACAAGTAAGAAGTTTTAAAAGAGATTCACGTGATTTTACAACTTCAGTTTGTTTCAAATTACTCCGTTGTCCAAACATACCCCAAAACGAATTTAAGTAGAGCTTATCAACAGATCGTAACCTTGAATTTTTTTTGATATTATTTTTATCCAAAGTTATACCCTCATCGAGTCTATACTGTTCAATGTATTGTAATTTAGTTGCTTCGCCAGTACACCATGAGGGCCATCCGCTAGCCTCTTGCTTGATTTTTATGAAAGTATTTACGTATTCGGCAAAATGACCTCCGCTACCATCAATTTGATTATAATGTGTCATCTCATATTGCCAAATAATATAAATGTTCATAATACTGTAACCGAGTTCAACAGCTTTACGCAACTCATCAGCAACCCAGGTGCCCGTGAATTCACGCATTTTTGTGTCTTCGTGATTGCAGCCACACTGCTGCATTTCTTCGCAGCATGAGCGGCAAAGAGCAAAAAGAAGCCGTCCGTGCATTTTAATTGGTAAGAGTGGAATGTACAGGTCGCGCGGTGGTAAAATACTATATTTAACTAATCCTTCAATATTGTTGAGATTATTGTTATTATGACCTCTTTTACACACGTACGAATAAAGAGAGCATATATCTGTATATTGAATTTTTTCGTTATTTTCGATCGCGTACTCAGTAACTATATTCTCCGTTCTACCTCAAAAAAAGAATCGCTCGGATTCAACGTTATACGACTTATAAGAGGATGCTGTGTTACATATTCGTAGATTTCGTGATTCTCTGCTTTTATCCGATCAAAAGTACATTCCCATATCTCTCGAACTTCATAACCCAAGGCTTTTATTTTTTGAATTTTCCGAAAAGTATTCTCGCACGACTCATCCATAGTTCTACCGTATGACATTATTTTATCTCGTCGTTTATTAAAGCAAATAGGGCAACCGTGTGTGTAACATCCTTGATATTCAAAGACAATACCTTTAGCATTATCATTTTTCGGAGGTAAATAGCCGTCTACACAAAACCCTTCTAGAAGCATTAATTCACGTGCTCTACCCACGTGTATGATTTCCCGACCAACCTCACGTTCACACTGTAACAGCCACTGTATTGACTTTTGCAAATGATTATCAGCGCGTCGATATCCACCTGCTGGAATGATATCGATAGTTTTTTCGCATCAGAAATTTTTTCTATACACAATGGAGCATGCAGAAGCTATGGTCGTTGCCTCTGTAAACGGACAAGTATTCCCGCACTTAATGAAAAATTTCCGAGAAGCCATGCATGCAAGTCTTAAAATTTCTACATCCATACGGCAATAATCGAGTATTTCACGTTGAAAAGTAAACTCATAAGTATTTCGGTTCTGCTCATACTATACAATAAACTTTTCCCTCTCAGACGTCGACATGGCATTAGGCGTGTAGAATGATGCTTCGGGTAAAGCCCCAAGATAATTTTGATTATCCAAAGTATTGAATAGATGAGGAAAATATCCTTTTTTGCTAGCTGGAGGTAGAGAAAAGGTTTGTGGTAAAGCACTTAATTTCATGTGAAAATTGTTTAAACTATCAATAAATTTTGTTCGCCCGTATTAAAGCATAATTATATTTTGTCCATTCAATATTACGTTCGGTACTATTGAGGTATTTTCAACGATTTCTCTCAAAGTAAATTGCGAGTCAAACCCACGAGAGTTATGAGCAATACAAATTATTTGAACGAAGGTAGTTTTTTCGGGTACTGTTAAACCTATTAATTGTTTAACTGGATCATCGCGAAATATATGCTCTCTTACACTACACTTATGGCATAGTATATTTATATTTTCATTATCCATGCAATCATCGCAAACCTGTTGTACAACACATAGATTTGCAATGTGTATTTTTATCTCTGCATGTTCACTGCAAGCAGAATCTTGACACGTCTTAAAGTCATAAAAAATAAATAAGTTTTTCTTTGGGGATTTACGGTTAATCTGTGCGTTAACATTACGTCTAATGGGTTGAATATAAGAGAGCTGATTTACATCATGTTTTTCGCGACATAAGTTGCACCAATTGATTCCACACTCGTGCTTTGACGTGTAAATATTAATTCGTTTGCAACACATATTACAAACTTTTACTACATCGCATATTTTTTTATTATTTTTTTGTATGACCCATCTATTTTGTGACGGTCGAAACATATTTGTCCGTGAAATTCTCTGTTACATTCTACACACTTTATAATATCTATATTAGAATTACATGTTGGTGCACAAAAACACCTGTGACATTTGGTTGTCCATCTCTGCTCATCTACGTATCTATAGCTTTTATTACAATGTTTGCAGAAAAAACGATTGCGTAGAGCACCGGTTAAATTTAATATTGTATCGAAATGTCGCCTTCGCGCATTGTACAAAAGATTTATAACGTCAAAAGAATTTGAATTTAACAGAAGTCTTCCATCGTAAAAGGGCGGTTCTCCACTTCCAAAAGATAAACTATCGTATATTACTATCGCTGATATGTCTCTATTTCTCGTATACCGCAGCCGTTTGCAGAAATTACGTAGTTTGCATTAAGGGGCGGCCGTCGGTGTCAGTTCCGAGGGCACTGCAGTCAGGTGAAAAATTCATGGTTAATTTTATTATTACTAAAAATGTTTGGACTTTTTGGCTAAAAATGCTCTTTTCCGCTCTAGCTATGACCATAAGCTAGTGGGCGAACATGGTCAGGTGAACATTAAAAGTGTATTTTTTGTACTAGATTGGAATTATAAACACGACGTACCACGCAACATGCAAACATCTACAGCTGAAAAATTTGTCTGCTACATCGTGTTTGTAATTCCAATCTAGTACAAAAAAATACACTTTTAATGTTCACCTGACCATGTTCGCCCACTAGCTTATAATCATAGCTTAGGTATATTAACAAGTGTTAATGTTAGAATAAAGCTCTCATCTATTTGAAAATCCTCATTACTCTGAGCTAATCCGCTTATTTAATTCCATAAATCACTGTAAAAAAAAATTATTTACTAATCGTAAAGATAACCTTCTAACGGAGACACCAATCATGTCGTTTTCATTACATAACGAAATTATATAAGAATAAATATCACGTATAACTAATTCCAATCAAACTATCGGTTTTATAGATCCATCCTCCGGTGGAGATCTTATTTTTAGCACAATACGTCTACCTTATATTTTATACTTAGATATATAATGCGAATTTTGTTGGAAAATATCAACGATTACCAGGAGGCTGGATATCCTCATCTCCTTCCTCATCGACTCCTTGATAATTCATATTATCGTCTGTTTCGCTTCTCTCCTCATCCTCTTAGATGATCTCCTCCTCCGCTTCCTCATTTTCCTCACTGGGCTAACTATCCTCTTGTTCGTAGTGAGATAAATCATCATTATTGCTGCTTGAATTTTCAATTCTTCTTCTTTGTCCTTTACCAACTTGAATAGAAAAATCACTTTCATCGGCCTCGTAATCCTGCGATTCTACAGAAGTATTGGAGTTCGAAGATGATATAGATAAGGGAAAAATGGTTGTAGAAGAAGAACAAGATCGTCAGAGGGATTATGTTCTGAAAAAATTTATTGTATACAAAATATTTGAATACCCTATTTTACACTTTCTTATTTTGAAATTATTTTTCTGGTGGTCCTGAAAAACTCTGTCCCAGGCGATTAAACACTTCAGGTAAATTTTTAGTGTTTAATAGTATGGAATTTTCATCTTTACAAGCATTGAAAAACCAACGTATTTCTTGTGCTCTTCGAACATACATGATACACATGATATCTTGTTTCAAAGCCCTGGGGTACTTAGCAAATCCTTCGAGATTACGTCGAATAACTTAAATAATAGTTAAAAAAAAGAATTTATATAAAGAAAAATGTATATTCAAATACAGCATAATACTCACTTTCATTAATTTGACAATCTCTTGGATTTTCCTGGTTACAAAAATGCTCGTTGACCAATCCTCCAGCATTTCTTCTTGTGTACCGCATTTCTTCGGGTTCGACTGGCCAGACCAAAAAGTCGAGGATTTGTTGCGGTATTTTGACACATGGATGCTACGCATACTCAATAATATTATCGCTTTCATCAGCTGCTCGTTCCATCAAGCGCTGTAGAATATTATTATCAGCATCTGTTGGCTCTGTACATGTGGCAAGAAGGTGGTCAACATTAGCCATGCGCTGAGAATCTTTATTGGCAGGTACATCTTCAGCCTCCTCCGCTCTAGCATTGTGGTCATTCGGCGCTCTCTCTACTACTTCACCTTCCTCCTCCTCCATCGCCTCATTCACCCGAAGACGCACCGCTACAGGCGCCGAAGCCACAGCTGCTGCTGCTTCTCTTCTTACGGCTTTCGCTCTCCTCCGCCCACAACTCCTCTCCGTGTGCATCGGCAGCACTCACTCCTACCATTTCAGCCGGTACAAACTGTACATCGGCTACAGCATTCCCCGCTTGCGCTGTATCCTCCGTCTCACTTGCCTCTCTCTCTTCCTCCTCCACCTCCTCCTCCTACTCACCTTCATCCGATGACGTAGGATCAACATTTTCACTTGATGTGTATTCTGTAATATCATCATTATCTTCATGCACGAGCGCGCGAGTGAATGAAACAAAGCTTGTAGCAGCAGCAGACGACGCTATCAGCTGTGGCACCGTTTACCTCGTTGCCAAGTACAAGCGCTGTTTGATTATTAATAATGACAACGCGGTATAGTGCAGAAAAATTGCAATCAATAAAAATGTACTCACCATTATGCTCTTCGAAGGCTGTCATTAGCCGCGTCAACACAGGTAAATGCGCAAAATTCTGTTGCATACAAAATTCTGCTGCGCATCGCACAGCTTAGCTACATTTTTAAAAAATGAGTCTATGAAACTGTGCAATTTTCCGTGGCCCACAGCATCGTAAAAGACGTATAAACTCGCGGCATAATTGTCACGCAACCATGCGTTTCGCACGTAGACACCAGCTTCTTGTATACCTGCGTCTAACAACACTATTTGCTTGAAAATTGCCCACGATGCAAAGCACTACAGTGCGTAAAGACTCCTCGGCTACGTTATACATGCTTGCGAGCTCTTGATTTAATGCAACTACTCTCATGACTACTGAGCTTCTGAGGTCAACGTAGGGTTTATATAGTATAATAAACGTCTTGCTAGTGGGGGAATGTGTGGACTCGCGCAACAGTATAAAGCGCAAAAAATAACATCCTGAGATAAGTTTTGCCTCAGCTTTATCATTTGCGAGTATCAATATCAAGATACATAACAATCTGAAATAATGATACCGTCGACGATTCTCGCACGATACAAGGCGGCTGAAATCAATGCTCTATCACATTTAATAGCATTCAACTTCCTGTGTAAGCGATGACCATAGCGACCACACAAGCAGTATCAAGTATACGACTCCGAGAATCCAAGTGTTAATTACATTTGAGATTACTCTGAACCGTTGTTTTGTCACACTAATCCATTTTTTCCCTGCATAGGTATCGATTGCAAAGACTCTTGCCGCCGAGTAGATACTAAAAATATCCAGTTCACGCTTAGAGCAGTCGAGAGTCAAAGATCATGCTCTCTCTCTCTCTCTCTCTCTCTCTCTCTCTCTCTCTCTCTCTCTCACACACACACACAATCGTAAAAAGGTATCCCGTGTTCGTCGAGCAGCAAGCAGTATCAAACACGTATAGTTGTTTTGTCGCATTAATTCATCTCCGCTGTATAGGTATCGCCCTGCTAAGACTCATGGCGACAAGTGGATACTAAAAAATATCAACTTTCTGCGAAGAGCACTTGAGAGTTCAAGGTTATGCTCTCTCGCACTCGTAAAAAGTAGCCCGTATCCGTCAAGCATTTCGCTGCACAACGCGTTAGCCAACTCGTTCGGGTATCGGGCGTACGAGCACACGTGCGGTATCGAACAATAATCAACACAAGTCTAAATTTTTCTTCTTTGTCCTCCTTCTCCTCCTAGGTCCTACAGACGACTACTAGGACTACAGTCGTCAGTTCCAAGTTGGTCATATTTCCACTAGGATGTCTATGAAAAGTGTTATTTTGCGTCAGTTGGAGGAGAAATGCTCTCTCCTAAAATCGCGGATGGAGCGTACGTCGCGGCTCATACAGCAGCACCGCGACACGTATGCTGAGCTGTATGAGGAGCGCGAAGAAGTTAAACGCGCGCTTGACATCATGAAAAGTTCACCTTCAATCGGGAACGTCAATTACTACATCCCCAAGCTTGGGGATATATGTGAATTGTGTGCGCGGGTGATGAAGCGTATGACCATACGCACGTACTGCACGGAGTGCAGGGCGCGACGCTGTACGACGTGCAGCAGAAGAGAGCTGTGGTGTTGCAGCGTAGGAACAGCGAAGAGGGATGAGACGGAGAAGGTTGCCAAGGAGTTAGTGCAACAGCAGCAGGTTAGTTCGTAAGGTAAATGTTTTTTTTTTATCATAATAAGTTAATTATATGTATCTTTTTCCAAGTGCATACCAACGGAGATGCTGCTATGGTGGAAATCACTAGAAGAGAGGAGCAGAAAGAGGAAGCGCAGGAAGCGGAGAAAGTGGAGGGTGGAGGCCTTGGACGACGCTGCAATGTAAATAGATATAGGCGAAGAATATTTTCAATTCGTATGCATCTCCCGATGACTTAGCTGATATGAAAAAGCCTGCCGTCATGAAGATCAAAGCGAGTGAAGAAAACGAGACAGTTGACGTCGTATAGTGGTATTTTGTGTTTATGTGTGAGTGTATAGTGAGTGCGTAAGTTTTATCATTAATTATATTTACCCGTACGCGCGCGCGTGTGTGTGTGTGTGTGTGTGTGACTAGATTAGTAATTAAGAGTAAGGAGTGATGTGTTAGAATGTGAGCGTAAGAGAGAGAGAGAGAGAGAGAGAGAGAGAGAGAGAGAGAGAGAGAGA
>QLSS01000186.1:118432-136880 GCA_024372645.1 Trichomalopsis sarcophagae | reverse complement strand
CATTATCTATACTTACAGTGTAGTTAATGTCAAATAATAAATCAAATAAGTAATTCTGATTTTTTTCAGAATTTTTAAAAATTTTTACGTCATATTTAAAATTTACGCAGTGCTGCCACTACAAAATTTGAGGGAAAAAAATCGCGTCCGAGATACGGCGTTTCCGAAGCTGCGGCTCAGATACGGCGTTTCCGAAGCCTCGGCTGAGATACGGCGATCCCGAAGCCACCGCCGGGATACGGCGTTCTCGAAGCCATGGCTGAGATACGGTGATCTTCCACTCAACCGTCGATATGCTCCACTACAGACGCTCTCTATCTCTCCCTTTCTTTCCTCGACACTTTTCTCTTAGCGCGCGTGCACAGTAAACATAACCTCTACATTAGTAAAACTTTTGAAGTGAACATTGTGTTATTAAATTGTGTTAGTAAACAGATAGTTATTTTGATTTTTCAATTACCGAGTGTGATATTTACGTGTATATTGATAATTATATTGTTGTGTTAAATACCAGCCAGTCAACTTAAACTGTTAAATAATGATAAATATTGCACATAAAATATATATTTTACATTCAAAAGGAAATTAAATTACGTTTTACTTATTCCTGATCCATTTATAAATTATTAGATTAACAAAAAATATAACTATAAAATTATTATTGCCATCATGCGTTAAACAAGTTCTATATTTGATAGTTTCTATAAATATCATATGAAGTTATCACTTCTGTCGGGCGTCCCGTGACGCACACGTTTTTTTTTTTATTTACTAACTTGGTGCGTGGAGACAACAAATGACATCATTACTATTGTATCCTTATCTTATCAATGTAAACAAATAATTTAGTTAATGTATTGTTTGTTTAAATTTTTATGCAACTATGTCTTTGATAAGTAAACGTAATTTGAACAAAAAAAAGTAGTTTTATTATCATCTAAGTCAAGCCGAATAATTCTGTCTTATAAGCGAGCTCGACAACTGCGCATACATTGTGCGCATCGATCTGGTGACCGGCTTGCGATACATTTCCACCGCCGTCTGCCGTGTGTTTTGACGTTTTGAAGCGCCCTCCCGGCCTTCATTCACAGTGATTTCTTGTGCTCGGTTTTTAACTTTTCGGTGATATAATATAATAAGTAGGGCAGAAGGACAACGATGACGCGATACAGCAGTGTTATTTCAATAAACGAAAAGTGCAGCTATATTATCGTTTGTACAAAACTATAAGGCACTTGCGTACCGCGGTCGTGCCTAAAAAGGGATACTCCCAACAACGGCAGAATACTACACGGCGAGAGAATGGCCAAATAAAGTAAGCCGCGTGGCGAAAAATGTATAGAAAGGTTTTCGAGCGAAGAAAGACTCGATTGTATGAGCGAGTGGATGAGTGATTGGAAGTGTGTGTGAATAATTTATTGTGACTAAGGGTTCCGCGACCACGCCCGAATACATTATTAATTTTAGCGAAATCGTGTGCCATACGCGTCACATTATCAGGATCCGCGAGTTAGTGACTCTTACAATTATAAATAGTAAAGAAGTAAATAATATTACTACTAAACCTCAAATTTATTACAAGGTCGACTAAGCCTTCGATCAAATCTAGTTTTTTATTATATTCTTGACATGCTTTAATAGATATTTCATCCCATTTAAGTGCACACAACCTCTCTTCTTCCTGCAAATCAGATAACACTTTATTAATTAACTCAAGCAAATCGTTTGAAAATTCCGGCTCTATTGAAATTTGAGATATCCAACATCTGACCGTAGATTTTCAAGGCAAGTTAACTCCAGCTTTACTTAAAGGTGAATAACATGACGCTGAATGAAAAAATATTAAATTTGCTAATCTTTTTTCATCGTTTGAATAAGGAGCATTTTTTCTGTGTAGCTGTAATTGTAACATTGTGCGAGAAAGTGGACTTGTGCATTTTCGATAATCTAACTAATTATTGACAACTAATTTTGCAGCTAACACATCGTTCTTATCTTTATATTTTTGTGAATTATCTTTTAGTTTTTTTATCGTACTCTCTAAGATTTTAATTTTTTTACGTAATTGTAAGTTTTCATTCTGTGTACAAATGCTATTTTTTAAGCCATAATTTAATTGATAAACATGTATCTGAAGTTTTGAATTACGCTTGCTTACTTGCTTGATATTAATTAACCTAGAATTTTAAGTTCTATTAATTTTTGAGTCTGTTACAATGCCGCTATCCTAAGTGGGTCTTGGGCGTTGTTGTCCAGATCGGACGGGTGGGTGCCTATCAGCACTACACAGCGGTCCTCAGGTTGCGGATAGAGGAACAGCCCCTGAGAAGAAGGTTAGCTGCGAATAAATTGAATAAGCAGCCATGGACAGCCGATAGGAACAGGCGTGGGTATGATGGCAGCGCAGCGACCATCACGAGCGTCTACCGTGAGTTGTTACATGTCGGCGATCAGCCCATATATATATGTATATGGCCTTTCTGAGACGAAAACTTTAAGAATTTTTTTGCTCAGAAAGCCTCAAATTCAAAGTATGCCAGTACTGCGCGACCGTCCGTCCTATAACGCGAAATATGGTTAAATAAGGCCCTGAACCCCAACTTCGAGGACTTCGTAGATATGCTAAAACCGAAATAAACAAAACCAAAATAATTACATCTTTTTCTACTATATTCGGACTGTCTTTCCTGAAAATTTGAGCTAGATTGGAGCAGATAGACCTGAGATATAGGGGTGCCAATATGGCGATTTTGGAAAACTAGGCTGTCTTCCAAGGTCTATAATTTTTTATTGGAATGATAAATTTAAGATTTTAAAAAAGGAAATTAAAGATTTTTGCAAGACGAAGATTGAACGATGTTGAAGGGCAAAGTCAGCCCAATTGTGATTGTTAATTAACTACGAGAGTTGTCATGCCAACTCCTTTTTCCAAGCATCTTACAGCAGCCAAGCAGAAAAGGATGCCGCCACTCTACGCGGTCCGCACAAGCGGAGATAGCTGAGCTGCCGAGGCAGATCCTTCGTCGTCGAGAGAAGATTCTTTTGTCAACGCGGTAGTTTCGCGTGCTTGCCTCCTTTGCTTGGCAGGGCAATTAGCTGTTCAGCTGCACCGACGAAACTGCCATGTCACAGTGTACAAACTAGGTATCTGCAGAGCGGATGGAGATCTCAGAGTTGGGAATTTTTCTTTTGAAAAGGTTAGCATTTTCAGGTATCTTTGTACGACCATAAATGATAGAAACGAGATTAATGTCGAAATAAACAAGAGACTCCATTCGGGTAATGCTTCCCACCGTGAGTAATTTACTTAAGTCAAGGCTGTTGTCTAAAAACGTTACGATAAGAATATACAGGACAATAATACTGCCGGTGGTTCTGTACGGGTGCGAAACGTGGGCTCTCACTAAGCAGTAAATAAAGCAGTAAAATAAAGATGAGGAAACCGGGGAATGGAGGAGACGACATAATGATGAGCTACACAATCTGTACTCGTCATCAAATATTAACAGAATAATAAAATCAGGCCGATGGTAACGCGATCTCTAGGTAGACCTAGACGCAGATGGGAGGACAACGTAAAAGCGGATCTAGTAGTAATAGGAGGGCGGATGTCGATCGGAGGGGTGCATCTTGGGTGGGGTCGACACAAGACAGGGCAGCGTGGAAGGCTTGCGTAGATGAGGCGATGAACTTTTCTTTCTAAATTTCACTTAGAAAGTCCAGTTCCAAATGCATCTTCAATTATTAATAGTTACATTTGCATCTATTTCTAATATTCCTGAATGAGTTTTGTTTAATTCGTTAAGTTCTTTGTTTATGTAATCTATATTACTATCTTCAAAATGAAAGTCACAGAATATTTATTTTCTAGACGCATACGTTTTTAGAGGTGATTCGTGCGTAATGTCTGAATTAATACTTGTATCATTACCTTCATCATACATCTCCAATTCATTGACTTTACTTATTAAAGCTCTGAAGTTTCAGATAAATTCCAAGTTGATCTCCAGTATATTTTGATATTGTTCTTTGATGTTCCACGGTATGGGAATGACACAAATACATAATCTTTGTTTTTGTGAATTTGTAAAAGCGTCGGTTGAAAAATGGTAATTGTAAATCGGTGTTTCCTAAGAATAAAAGAGTGTTAAATTTTAAATTGTGTTGAGATAAGCTTTAAAAATTCTTAATCTATATTTCTTGATACGTAAATCTATTTATAGCATAGTGTGGCTAAAATCCGCTGTTAAGTCTCGCCTATTCGTGAATAAAGGAGTCCTTATTTGCACCGTGAGGTTAGCGCACGAGCGTAGTTTACAACATCAACGCTACCCAGAACAAAATAAAAGGTAAAGATTTTTACAATATATTTTATTAAAAGATATTAATTAATATATTTATATGATTCAATATATTAAAAAGATATTATATATTTCTCTCTCTCTCTTTCTCTCTGTGTGGGAATCAAAAAAGTGTTTCAAACATAAAGATTTTTTACATCATGAACATCGAACAATTGCGACATTAGAGCACCCTGCAATTTCACAAAGTATATTAGATTGTGATCTAAAAGCAAATATTACTGGATTTTCAAAATTTTCAGGATGAACATCCGTGTAACCACTTTTATACCATGAATATTTAAACAGATTTATGTATTTCAGAGAAGATAGTTGATTGTGCGCTAAAGATTGAAGTTTAATGATATCGTTTCTTAAATGAAGATTCAATTCTTCATTCATCAATATCACGCTGTCCGAAAAGTGTCTTACATAATTTTTCCAAACCCTAAATTCAAAAACATCTAGCGGTTGTATTTTGCCTGTAGTTCCTTTTGGAATTATTTTTAAAGTTATTTCTTTATTAGTAGGTTTTACTTCTTCTACGGATGAAGGACAGTGCCCAGTCCATAAGTCTACCCAAAGTACACTTACTAAACCAACAGTCGGAAAATATACTTCTTTGAGCCATGTTTTAAAATGATTTAAAATCAGACGAATTTCAAATTTTAGTAATTTTTAATTGAATATAAATTAAAACAAAAAAATGATCACTAATAATAACACAGGATGCCTTCTGAATCAAAAATAGTATCATAATTATTCGAATACGCCTAATATGAAATAATACCTGAAGTTAATTTTCCTGATTTAGAAGCCATTGCATAAATGTTAGCTGGTCTGAACAGCTCTTGTGATACAACTGGCCCAAATTCACCAGTTTTTTCTTTAAGAATGATAAAAAGAGGAGAAAGAAGTCTACCATTACCAGATATTGTTGGCTGTATTGTATAACTATGAGTCGTAGAAGCTACAGATTGCACCAAGCATTCTACTTGACTTTCCCCTTCGATTGCCAATGTACTGCCAGAATGGACTTCTAATTGAAATCCACTTTGATCTGAATTATAAAGATTTTCTATTCCTTTTTCTTTAATAAGATTTTTCACTTCTATAACAAATTCATCAGCTTTTTTTGTAAATAATCTGCTCCTTCTATTGTTTTTTTGGTAATAAATTTATTAATTTTTCTTCAAACAATTCTATGGGCTCTCTTAAAATTTTTTACCCAATGTTTTGATGCTTTGAAACGAAAATCTTCATGACCAATATCCTTTTGTGCTTGCAGGGCCCATTTCTGTAAATCTATATCATGGATAATATGTCCAGCATCAACAGCAGCTTTGAAATTTTCTAACAGAAATGAACAAATTCTAGCTATTTTTTCTCTATAAGTTCCACCTTTATTTAAAGTTTCTGCCCAACGTTTTAATTGTGTTATTGATGTTACCTTTCGAAATCTATTTTGTACGGTTTTTAAATTTTTTATTAACACCACTTCTCCAAAACTCTACTGCTCTTGCTTTATAATCAGGATCTAATTCTTCTACATCTGATGTGCACTGCTGAAAACTTTCATCTGTAATACTATCCCTTCATCATCTTCTACAACCTGCATTTGAATACCTATATAAGGTTCTGCAAAATCAAGAGTTTCATCCTCAAAAATTTCAAATTCATTAAATTCATGCATAGTTTTTAATAAAATTTGTTCAATATGCTCTTTTAAATCTCTTTCTCGCTGTTTTATTGGAGTTTCTTTCAGATTATGTGCTTGAAATGTTATTAAAAGCAAGTTTAACACGTTCATGGGATTTACAAACATTTTATTCCATTCTAAAAATTTAACACTGTAAAATGAAAAACTGTTCTTGTTATTTTATACTGTTATATTTAACACGTTGAAGTACATTTTTAAACTCAAAGAAACATAAAGTAGAACTGACCAAAGAAATTAAAAATGCCGATTTCAATGCTTTCACAAGTTGCAGAATTACTGTCACGTGTGAATACTCACACGTGTATAGCGTTGCTAGTTATAATGCAATCGATGCATAAGTCGCCAAATCCGCGCATAGCAACAGCTCGGACTCACCCCGAAGCCCGTTTATTTCGACTCAGCATAACCTCCCTTCCACGATTTCGGATAACCGCTCGGGTAGGAATCACGCCACCCGAGGATTCTATAAAAGGGGGTGCATGCGGACGCTCGCCCGATTCCGCCACCCACGATCCAGCATTAGACAGGTAGTTTTTGACTCGGAGACGACAGATAGGATCGTACAATTAGAGCGCACATTCTCCGAGATCACCTTAAACACGCGTTCTCTCTTTCATACAATCAATTCATTGTGAGTCACGATTAATAAATAGACACATTCACCGATAATTTCTCGTGTTCTTTCATTACCCCGATAATTTCGCAGCAACCGTGAGTTTAACACCTCAAGGAGAACAAAACTATCGACCCTCACACGTAACATTTTCTGGTGCTAAGTGTGGGGTTTTGTTCGCAAATTATACGGGCGTATTTCAACACGCGATAGAACTAGATTACTCGGTTTCCATTCCAATCCAATAGACGGGAAGGAAGGATGAACTTTGCCTGTGTACTCGTCATCGCAGCCACCTTAATGTAAGTCAAGTAAATATTAATAGGAACTAACAATTACACCCTGGGATTAACACCAGTGAGAACTCTTCCAGTTCGGATAACTAACAACTAACTTAAACCGCTCCGAAAAATAAAAAAAAAAAAATTCCATGGTCTTAGGTACCGTGACAAAATACGAAACATGGCAGAATCAAATCCGTCTGATTATAAAATATCAAACTTCAACGAAAATAATGATCTCGAAACAGAATATATTCATACGCGAGGCTAACGATCCCGACACGTTTCAAAGACGCTTGCAAGAATTCGAGACGTCAGCAGAACCAGCGCTCCTTCTGCACACCCGGCTAACAATCGCGTTGCAACCCGCGGACGTGGCTATGGAGCATCCGTCGAAGGGAATGATCGACACCGCGATAAGTCACATACAAGGAATATTACAGCAAGGACAGTTGATCCCAACCGATAAATTACAATTGCTAAAGATCGCGAAAGAACACCTCCTGCAAGTCCGAGGCAAATTAGAACTTTCGGGGATAAATGACAAAACGTCACAACAATCTAACCTCCACACGATATATAATAACGGAACGATTCCCAAGTGTAAAACATTTAACGAAAACAACCCATTCATGCTCGATATCAAGGAAGGAATATCAGACGACTGCGTTACAAACCGGGACCCAACTATTCGGTGTAACATGAGTATCGAACTAAGCCCCGTCGCGCTAGACACAGTAAATGACACCGATGACAAAAAACCAATCCTTGCCTCAGCTCGAAACGACAGAATAAGCTGGATCGACACGAGAAACAACGCAGACGACGTACGTTATATCGAACACCGAAGATTAACCTTCACTGAACAGCTACCCACTGATAGACGTCTTAACCGATCGCTGTTAGGCGAAGTATCCGATTATAAAAATCACGCGTTACCCTCGATAGGTAATTTCTTCGACAAGCTTGACACAGAGCTACAACCTACGGCGCAACCGGGAGACTCCGATTTTATAGGACAATACGAACAATTCAAAAAACGCATGGAGGATAAGGTACACGAGGATTTAAATTTCAAACCGACTTCTGACTCAATAATCCGACACACGCAAACCGTACAACAGCATAGAGACCGCTCTCGAGACGGGGGCTGGATGTTCTCGCTACACCAAGCACTAAACACAATCCCTCACTACGACGGAAATCCAGACATGCTTGCACTATTTTGTCGCGCAGTTCGCGACGTGATTCATTAATTCGGCCCGGACTCTGAACGCTGGGTACTCAACTCGTTGGCATCGAAGTTTAGGGGACGTGCTGCTGACGGCTACACTTCGCGCCTGACGCAATACGACACCGTGGAGCGGTTGCTAGCCGATATAACTACGCAGTACAGCGGCGTTGGCGGAGAGGACAAAGTTTTAGCTGATCTTAAAGTAATTTGCCAATATGCAGGACAAAGTGCCGGAGACTACGGACTACGCGTTCAAACATTGCACAACCGATTGTTAAACATCTATGACGCGAGCCTTGACATGCGCAACTGGGAGAGAGCTACTTATAAAAATAACGCCGATAAGGAGGCACTCGAACACTTTTTATTCGGTTTAAACGGGGAATTACATCACCAAGTTCGTTCAAAAAACCCACTATGTCTCCGAGAAGACATTACAGAGGCCGTAGCATTCGAACACCGTACTAGCGCGCGCCGCGCATACAGTCAGCAACCGGATCCAATCCGCGAAGATAGCACTAAAATTCCGTCGTGGGTAGCCGAGCTTATGAAAATCGCAAAGGCAGCATATGAACCGAAGGCCACGCCAATAGCCAGCGAAGCTGTCAGGTACACTACGGGTATGAGCGTTTGGGGAAAGGGAAAAAGAGCATTCACTGGATCGCCACAACTTATCACAGCCACTAACACCGAGGCGAGTACCAAACGGTAGCAACAGCCATGAAACATCAAGGCCAATTCCTCAGAAAACGAATAGCGAGGCGAGCAATGTAGGCCTCAGCAATAAACCAACGAGCGTAGAATCACCAATAGCGAACCTCCGACAGACATTGTTCGGCAAGGGAAATAAATTTCGAACCCGCCTCACCGTAGACTTAGAGGAGATAAGTAGACAAGATAAGTCGGGAGTCCTAATCAAAATATAGGAAAACGGAGCGCAAAGTGGCAACGAGATGCCCGACGGAATGAGAGACAACAAGAGAAATCCAAGCACAGAGACACCATACGAAAGTATAGACTCCCCACAGCCGATTCTAACCACGCAAGTTCCCGCAGCCCCAGACAACAGTCACCCTAGCACTCCAAAACGCACTCTCCCCATCTACAGACCAAGGAAAGATTTCTATCATATTACACCGCAAATAAACGATCAAGCCAACAATAAACCCTTGCCTGAAAACAACGCTTCAGACGCGTCCAGGGGAGACATCGATGCCTCCATAACAAGAAAAAACACGACAATACTAGTCCCATAATGGGAGGAAGCCGCGACGGGTCCGAAGAGCCAATGGAGGACTCGTTTACCGATCAACCAGCGACCGATCGAACAGCGGCAACTAAGGGCACGTTGCTCAGGGCTCAGCCAGCTCCGACACCACACACGGGAACTGACTCAGACGCAATGGCCCGACGGTATTACGTGTACTCACAGCGTGAAGATTGCGCAGAGCCATCCAAACGATTGACGCATGAGAGAAACATTCCCATGGAACCACCGGGAAACTGCCTGTTCAATTCGATAATAAAAATCTTAAATCTGCAAATGACACCAAGCCAACTGAGATACAAACTCTTGTGCAGCCCACATGTGGAAACCTGTGGTGATCCGGAAGAAGCACGGCGCATCTTACTATCAGAAGTTGAGTACGGAGACGCAGATTGCATATACGTATTCTCGAGGGAGTTCGGATATAACGTGTGTGTACACTTCCAAGCAAATAGCCGAAACAATTACTGTCACTTCGATCTAAACGAAGGCAAGGAATTTATACACTTACATCTGGCGGGCAATCACTTCTCTCCGTACGTCATAACAGAAGACGAATCCGACAAAGAATCAGAATCTGAATCAGAGCAGGAAGAACAACTCACTAACTTACAAAGAAACCTGCACGTAAGAGAAGCCATGGCAGGCTACTTAATAGCCGAAGCGCGACCAGAACAAGATTCACCAGAGTGTAAAAGAGACCCTAATGATAAGGAGCTATTCACTGGGGTACAGAGCCTAAACGACCACCCGTTCGCACATAAATGCAACCTAACTTATATTTTAGCAGAAGACATGATCCTCAACAAAGAAGTACTAAACGCCTTGATAGAAAGACGCTACATACACGCAGAAAAACTCTTAGAAACACAACGTTTTGTAGGCGAAGTCATCGTAACAAAACACAGGGACACATACATGTTCGGAGTAGTTTTAAAGAAACACCTACACGACAAACCCTTAACGCCAGACATTGCTAGATGCGTAAAAACGCTGCAGTCATTAACTGAAAAATACGAAATAACAACGTTGGGCCTCATCAGAGATTTGGGAATAATCACACTCGTAGACTGGGAACACGTAATTGAGCAATGTAACAATACCTTTAAAGGAAAAGCAATATCAATCGTACTGTTTAAAAATAACCTACCAGTACCCAAGGTCGAGGACAGATACAGACTCATTAAAGAATATCACGAGTCATCAATTGGCGGCCATAAAGGAACAAACAAAACATATAACCGAATAGACGGCGAATACTACTGGCGAAACATGTAAGCTGTTAGAAGTTTGTTCGAGGATGCGCAGGGTGCCAAGAAAAGAAACTAGTGCGGGTAAAAACAAAGCTACCAATGCTTATCACGGCTACCCCATCGCACCCATTTGACAAAATATCAATTGATTTCTGCGGACCAATGCCCCAAACCGAACGAGGAAACCGATACATATTAACAATCCAAGATAATTTTACAAAGTTTTGCATATTAGTACCAGTCGGACACGCAACAGCACGGGAAGTAACGCGAGCATTTACAGAGAAACTAATCTGCTACTTCGGCCCACCCGTAACCCTCATTTCATGAACACACTTCATGAACCGAGTGATGGAAGAATTCGCACGTATATTCAGAGTCAATAAATACTCAACAACAGCATACTATCCCCAATCCAACGGCGGAATAGAACGAATGCATCATACACTTCAAGAGTACATTAAGATGTATATCAAGGGCAACGATAATCGGGATGAAGTAGTACCATTAACACAGCACGCGTATAACTCGACGGAACACGACGGACTAGGATACTCACCATACGAATTAGTTTTTGGCCGACGGGCACGCACACCGTCAAGCTTCCCACCACGAGAGCACTTACAAACGTACGACGACTATCTTGCTGACACAGCAGAAGCTTAAGCTCAACTTAGAACAATGGCAGCGATGAATCTAGTACAATCAAAACACAGCTCGAGAAGCAGAAATGGTATATGTTCTCAAGGAGCCCAAAGTCGGCCAATTTAAACCCGAATATAAGGGCCCGTGCGAAATCATAGCTATCAACTACTCAACACACAACGCGAAGATACAAAAAGGGGATAAAACACGGATAGTAAATATAAATAAACTTAAACGATATATACCGGAAATTGAACAGGAGAAGGGTACTAATATAAGTATAGAATAAAAAAAAAAAAAAAAAAAGAAATTGCAACAAAAAAAAATACATGATACTGCAGGTAAAGGGTATAAGCCAGGAAAATGATAAATAAAATAATATAATCACTATATAAGAATAGCAAAATAAATAAATACAATACCGGAAACGTTTAAATTAAACAAGAGTAACATTTAACAAACAATTACATTAAATCAATAACGAATAAACGGTAAGAAAAGCTCGAACATCTAGCGACCCCCGGACGCCGCATAAAATAAAGAAACATTCGATCGAACATCTAGCGACCCCCGCGCGCAACAAGGCTCGAGCAGCTCAGGAAAACAAGTATAGGAAAATTATACTAATATAAATCAATAAATAAACAAGACTTAACAAGAAAACTAGTAGGAGATGACGCTTGGATCAAGGCTAGGGTTTAAATAAACAACCACTGGAAGTCCCAGTAAAACCATATATATTAATCACATACAGATCACAAGAATCCAAAGCATTGTAAACACATCACCACGGAAAAACGGGATAACGATCGTCGTAATCCTCGGAAGCGCGCCAGTCGATAGATCGACGGGTCCCAGGCGAAAGAGGCCGCGGACGGTAAGAACAGGAGTCACTATGACTAGACCAGGCATCGGCAGCTGGCACCTCAGGGCAACCTAAGTGATGATGGCGCCAAGGGAAGCGCATTCTGGACCCGATTCCTTGAAGCAGACGGTTCCTCCAGACCGGAGCAGATCCCCGACATACAGGGCAAACCCTACATCGGGATAGGCAGCAGCGTGACCGTATTCGCACTGCCGAAAGTTGGGATAGATAAAATCGTCACAGATAGGACAAGTGAACAAATTACGAAGCAGGGCATCTGCTTCGTCAGAGTTCTCAGCCGGAGGAGCCCGGGAAGTCGATTGAGCGGCAGCTAGCCCGCCTGACTCAGAAACTGCAACGCCTCCGGAAACATCATCCGAAGCACTGTCCTCATCCGAATCCAGGAACAGGTTCCCCAATAGATCGTCCGGCACAGAAGAGGTGGGGCTGGAGGGCTCCTGAGCCAAAGGCTGATCGCGCCAGGGCGACGCAGGCGGTGTGATACTGACCCAAGTATCAACTGGATCTGGGTCAGGCCGCACAGGGACTAACACCCTACCAGGCTCATAAGGAATTCGGGAGCTTGGTCGAACCTGCAATAAGGAAAGGGAATATATATATATATATATATATATATATATATATATATATATATATATACATACAAAAGAAAACAAGTAAGAGAAACGCAAAATAGAAGCTAACTCACATAACAGTGACAAAAAAAAATATTGCAAAAAAAACGCGTTAGAAGAGACTGTCAGAATCGCTATCTGTAACAATCCGACGAGAATTGACATTACGCACCGCCGACTCAGAAGAAGTATCTAATACAGGCGAAGGCGACCCACGGACGAGAGTATTCACGGGAGAAAAAGAACAGCACCTAGCGTGACTAGTCCATTCATCGGGCTTCAGAAATTGTCGGCAGCCCAGATACTGATACCGACAAGCATGCGGCTGCTCACCGGCCAGAGATTCCAACACTGAGTTTCGCACATTGCCACGCGGGCCGCGGCAGATAGCACAAACCGTATTATTATCCCGACAAAAACTACATACCGAATGACCATTTAAGCATTGATAAATAGGCGTGAACATGTAATCACAACAAATCGGACAGGGCACTAATACGGGACCGGAATCATTTGAAACCGATAACCGGGAAGACGGACGCACGTCTACCTCGGTACTACGCGATGACGAATCACTCGATAGCATAGAGAAGGGAGAGGTGAACGAATCATTAGCGGAATTAACCTCAACCACGGATCGCTCAGGCGGCGCACTGAGCACCGACGGCGATAAACAAGGTAAAGCATCCCGAGATAAAGTTACACGTGAAGGTACCGCGCGGGAGACCTCAAACGACGATACGGAGTCAAAAGACGGGAGCAAGCCGCCGGCAGACGGAAACACCGACTCGTATTTCTCCAAATTCATACACGTAACCTTATAAGTACTGTCTTGGATTACGGGACGAGAGACAGGTAAATCCGCGGAAAAATACCCGGTACAAGCAGGAGCACTATAATCGAAGTCGCTCCCAACAACCGGCGCGGGAACTGCCTCGGGAGCAGAAACCGGAGCGCTATTGTACCAATAACCGGCCCACTCTGATATGTTCCCTTGCATTGAATCCGACCCGTTGCAAACAGACGAAGCGATCAAATTGCGAGTAGTAGCGCGCGGATACACGACGGATGTATGAGGCACCTCGGTACCGGAGCGCTCCTCGCTAACCCGAACCGGAAAGGAAGGCGGATAGGTGCTCGTTATGGGGGGCAATGGTGCGGAAGGATAGGACACTGCAGAAGGATAATACGGGAATCGGAATACGCCCGGCACGACCCGACCTGACAGACTCGAGTTCGGCAACGTCGTCTCGGCAGAACTGCGGCTAGGCGTCTGACTATGCCCAGAAGGTCCCGCACGCGTCACATGGAGAAAGGACTACAAACATATTACAAAAAAATAAGGGAAACAACACACGGACTAATAACGGAATCAACAAGCAACTAACGGAATAACAAATCAAAATAAAATTACCACTCACTTGCGCACTAGGCAAAACGACGGAAATGGGCCTAGTCGGAGGTAGACTGCGCCGAAATACACGAGAGCCAGATGAAGAAACAGATCCCGAAGGCCGACGGCAACCACGACCAGCCGCTCGACTTAACGTAGAAGAGGAGTCACGCGCAACAGGTGCCCCTCCGATAGCACCTCGACCTCGACCAGACTGAAAGCGCGCTAAACGCCGCCCTCTGAGAGGCTCCGAGACGCCAATGGGTGGTCGATCCACGGTAGAATTGTAACCCCTGACAAGGTTATCGACGCCGAGGAGTGCAGATACTCCTGAACAGACCGGAGAAACAGCATGTCCTCGATCATCTGATCAAGGGTGACAGTCGGAGCCTCAACTCGAGCCAAGACGCGATCCACAGCAACCCTCATACGAGACGGAAGAAGAGGCGAGGACGATCGTACTTCGCCAGCCGGGAAAGATCGCCTAGGGTAAGAGCGACTAAAGGCACGAGATCCGGATCCAGACCCACACGAGCCAGATGAAGCCATCTTTCCTTCTCTTCTCTGGAAACATCAGAGAAATATGTAAGGGTAGAACGCAGCTTCCAAGAAAATATGACCACAAAGAGCACTTAATAATGAATACTTACCAATAAATTCGCAAGGAGATGGAGCAACATCACGAGGCACCAAGAGCACTCGAAGAAAATCACGCAAACGGACAACAAAACAGACGGACAGCAATTCAGCTAGCAGTGAGGTAGAAAGGAGCGAGCACGACCAATTTATACAAACAAGCAAAGATTCCCCTAATGGCAATCTCGCACAAACTCTGTCAGTGGGGATACACGAAAAATGCCGAGACAGCGTCAGCACTCAGTTCGGAAGGCAAGGTGCAACGGCAGGCGGTGCAGCGCGCGACGAATGTCGGGAACGAAAAACGCGAACGCATACAAAATATTACGAACGATATTACGATACAATTATTTAACCGCGAGACAATTACGATTCTTTAACTATGTAAGGCCAAATTTAGTTATCGCAGAAACGGCGAAAAGAACATTAACTGTATCCGTAAGATTAACAATAAAAGGTCATTCGCTACGTAAAAATAGGGATAATATTACGAGGAATAATTAAGCAAGCAACACTCACTTAAAATTTACAAAATCAGAAATACGGCAGATGCGAAAGTTAGTGTAGAATAAAGCCAATAAAAGGAGAAAACAATATAATAAAAGAGCACGGCAGGAAATTAGCAAAAGACGACAAGAAAATTTGGCCAACCGGACGAACGGCGGAATGAAATAAGAACCCCATCACCACACCGCTATAGCAGCCAAGGTCAAGAAGGGAACACTAGCCGAATCAGCAGATACTCATCGAAGGAGAAAACTACGATTCAAAAAAAAATTTTTACTGCCACTACGACATTCAAAAATGCGTACATATAAAATAGGATTCGTTATACTTGGAATCTCGACAATTCTCTGTACGATACCATTGATGGACCTGGCCGACAAAAAAAAACAGAAGCAGCAAAAGGAAGCTGAGGGAATCAATGCAACAAAGGAAAAGAGGCAGGGATATCAGTAACAATGCAAACATATCTCGAGGCTCTACCGAACGCCTCAAGTAAAGCTATTCATTTTTATTTTAAGGCAATAAGAAAATAATAGGGAATCCCCCTATCCTCAATAAGTATACAAGTAAAGTTGGTTAACTATACAATTACAATTAGGATCTTTGGCACATACTAAAATAAGCCATTAATTAAACAACAAAATTAAGTTTACAATATCAGGAATAATAGTAGTAGCAAAAAAAATTACAACACATATATCGCCTTCGATTACAAACGTAGAAAAGAACAGAATTCATAACGGGACACGGAATCAATGTGTCTCTATACGACATTCTCTACGATCGTACATTTCAAATACACTCACTTTTACGCTTCACCCCATCAATCGCACTCATACAAACGCACACATAATTAAAATGAGCGATCAATCAACGCAAACAGAGCAAACCAGCGCGAGAAAGGAACACGCTACGATTTAGAACAAATCCTCTCGTGTTTGCTCATGTTCGACGCTGACTTTAAGTCCCCACACCAACGGCACGCCTTTTTCGGTGTACCTCCGGGCGCATGGGCGATCCGGTGGTGGCGCATCAAATGACATTTTTGTTTATATATCTTGGGACACAAGGAACAGGCGTGATGCTTGGAACTACCGTCAAAGTCACACTCTCCTTGTGCCGGCATGTGCCCGCATATGTGGCAACAAAGAAGTGGTGAAAGGACACCCGTCGTAGGACAGCCATGCCTCCGGAAAAACCGATCCCTCACGACAGCCGTCACGGTGGGATTGGAAGGAACATAACCCACAGCATTAGAAGGACAACGGCAGGTGACGAACCGATCAGCACCAGCATTCCACCTAGGACCCCCGACATTCACGGCCTCGGCAACGCTGATGCCTAAGTTGATCACCTGGTGATATATACCCGGCCCTACGTAGACAAGGTCCCCTGGCCGCTGCGTGATGAACTGATGCGGAATGTTGCGAGCCTAAAGATACTCGGACGTAATGCAGATATTCTTATGATTAGCCGGAGTCGGGCAACCTTCCAGATAGTCAGAAACATCATCGCGCCCTAGAAGCCTCAAGCGGCCAATAGAATACCCTAGAGCCACCGTCAAATCATAGAAACTCCGGGGATGCACGAGGAGCCACACCTTCCCCGAGCCCAGTTCGCCAAACCGAATCACATTGGCGCTGTCAAGGTAGTTCCACATGTAAGTCAGTCAGAGCATACCGCCCCGACACGTACACCGAGGGTTCATTAACCCCGAACGCAGATAGGGCTTCAGGATTTCGGGCAGGATGATGGTGCCACGGCAACTCGCAGAGACGAGAAGTAATCCCCACCGACGCTGGAGTAGCATTCTGCCAGTAAACAGGAGAAAGAAGACCCGAAGCGATGTCGCGGACGCACTGGTCGAAGAAGGCGCGCGTGTCAGCCAACGAGCAGAGATCCGGCGTACCTGTGCGAAAAGGAACATAACAGAAAGGAAAGGGGAAACCAAAGAAATAGTATAAAAAAAAAAGGTAAAATAACATACTAACGACAAGAGTAGCAAAAGGCTTACCCCCATTCTCCTAAACAGATCCTCGGGAGACCCAACCAGGGCAGCCTCATCCCTCATTTTCGGATTCAGAAAGAAATCCGGCTCTTGAGTGCACAACAAACGTTGCTCAGAGAAGGCGGGCTGCCCCGCTAAACAAATTTTCGCGAACTCAACACACATGTTGCGGTAGCAATTCCTCCTTCGGACGTCACGAAACTAAAGAAATAAAGAAAAAAAAATTTTCAGTAAACACAAGATAGATCAGCAAAAGGGAACAAACGAGACAGTAACCGAAAAACACCCAAATTAAACATAAATAACTTACGCAACACCAAGCCAGTCCGAATAAAATCGGCGGCAGACCGCTGCCGGACAGATAAAGCAGTCGAAAAACACACAAGGATAAACGTACACATGAAATTACACTAGGTTTTCAAGGAATGCTATGCAGACCTCAAACACAAACTACACCTTTTGTATCAAAATAATAACTCGTAAAAAGCAAAATAATCTAATATAACTATTTTTAATAATTCCAATGATTCTAACATATTCAATAGTAAGATTATAAACCAACAAAAATTAATAACGAATTCCGATACTCTTGATGTAGAAATTTTATAAAACTCACAAATTATAACGCCACCGCATCACATTCTTCTACCCATCTTCATACAATAGTTCGAAACACGAGACAATAAATAACTCAATCTATCATATTTCCGCACTAGAGGGGGGATCGTTACACGGACCCGCACAAAAAAAGAAAGCAGGACCGTCATTAATCACGCATATACACACATAAAGCGGAAAGCCCAACACTCGGACAAAACAAAAAAAAAATTAAACTTATGCTTGAACTCCGGGGAGATAATACACCAAAAATGTCATAAACAAATACTTACAACATACACGCATGGATCACTTTCAACGGCCGTAGGAGCCTGCATAAGCCGCATCGCATCATCTAAATTAGCCATCTCGCGAAACCTCACAAAATCGGCATTAAAGTCAACCATTTTTACAAAAAAAGAGGGACCACAAAAGGATAGAAAAGCTCGAAAAT
>QLSS01000186.1:76072-113448 GCA_024372645.1 Trichomalopsis sarcophagae | reverse complement strand
AACACACACTCGAATCTAGTACAGCGAACAGTAGTCTTGATCTATCAATTAATTTAGCATCTGTGGGATCAGTTTTAAAAAATAAACGTAACGAGATCTTAAAGACAAGCAAAGACGGAGTCAAAAAGAATGTCTGTGTTTACTGCATCGAAGATCGTATCAAAACAAAGAATCCAAATAAAAAAGTGCACTTTTCTAAATTAGCAGATCACTATGAAATTGCTCATGCTAATGAACAAGAAATAAAAGAACTAAAAAGCATACCAAAAACTAAACTAGTAAAAGGTCTGGCAAAGACAGATAATCAGAAGAAGAGAGCAGCAATATTAGAGGAATTGCGGAATAAAGGGAATCATTTGAACAACCAGATAACAGATGATGTGTCAGAATATGTAGTATCACGAAGACCTCAGGTGAACAAAAGTAACACTGTTGCTTATCAAAAATAGACATAATGCTAGAATATACAAAAAAATCCTTTTGTGTTCTCTAACATTAATGATGTTAATCAACAGTTTACTTTTGTGTCCGCCTGCACTCTTATGACCCAATTCTCAGAGTTGTGTAATGCAAAGAACCCAGTGACATTACGTGGAACTTTATTCCGCAAACAGCTTGCTACAACAGGAATGGAGAAAGGAATCAATGACCAAGAAGTAGAAAAACTCGCAAACTTCATGGGTCATACCCCACGAATCCATATTCAAAACTACAGGCAATCCATTATTGAAAGAGACGTGGCTATGTCCCACTTAGTAAAAGAAGCTCAAACTTCTAAAAAGACTAAAACTCCAAAGAATGTTTATGTCTCGGAACAAGATGAGTCCTTACAACCAACTCAGTCAATAGAACCAGATCAATCAGAAGGCATAGATGAGTCAATACACCAAAATTTTGATGAATCGATTGAGAAAGATCAAGATACGGTTGAAAATGATCAAAATACATCCAACTGTAGTATTTCTTCAGGTATATTATTTTTTGCTAATTGTTTTAAAAAATTTAGAAAATATCTGGCATGAGTTTTTTTAATACAAAAAAGACTTTAATACAATTGTATTATTATTAATATTTTAAGATAATTCTTTTGAAAACTGCACTATTTATTCTTGTGCCTACTTATGGGGGTATCACACAAATAGTAACAGTGGAATTGGTTTAGTTGCTGGAAAATCTTTTAACTTCAATTATTTAAATTTTGAAAAGTTTGTTTATCAATATTATGGCAATGTAATCCACTTTCAGTCTTAATTATTTGAATGATACGTTCTATTAAGGAGATTCTATCGGTATTATAGTCAAGCAAGCGTATGCAAACAAGATATTACGTTATTAAATGTGAGTTAAGTTTATTGAGTTTATTTACAAATTTTGAGATATACAAGTCACGATATGAGGTTAGAATAGTGTACACTTTTGGCGTTTCACAATAAATATCTTTTTAAAAAGTTTGGCTTCATACAGTTTTCTTCAGGTCATCAAAAAGTACAGAAGTGCTTTTACGTCCTTGATTTTTAATCTAATTTTGAAATTTCTGAAAAGCAATCTTAATATTAACGCTGGAAATTACGCTAGTTCCTTATAAGTCTGTGTTAAATATACAATTTTCAACCAATTTTTTTTCTGGAATTTGATTAGTACCCGAGGTTTAATATAATGTTATAATATTCTTTGTTATCTAGAGAACAATATGTATATCTTTTATAGTTTTCTTGACACATTGCTCTAAAGATAGAACCACCTTAACAGACACTAGAATATAAAAAGTGCAATTTTTCAATACCTGAAATAACAATTACCTTAAAATCTTAATAAGTAAAATAAGTGATAAAATTGGTGAAATTTCACTAAAGTCTATTTCTCAAAGTGATGGCTTTGTATCTAATCAGTATAAAAACTTTATAACACAATTTTGAATTCATATATTAAGGAGGTTAGTCTGGTATTTGGTTAGTCAACCTTTTTCAATAACTGTCCACTATTTTTTGTTTGATCATTCCTTATTTTTTAAATCTATCTGTTAATTTATTTGACAGACAAACCTCCTTAAATTAGAAAAGTTAAAAAAACTTAATTAAATTTAAAAAACTTTTCTTCAACATTGTTACGGCTCAGATGCTTCCTGCAATTGCGTCATGGTCGTATCACAGCAAACCAAGCTGAATTTGCAACTGCACACTAAAAGACGATCAAAAATTCAATCAACTGAATTTTACCAATCATGGAAAAGTACTACTCTGTACCATTGGAAAGAGCCTTGAAAACACATAAGTTTTTTTAAGGAAAGCACTAATTACAGTGAAAATCATCACAATGACCAAATAAATACTAGTGGATGAAATTATTGGATAATAATAAAGTACTCTGATAAAAGTTATTCCCTTTCCTGTTAAAAATTAAAACGCTAGATGAACTGTATGCACAAAAATTCTATGTATATAAATTTTCCTATACACCAAAACTGCTACTGATTAAATAATCTGTGATTTTACTAGAATTTTTTTTAATTTCATAACGTTATTGCATATAGTTTTATGTAAGTAGAATTTTTTGTGCATAAAAATATTCACATATCTAAGTCCCTGTTATAAATCACCATTATACACATACATAAGTCTATAAAATATATATGCTATGCTATGTCATTCTTTAAAATTTTATGCAAAAATAAAACAAAATCTGATATTGATCTAGGATAAATAATTTATGAAATATTTATGTAACAAGGTGCTGTCGTGTGATGAAATATATATAAAATTATCATCATAGTGATAATTTATTAAGTATTAAGGTAATACCATCACTACATCCCTGGTCAAAATAAACGCACTTTTTATTTCTTGTATATATACACAATATTGACTTCACTAATAAAGCTGTGTAAACGAACATACACCAAATAATGATTTTGCATAAGCACTAAATGATTCTATTCGTCCTAATTATAATAGGAACTTTCATAAAGAAGCTGATTTGACTTATTTTTCTAGGTTAAGGGGTCCAGCCTGAGTTAAAACCTACAAAAAAACAACAAAATATTTGTCCGATAACAATTTTTTCTTTTTACGTGAATTAGAAAACAAAAAATATCTTCTGAAAATATTTGCAATAGATACTATTTCTACTGAGAAATATCATATATATACCATACAAAATCACTGACCAAAAGTCATGACATTTTACTATATAAATAAGTGTTTTTAGTCACTTGCCACGGCTTTATGAAAGACCTGGACCGTCTTTACTTTACTTTTCTTTACTTTACTCTACCCGAGCTTAAAATGTACCTTAAACATGCCCCCTCAGACCTAATGAACGACATTTCTAAAAAATATTAATTAAATGTTGTTATCCATACGTTGTATACATAGCTAATAAATTTAATTAATATTTTCCACACTGTACTTGTTACTAACAATATTTAATTAATATTTTTTAGAAATGTCGTTCATTAGGTCTGAGGGGGCATGTTTAAGGTACATTTTAAGCCCAGGTAGAGTAAAGAAGACGGTCCAGGTCTTTCACAAAGCCGTGGCAATTGACTAAAAACACTTATTTATATAGTAAAATGTCATGAATTTTGGTCAGTGATTTTGTATGGTATATATATGATATTTCTCAGTAGAAATAGTATCTATTGCAAATATTTTCAGAAGATATTTTTTGTTTTTTGATTTACGTCAAAAGAAAAAAATTTTTTGAACGAATATTTTGTTGTTCTTCTGCCGGATTTAACCCAGGCTGGACCCCTTAAGTGTGACTTTTTTGCTTTCAATCAATTCTTTCTAATACTTATATCTACATAATCGTAGTTTACGCAATAATAAACATTGATCTATCACTAGGAAAATTCAGGACAAAATCTAAACAGTAGTTTTTATAAAACTTAAGAGTAACTATCACTGGAAATGCGATTCTCTTAAGAGAATCGCATTTCCAGTGATAGTTACTCTCAAGTTTCATAAAAACTACTGTTTAGATTACTGTATAAGGATTAACTTCTGCAAAAATATTTTATAACATGAAGTTCCCAAAATATTATCAAACTTTATTGAAACTGAACTTGAGGAGGTTCTATCCATACGCGTTAAGAAGCTGAACAAGCCAAATAGATTACATTAAATAACGACTATTCTTTGAGGTTGTACATACCATTATATTTGTACAGATGCTAATTTGACTTATTTTTGAGGTTAGATGTATGTTTTTCTAATTCTATGAACTTTTACTTTAAGTCAGAGTCTATGAACAAATCTTTCAAAAGGTGAATAATATTCTCATTATAAATTGATTATCGCTTACAAAAAATTGAAATAAAATCATAGTGTTTAATACTTTATACATAAGTGAATGCAAAAAAATTTTCGCAAATTTCCATAAGAGCCCCTGTTGATTAGCAAAAAATAATAACAATAATATCTCGACTTCTATCTCACCTTGGCTTCTGCAAGTTGATATAAGTGTTTTTGGATGCATTGAAAAACCTGTATAGGAAATTTCACGCATATGCTTATGTTCATTCTATTATTGTTAGAACCTCCTCAACAATGCCAAGCGACCAAAATTCAAGTTGAGTAGATTTTGATGAAAAAATTATTTCAACTAGGGTAGGTTAGATCGCCAAGATATGCAGGCATTTAATCACAAATTAATGACAAATTTTCGAGAAATCACTTTGAGAAATGGAACTTTTAAATTGAAATTTGTATTATTAGTTACTTCAAAAAAAACTTATAAATTCTTTTTTTATATCTATATTTTTTCTTTTCAACAGTTAAAACAAACAAGAAGTTAAGATGGAAAACAGCAGCTATAAATGCTGTTATGGCTTATTTTCCAAATGCTCTTGATTTAGAGCATGAAGTCCCCTCTGCGTCTCAGATAAATGCTTTTCTGAAGACTGTGCAAAAAAACCCAGATTTCAAAAGCAGAAAAGAACCACAGATTAGGTCTTGGTTTCACGTTCAAAGAAACAAGACAAAGACTGATGCTTATGTACCTTTAAAAAACAATGTTCCTAATTACATTTATGGAAAATTTGAGAAATATATAACTGCTAAAGAGGTACCATCCTTAAAAGTATGTGCAAAGTTTTTGGCACAATCTCCTTCAAAGTCTCATTTGAGTATAAAGAATATACAAGATTGGGTTCAGCAAGCAATTAAAAGAAAATCTATATAGAGAAGTAGATTAAAATAGCTAGACGATACTATTTTCGTCGTATAAAAGTATTATTTTCTAGTTTTGTTAAAATAATATTTTATAGTGATCATATAAAAATATGAGTTTAGTTTAGTTGGAAAATACTCCTTCTGTGATTAATATAACTTGGTTAATGGAAACCTAAAAGAAATATAAAGAAAATTTATATAGAAACGTAGATTATAAAAACCAATATCAGCTGCTAAGACAAAGATATTGTACTCGTGTTCAAGTAGGTTACTTAAAAGAAACCAAAAGAAAATCTTTATAGTCTTTTATTCTTGTGATCATATAAAAATATGAGTTTAGATTAGTTATTTTTTATGATTGATTTGATTACTAGTTTTTTCCCTCTTGCAAACCTTTCAAGACAGTTTGGTTGCCTATATTATTTGTTTTGATAAAAAAAAAATATTTATATTATTTGTTTTGATAAAAAAAAATATTTATATTATTTGTTTTGATAAAAAAAAAATGATATTGTATTCAATATAATTTATAAAGTGAACTAAGTTTATGTAAAAAGTCATTACATAATTTATAAAAAGTTTATGTTAAAAATCATAACATATGTGAAATCAAAAATACACAACAAAATGTATATGTAAAAGAGATATAAAATAAATCGTTGTTCCTGTAATATATGTACAATTTTCATTTACAATTCCTTCCTTGTTAGTTGACATACCTAATTAAATTACCTCCTCTTTTTCTATTAAACCTAATTCCAAATGCACCACTAGCTCTTACTGAAAAATGTCAGATGATGATTGGATGATTATTAATTTTAATGCTATATGGCGCTCTGGCCATTATATTGTTATAAAAATCAAATTATAAGAGTTTATTCAGTAAATTAGGATTATTATAATTTTAAGGTTAGCTCTGATCGCGTAAACACCTGCTGGTATTTTGCATCTTTTAGAAAAACTAAAAGTCCGGTTAATATTTTCTTTTGGTAGAATGGATTATTAAACTTAACACTATGGCGCTCTAGTCTTGGTTTTTCATTGCTAGCTTTATTTAAAAAAAGTTATTATAATATTTTTACCACTAATATAAAACCCATGATTGTTCTGCCGCAAAATATTAGTATGGTGGCTATGATTGACAATGTATGAGGTAAAAATATGGATATGAGTGTAAAATGTAAATTTTCAATAGGAATATGGTCAAAAAGGGAAATAACCAATTAGAAATTTATTAGTTTTTTATTTAGTATTATTAATATAAATACATTTATAATAAATTCCAGACTCTGTAATAGTTTTACGCTATAAGTAAAACTAAAGGGTTCATATAACTTAAAAAGATTTTATGACTATTTCATTATATTTTATCTAATCACACAGTGAAAACATACACCAGGTATAAGAATTTCACTTCTTTTTAATAGAACTAAAAAATTAATCATACATATTCCGTCACCAATTTGTACAGTTAAACCACTTATTTTTATACCTAGATACCAAAAATCATGACGATGTGAACCATCTAGATCTCTTAATCGGCCACCTTGTACACCTAGACGCTGTATTCGTATGATTTCTTTTCATATACATCACACATCCGACCTCGTCATCGGCCACCCTATATACCTAGACCCCCTCCTCGTACGATTTCTACATGTAGACACCGAAAACGACGGTGCGAACTACCCAGACCTCGTCAACGGTCACCCTGTACACCTGGCTAGACACCGCTCTTGAATTATTTCTACAACTAGACACAAAAAAGCACGAAGCGCACCACCTAGACCTGGTCATCGGCTTTCCTGTACACCTAGACGCCGTCCTCGTATGATGTATAGACATAAAAAAATTCCGAAGCGTACCACCTAGAATTCGACATCGGTGACCTTGAACACCTAGACACCAAATTTACGGAGTGGACTACTTAAACTCCATCATCGGTGACCCTAGATACTAAATATCACATATTTTATAAAACTTCTCAAACTGCCCATGGGCAGTTTGAGGAGCTCCTCAAAGTGCCCAATTAAATGCTGGCACTTTGAGGAGCTCCTCAAACTGCCGGATTTCTCCTCAAAGTGCTCAATTCAGATAAATATATATATATATATTAATATTTAATCATTTGGGTGTTTTTATTTTTCTTTTATCATATATATATAATAAAAGAAGAAAACAATTTTTTTTAAAAATTATAAACTATCTCCACCGCTCCACGATTCGCGCCTCATCCCAGGCACGGCACTGGAACCCAATCCTATAACAAAAACAAATAAATATTAAATAAATATACAATTTTTAAAGCACACGAAAGCGCCTGACGCGAAACTTACCTCCGTGCCCGAGAGGCGAAGGTAGGAGGCTGGGTCGCCCTGAGACTGCCCGCAGATCCGGCAGGACCCCTCAGGAGTGTCCCAGTGCTCCTGGTGGCACAGTGTCCACCCACCCGGAAAGGGCTCACCCCCCACGGGAACGATACGGTATGAAATCTGTAAAAAAAAAGAAATACGAAATTAGAACGAATTGCCTGAAGGAAGAAATAACAAATTTATATGCAAAGTAGAAAAAAAAATATATATAAAACAAGAGATGTACCAACCTGCACTCCAGCAGCCACGCGCCTCACGTACATGGCAGCGGGCGACGCGGAAGGCTGCCGGCAGATAACGCACCGGCCATCCACGTAGATGCTGTACCCAGCCATCCCGTGGCAGGGATATGATGGGTCAGGCCCAGCATCCACCGCCTCGTCCGCCTCGCCTGCAGACTCCACCTCCGTCCCGTAGCCGTCGTCACCCGACTCGGGATCGGACTCGTGCATCTAAGAGAAAAAAAAGAAAAGAAATAAATTTGTTTATTAAAAAAAATTAACGACAAAAAATAGGGAAGTCAAGGCGAACAAGAATAGCTTCACTTACCTCTACCTCTGGCACCTCCTCAACGCCGGGACCCCATAGCTGTACCGACATAACGATGTAAAAAAATCTATCAAATAGCGATGCGCTAAACCAAGGCACAACACTGAACAGAATCAAGAAAAACGCAGGGAAAATAAAAGTGCAAACCCGACATAATCCCCTACCCCGACACAAGATCGCATCTCGCGAAATCTGAGCGCGGAAGAAAGCGCGCGGAAGAGTCACGAGGTAACAGATAAGCAACGAAAACCTCATCACGGCTAAAGCTAGACGCAAATAATATTTGCTAAAATATAATAAATTTCTTACCCTATCGAAGGGACCCCGTAAGGAAACGTTCCATAAAGCCCTCATCTGGCTATATGTATATAGCCTAATAGTTTAAACGAACAAATAAAATTAACGAAACTCTAGATTCTAATATTACTAACCCACAAGTGGACGTTACAACATCAATAACAGCCTAACACAAAAATAATAGCCATCACGACAAAAAAAAAAAAAAAAAAAAAAAATGCAACTATAAGACACCGCTCTTACAGGTACGCGGCATTCAAGGAAACCAATGGAAGAATCACCATACAGACCATCAACCATAATTCAGGGTTATTGATTGAAAAACTGAACCCTTTGGCAACCTCCAGCACATCATGGAAAACGATACAACGCATAAATATTGAAGCATTCTTCGATAGATGGAACAAACTATTAATAAGCTTGGACATATTGAAAACATTCTGCAAACAAATAAACACAGCATGCCGGTACGACCAACAGCTGCTTAAAATACGTCAGCAAATCGAAGAGACGGCGAAGAACGCGGACAAAATAAAAGAACTACTGCAAGGTCACGAAACAACACAGAAACCGAGAATCAAGAGAGCCTGGTTCTCAGCGATAGGAAAAATTAGTCGTACCATATTCGGAACCCTAGATGAGGAAGCCGGAGAAGAAATCCAGCAACTAATCAGCATAACAGCCAACGCAACTCGCTAAATTACTAACAAACCAGACCGAACTCGTACACACAGAATTCGGCATCCTGCATGAAAAAGCCAACGAACTAGACAAGGCCATGGACGAGCTGATAACCGATTAAGCAGCCCTACGGAAACAGGAAGAAATCGAAGAAGCCTTAAACTTACTGGAAGACAACGTAATACAATACGAACTAGATACGGAAATTCTTACGGACGCTGTACTCTTTGCAACCCAAGGAATTGTACACCCACGCTTCGTCACACCAGAACAAATAGAAAAATCAGAAGCCCTCGCTAAAGAATCGGTAGCTGACTCACCATTTCCATCCACTGAAGTAGACATGCCCATAACGGAATTAATTAAAATATCCGACGTCTCAATACTGTTCCAAGACATGCATTTGGTGTACTATATAGGAACACCATTGCTAGGCTATGGCGATTACGACCTATATAAAGCATCTTCCCTACCGATCAAACAAAAATCACTAAACACATCAGACACGTTTGCCTACATTTGGCCAGAAACGGAATATTTTGCTCTAGACCAAGGATCGAACGCCTATATCCCTATCTCCCTGGACGCACTGAACAAGTGCAAGAAACTTAATAAACTTTACATATGTTGGAACACAGAGCCAGTTCACGAAATTAACGACCGCACGAGCTGCGAAATTCAAATCAGTACCGGTAAAACCCCCATAAACTTATCAGAATGTAAAATAAAGATCATGAAGTCAAGGGATACATTCTGGATACGTACAAGCACTCCAAACACTTGGGTATTCTCTACAAATAATAAAGAGAAGCTGTTCTCTAGCTGCAAACGACTGACAGATAGCACGATAGTCATTGACGGCGTAGGCATACTGCGCCTGCCGCATGGCTGCACCGCACACACGAACACAGTACGACTCATAGCGTCACGCGAAGTACGCGTTAACTATTCAACGGTACTATTTAACGAAACGGAATTGGATATAGGCTTGTAGATAAACAAAACAAACAACGCGTCGTTAGCCCTTATCAAAAACACGCTAGAAAAAGAAGGGATAGCAAAACTCTCAAACCATACCACCCCGTTTCTTTCGACTCAGCATAACCTCCCTTCCACGATTTCGGATAACCGCGCGGGTAGGAATCACGCCACCCGAGGATTCTATAAAACGGGGTGCATGCGGACGCTCGCCCGATTCCGCCACCCACGATCCAGCATTAGACAGGTAGTTTTTGACTCGGAGACGACAGATAGGATCGTACACTTAGAGCGCACATTATCCGAGATCACCTTAAACACGCGTTCTCTCTTTCATACAATCAATTCATTGTGAATCACGATTAATAAATAGACACATTCACCGATAATCTCTCGTGTTCTTTCATTACCCAGCATAATTTCGCAGCAACCGTGAGCTTAACACCTCACAGAGAACAAAACTATCGACCCTCACACGTAACATTACAAATAAAAATAAATTTACTATTAATAAATATTATTAAATATGTAGATATACTTACTTAATTTAAAATGTATTTCAATAACATATCATTATATGTGTTTTAAAATTTCAATGTGATATATATATATATATATATATATATATATATATATATATATATATATATATATATATTTGAAAAATTTTAAAATACTAATGACTCCTATAATTTTTGTATAAGATTTCCTATAAAGTTTACATATGAATGCACTTTTAATGAAGAGTATATTTTTTATATTTTTGGTATGATACAAATTTTAAGAATCCTGAAATATGTCATTGTTTGAAATTATCTAATCTTGTTAAAACTGTCAGAATAATTTATAAATTAATAGTTTAGAATTATAGAATTTTAAAATGAATCATCAAAGAAACTCTACAATTAAATGGAAAAAAAATCAGGAAGTAAATGTTTCAATTTTATATTGCTTGCCAAACATTTTAAAATTGAGAAATTATTCATGGATCTAATTTTTCATTTATGGATAAAATAAAAAACTAACCTCAAGGGTGAAACAATCAAGAAAAAAAAGTTTTCTTCGTAAATCTCGATACACGTCAACTTTAATTTCTTATTTTCTTGATAGTAGTGCAATTTTCAACCAAATCTAGCCGATTTGATCAATTTTATATTGAAAAAATTGCGAAAAATTGTACATTTACCTCTAAAAGAAACAGGGTTTGACACCCTTCGAGGTAAAAGTTGTGCATACAGTAGCGTCTTTTTATAATAAAGAATTTAGCGTTGGTTTTATTTAAAAATAGTTTTTGAGATATTAGAAAAAACCTGTTTTTGGGGGTAAACTTCAAGGGTGATTTCCATCCCTTAAATCGACGAGTTAGCACGTATGAAAAAACACGTGTCTAATATTTTCTCGAGTACTACAACATATCACAAAATGATCAAAATCGGTGAGGCACACCTGGGGACACCTGTATCCACATGTGACACGTCCAGGGCCCAGACGGATCGACGCCCCCGTCGATGCAAGGCGCGCAGAACTGCAGAATTCTTCTATTATCGGCACATATCGCTCGGATCCTCGTGATAACTTCATTCTTCACAGGACGCAACATACATATTAGACGTATTATATATTTTAATTTCCCCTAGTAGATAAAACAGGTAACTGAAAACAGACAGTCCACTTGTAGACGACATGATAAGATCCCACTTCATCGACACCAGAAAATGTTACGAGTGAAGAGTGCAACGAAAAAGTGACGTACTCCGGGCTTGAACCGAGATCCTCTAGCTTGCAAGGCAGACGCTCTGTCGTCGCGCCACGGCCGCCACCGCATTGCACTTTTCTACTCGCTCTCTTATAGTAATTAGACACCCGTGACGTGTATCCACACGTGACAATATGTATAGAGTAAACTTCGAGAAAGTGCAAAGATGTTTACTCAAAGATAGGTTTATTTTGAACGATAGTTATTATTTACAATCAATAATATGAAGTTGCATGAAAAACAATAGAACTCAAAAAGAGCATTAATTGGAATATACTACAGATGGATATAGTATTGGATGTTGATTTACCATATTTTTACGTTTTCAATGAAAAAACAAAGAAATGGACACCAAGAAAAACAGTTGAAAAGCTAATTATAAGCAGAATGTATTTTGTAAATCCGAAGGATCGTGGAAGATTTTTTTTAAGATTATTATTATTACATGTAAATGAGGATCAATCTTATTAAGAATTAAAAACATTGGAAAATGTTGCATACGCAGTATTTCATGAAGTAGTTGTAGCTATAAAATTCATAGCCACCGATGAAGGATGGGACAAAATGGAAGAAGCAATAGAGTTGAATTTCCTTAAGCTCTGTGTAACCTGTTTGGTGATATATGCGTATTTCATAACTCAATAAATGTTAAAGAATTATTAGAAAAATATAAAGAATATTTTTACAGTCATTGTTAACTAAAGAAATACATGAAAATATCTCACTGAAACATATCAATTCTATTTTAAGAAGTCACGGCTGTAAACTGACTGATTTCAATTTACCTAAATTTAGTGAGGATGTTGATTAAACCAATTATGAAGAGTTTTATGCAACAAAATGTAATTGAAAATAATTCATTATACAATATAAGCTCTTTAACGAATAAACAACGTGAAATTTTCGTTTTAATTAGAAATTAAACTGCTTCAATCGAAGAATCCACGGCCTTATGGAAAATCTTCAGGAGCGTTTAAAAATTGAACTAAATTTATTAAAATCAATCCCTTTCTAGATATTGACGGTTTAATCAGAGTAGGTGGACGGTTAAACAATTCTAATCTCCCTTTCAATCAAAAACATCCGATATTACTTCCATCAGCCCATCACGTTTCGGATCTCATCATTCGTGATGCTCATCATCGAAATCTTCATGATGGAATTCAATCCTCTCCCTATGCTGTTCGCGACCAATTCTGGATCTTAAACGGTAAAAATGAGGTTAAATACATTATACACCGCTGTGTTCCATGCATACGTCAGAAGCCAAGGTTTCCTCATGCTAAAACGGCCGATCTGCTAACATCTATAGTCACGGCTAGTACCGCATTTGCCGAAACAGGTATAGATTTCTTTGGCCTAACCTTAATCAAAGAGAAGAAAGATCGGAATTGTAGTTTTGTTAAGGTAGTACTACCCAAAAGTGATTGACCCTTCAAAATTTGATAAAATTTGGTATGCTGTTAGATATTGATAAGATAAACACTAAGTTAAAATTTGGTGAAGGTTTGGAACCTGTGACAAAAGTTATAAACATTTCAATTTGCGAAAATCTGCACTTTTCGAGTAATTGCTTGATTTCACAAGACTGACCGTTCAGAATTTACCCAAACTTTGCAAATTAGTAGATAAACATGTAACGAATAAGTTGATACCTCAAAAATCTAAACTTGGAACGTATGAGCATAGTAATAAACAAATAAAAGTTCAAAAATATACACTTAACCTCAAAAAAATGAGTCAAATCAGCTTCTGTCTGAAACTTTTTATTGATAATTACGGTAAATAAAATTGTTTGATGAAAATTTTTGATCATTATTTAATGTAACTTAATTTATGTAAGTTCTATTATTATGTGTATCTCGCAAATAAACAAAATATAAAAAGTTGACTTGTTTTGACTTCCACAGTATGGGTAGTACTACCTAAAGGCATATGGCTGTGTTTATGTGTGTATGGCCTCTAAAGCTGTTCACATAGAAGGTTGGATCTGATCTCTCTACTCAGGGTTTCTTAGCGTGTTTCCGACTATTTATCAGCATTCGCGGCAAACTGCAATTAATGAGATCTGATAACGGTACAAACTTCGTAGGAGCGAACAACGAACTCCAAAAAATCTACGATTTGCATGCGACAACCGAATTTAAGGGCGCGATTCAGAATTACGCTGCAACCGAACGCATTAAATGACATTTCAACCCACCTCTTTCCCCACACTTCGGTGGATCATGGGAAGCTGCAGTTAAAAGTTTCAAACTTCATCTCAATCGGGTGATGAAAGATCAAACCCTCACATTTGAATAACCGATACCTTGTTAACAGAGATCGCTGCCGTCTTAAATTCTGGACCATTATACGCGAATTCGGTTGACCCGAACGATACTTTAGCTATAACACCTGCCCATCTATTAATCGGGCGTCCATTCAATCTCTTACCCGGACCTGATTTTGTTTCAGTTCCGGATAATCGTCTATCTCTTGATCAACGCATTTCCAAGGCCAGACAGGATTTCTGAAAAATATGGCATAAGGAATATATACACGAGTTCCAAGTTCGTCAACAATGATTGAATTCTAATGCCACCCTGACAGTAGGCACAGTCGTTATATCTCAGGAAGACAATCCAGCTTGCGCGAGATGGCCGCTGGGCGTGGTCGTCGAGGTTTACCCTAGGAGCGATGGCATTGCTAGGGTAGCAACAATCAACACAGCATCACTCTTCAAGCGAAACATCACTCGATTATGTATATGTAGAACAGGGAACGGCGGTCCCGTCAGAATCTCAATAATACTCCCCAGTGTAATCTGCCCCAGATGTGTGCTCGGTGGTTTGCCCAAAAAGAGTTGAACCATCTGGCCTGGCCTGCGAGAGGGTAGAATCCGGAAGTTCTACAGCCAGAAGCTTAGGAGCGTGCCGCTAGGGCGGCTCTTGTGACGCGATATCTGGTCCGGTAAACCAGATCCTTGAACACGAAACTCTAACCATTTAGATAGTAAAGGCGTTAACGGGTCTGATGGCCTTCGTTCTGTTGAATTGTTTTTAATAGGTTAACTTATTATATTATCGTTCTGATATTAGATTAATCAATCGAAATGTGATATTAAGTATAATCAATCAGGTAGTCCCTCCAAGATAATCTAACCTTCATATGATCTGTTGTACATATCCAAAGATTGCCAATGTTTATGGCTAGATTTAATTCCTGTTCATTATTAGTTAAGTCTAATACTGCTCAACCATTGTGATTCAAAATAGTTTCGCAGCCGTGGCCGGCAGTATGTTGCGTCGCAATATTTTGTCCAATGCTAATTCAGCATTGAAAGTGTACATATTTTGTTCTGCGCCTGCGCGCGCACCGAATGATGAGTCTAGCACGGTGACAGCACTGCGCAGTGCTGCCTCCGCCATCTTGAGCGGAACGCTCCCGCGCTTTCGCGCGGCTTGTCCGTCAGTCACCGACTATCTCTCGAAGCGTGCGGAGCTCACTCGCGACTCTGTCTCCTAGAGACTGCCGAGCATTCTTGCTCATATCAAACCGACTCGTCTTCTAGAGACTGCCAGGCATACTTGGTTACATCAAATCGTACTTACTTCGCATCGAAATTATGTGTGTGTTTCGCATTGTAATTTCGTTGTATCTAATCATCGAACCACGTGTTTGTCGTGTGCGTTGCGCCATTGTTCTTCGCGACATCATGCCGTGCTTTTGTGTACTTGCGTACTTAGTGTTAAAAATGAATTCGTTCTTGATCATCTTAAGTTGTGCATTCAGTGTAGTTTAATTGCAAAATAAAAAGGGTTTTTATGCCAAAAGGCTTAACCCTATAGTTTTTGTGTATTTCAATCAATCTAACCGTTAATTCCTTTCTACAAAGAAATTCTCAAAAAAGTCAATTTATTCCAACTAGGCTTTTATGTGCCGCCCATGAAAAGCCACGATTATTCAATTGCAATCTTATTTTAATTTTACGATTTTAGTATTGCATTCGCAAAATCCTGATTTTTAGCCTGTATGGAACGATTATAAAATCGCACAAAGACCTGCGAATTATTAGTTCAACCCGCAGTTTTTTTTAATAACTTCTATGTCTACTTCTTTACTCTATAACCAGGAATTTTCATACGCTAAATTTCAGTACGAAAACCGGCTACAATAGCCTTGTCCCGCAAAATCCTGTCCTGCGTACCCGGGGAGCCAGGCGCTCGCCTACGAGCGCCAGAGTCTCTCAGCTCTTTTCTTCTAGGCAAGTCAATAGAGATTTATTATTGACAAAAATACGTACAGCAATCTGACTGTGCGATCATGTAAAGTACAGTCCCTAGATGATAACTTTTGTGTTTCCAACTCGCAACTTGCATTCTTAAGTATGTTATTAACAAATTAGTGCAAAAAAACGCTTTTTTTTTAGTTTTTTACTTATATAACGAAAATTACTCGATCAATATGAATTATGTGAATGGAAAAGTTATAGAGTATTAAATTACGAAGAGAATAAGATGTCGAACAACCCGATCGGTTGATTAGAACCGTAAAAATTCCGGAAAAAACGGAAAAATTTTCAATTTTTTCGAAAATTCATAACTTTTTATTTATGAAGATTAAGAGCTGAAATTTTGCACAGAAGTAGATAGTTATATCAACTTTAAGTGTGAAAAAGGCAGGCACTGTCGGATCAATAGTTTTTGTGCAATAGCGATTTTAAATTTTTATGCGTTTTTTTGTCGGGTGTCCTCTACATCGGGAAGCGGTCATATTTCAATTCTAATACGAGCAATCGAAAGTATAAATAAAATACTAAAAGACGTATATTCCAAGTTTTTGTTAAAATGCATTGAAATGGTCGAAAAATGCAGTTGAATATCGGCAAAAGCGGCCGAGCGCGTTCGAGCGTGCGAGGAGTGGGGCAATGAGGGGAAGCGCGCCTATATAGATATACAGGCGCGCTGCGCGCAGCGTCGCATCTTTTCACTCGCTTTTCTCGGAGACTACTGCACCTTTTTGGATGATTTTTTTTTTTTTTTATTAAACACTTATAAAATATATATATATATTTATGTGTTGAAATTAGTAACCATACGGTGTTTATTCACAGAATTTAAATATATATAAAGTTATAAATTTTCGAAAAAAATGAAAAATTTTCCGGTTTTTGCGGAATTTTTCCGGTTCTAATCAACCGATCGGGTTGTTCGACATCTCATTCTCTTCGTAATTTAAAACTTTTCCATTCACATAATTCATATTGATCGAGTAATTTTCGTTATATAAGCAAAAAACTAAAAAAAGCATTTTTTTGGACTAATTTGTTAATAACATACTTAAGAATGCAAGTTTGGAGTTGGAAACACAAAAGTTAACATCTAGGGACTGTACTTTACATGATCATACAGTCAGATTGCTGTACGTATTTTTGTCAAAATATCGACATTATTTTGCTCTATTGACTGGCCTATTCGTGAATTTCGTAGTTACGGGGTGGCACGGCTAGATCAGCCCTGCAAGGCGGTATAGGAGAGGGGTGGTTTAGGGATATTAAATAAGCACACGTTGAGGAATTTATAGTTTATTACCCAAAACTACCACACACTGGCGCAACAGCGCTGTTCTAGGATCCTACACAGAGAAAACGAACTTGAGTTTATTGCATGCAACACACTAAGAAATAATACCTCAACTTAAACGCATGCTTTTTTTTGAACGAAATAGAATGGTTTAAGGCAAGTAAGATATATTCGAAAAACGTCTAAACGCTCATTATACAAAAGATTTATAGGCTCCGAAATGGTCTTGATCTCGATGTACGCGTTATAAAAAAAATGATTTGAATGATTTGCAATAAATACGATCAAAAACGATAAAATCATGTATTATTTTCGATTTTAATACTGTATGTTAGAAACGATTTAAATGATTTTAATTGTATGCTATTTGAAACAATTTCATTCGGCTCATTATTGATTACGATTAACTAACAAACAATCAAATATAATTAAAATTTATTACTTTTAGTTATAATATAGTCTTTTAAAAACGATACGATTACTTTGGAATAAACCTGACATTGCCGTATTATTTTTAGCGATTTTAAGGACATTAAAATAGATTAAAATAGATTAAAGGGAATTGTTAGTGATAATGCGGATCGAAAACGATTAAAATTAATGCTAAAAATAAGCATTAATTACTACATGATTGAAATGTATTAAAATTGATTCTTCTAAAATAAAAACGAGGATTAGAAGTATTGAGAATGATTAAAATGTGATTAAAATTAATCAGATTTTATCACTTTTAGTCCGCTGTGCGCGGATTTTAACCAACATGGGTACGCGGGTATAGCGGAAAACCACAGATGCTAGCCTAGCCCCCCGCTACTGTGATTCAGCGTTTTATAGAATTGTAAACCTTTTTGTTGGTCGCAGTATTTCGTATACAATACAATTGATATTATAACCAAAAGATTGAGGCACATACCCTTGTCCCAATAAACTTTCTTCACCTTGCAAGTAAGCTAATTGTTTTCTGGGCATTTACGGGCTGCGATAGCCTTGACATTTTTTCCTGGGTTCTTCCAGGCCAGGGCCACATTAGCGCGTTCCGCGCGTTCGTAAAAGTTACCAGAATTTGTACGCCGTCGAACGCGGACGAACGCGCTTATGTGGCCCTGGCCACATGGAGGCCATACAGCCAAAAATCTAGGATCTGTTCCACAATGTCTTTTTTTTCATACCGTTTTCATCACGTTCAGCAAAGACAGTGATGTACCACTTTCCTTCGTCATCGCAATAAGTTTCTCCGTTGTCCATTTGGATGCTGGTAAGAACACGTGCTCAACACTGTCATCTTAAAGTCCTGAAAAGAAATGTCAAAAAACACTGAAAGCATGTAGAACCTAACTATGGGGTGCGGGTATTGTCATAAACGTCTCCACCATGAGTAAAGCCTTTTATCAGTCGAATTATGCTTTTGCAACGCCACCTGATGGGAGTTACAGAAGCATCAGATCGCTATGATCCGGCTATATGATTAAATCAATCGCCTATTATTTACGGAGAAAAATTGAACAGTAATACAGTTTATAATAATTTAAGTCGTGATAATACCCTACCTAAAAGGATCTATTAAATCCCATTAATCTATACAAAAATTACGTATGCATCCCATTAATTAATAGGATTTTATCCATTTAAAATAATTGTTTAAATAGGATTTAATAGATTCTTTTAGTTGGGGTACTTATCAAGAATCTATGTTGTAATTGGAACTGGACGTCATATTTTCGCCATGAAGAGCACACCAAGACAGCGTAGCCTCTTGCCGTTTCCAACAAGCAGCGGTAGACTAGACGGCTTATTGTAATTGTATGATTTGGTCGATCACGCTTGATCTCCATACCGACAAATTCGTTCGCTTCGTTCACAGTTATTTGAAAATTACTCTTTAAATAACTAAGAACTGCACCGATAGCGTCTTGGCTTTTGCATATCACCAAGCCATCATCTACATCAGACTTTAAAGTTTTTCACTTCACCAACGAACACGCATTTGTCACTCTCGATGCTCTTGAAGTTGAAGTTCTCAAGGAATCCGACGAACTTCTCATTCCAGCAGCGTAGGGAGTGTTTTAGGCCGTAAAGACTACGTTGTAATCTGCAGACACGGCCTTCTTCGGTGGTGTAGCCTTCGAGTTGCTGTAGGTAGATTTCCTCTTGTAAATCGCTGTAATGAAAAGCAGTCTTTACGTCAAACTGCGCGATCTTAAGGTCTTCTTTTGCCGCTATCGCTAGAAGTATGCGGATCGACTTGTAACGGACAACCGGTGCAAAAGTGTCAAAAAATCGATGCCTTCTCGCTGAGGTAACCTTTAGCGACAAGTCGCGCTTTGTATCTTATGCTGTTATCAATCGGGTTTTTCTTAATTTTGTAGACCCATTTGAACCCAGTTGCGCGCTTGCATTTAGGAAGTTTTGCTTCCAAGAAGCGCGTTCATTTCTTCTTGCATCGCTTCTTTCCACTTATCTGCGTCATGGCTAGTAGGTGAGCTAGGCCGGTTCTGGCGCAGTTGGCGCTACGCCATCATCCAACTGCGCCACCCCGATTTCCGTTTACCCCGATTTCCTCCTTTCCTGATTTTCTTCTACCCCGATTTCCTTTATCCCGATTTTCCTAAAAGCTGCGGTCCCCAGGCCTCTGCTAGCTGCCCCTCCCCCAGCCAACCGCCCTGCATCAATCTCCTCTGCTTTACCGACCTGCAGATCTGTTTTATCAATAATAAGGTATATATATATATCATTTTTGTTGTTGAATCTGTTAATTGCAGGATATGATACGATCTCTGCTGACGCAAGCAGTACAAAATTCTTGCACGCGATTGGCTTAAAATTCAATACGGCTGATCGATTTGTATTATTTAACGTGTCCCGAGCGAGATGCCAATATCGACTATATGGAAATAAATTGGGAACAGTAAGTAGTAATATAATATATTGTTCATTCCAATTATTTATATGAAAAAATCCTTATTATACGAGTATATAGATACATTACATATATTATTTTCATCTAAACATATAAAAAAACATTACATATACATATATCTCTCACCTGTCTGAAGAAATATAGGATACCATGAATATGTTTATACTAAAACTAATCATAATTGTCTATACAATACAACTATAAGAATGTACATATTTACTTAGCCTATACAACGACTTGACTACTACGTATAGAATACTACTACAGTGCGATTAAGAAATCATCTACATGGAGTATATAAATATGTACCTCAAGGAGGGAACTGCACTTATCCGTGAAAAACATTATTCGAATTCAATAATATTACTTATATTTATATATATTAATAATATAACTTCGTAGAAATACACAAAAACTCTTAATTATAATAACTAAACAATACAAAACTGTTTTCAAATAGTTTATACCTTTCATAAATGAATAATTATTATTAGAATAAATTTAACATTAACAAACCACCTTACTCATCTAAGATGTATGTATCTTACAAACTAATGCATTCAAAACTTCTTATAAACTAATACCTTATATTTGCAACTTTAACATTCTTATTTTGTGATAATTAGCGCATAATAAATATTTTAATAAACTCTTTATTATTATTATTTTGAGAAGATATATAGTTACATAATTTATACTAAAACTAATCTGTTATACAACAATTATTTAGAAACAAATCTTTATTTTTTGCAAAACGAAAAAGTATTTACATTAACTCAACATCGACGAAAAAAATGTTTATAAATAAATATTTTAATAAACTCTTTATTATTATGTCATAAGATGTAAACAATCCTTAATTTCTGCTTTTAAATTAATTTCTCATCGTCCCCATTCTACATAAAAATATAGCTAGACACAGATCCTCTGCAGGGCTAAAACGCTACGGTCCGCATACATTTCTTCTAGCGTAGCGTCAAAACCGACACTCTCGGCAATGATGCAGTGAAAAACGACCCTCACTCTCACTCTTTTCCATATGGTTCCCATAGTCTCCAGTCTACACACTAATGCACTGATCCTCTGCAGACACACTAGACACAGCATGCGGTTCAGCAAAGGTTGCCACTCACAGGCTAAGAGCAGCACGCATCCCCCACCCTCACAATTTTCAATATATTTCAGTTGTTCCCACTCCATAGACATTCATTCCTCGAAATTGATAAAGCTAGTTTATTACATCCACATGTGCAGAGGGAAGCTCTTCGGACACACTTGTTGACCTGCAAAGACTATTCAAACCGTGACTCTCACTAAAGTAACATCACAAATGTGAATAGTGAAAAGTATCAAAAGTTTGAAAAAGAATTTAAAAAAACGTGTGCGTCACGGGACGCCCGACAGAAGTGATAACTTCATATGATATTTATAGAAACTATCAAATATAGAACTTGTTTAACGCATTATGGCAATAATAATTTTATAGTTATATTTTTTGTTAATCTAATAATTTATAAATGGATCAGGAATAAGTAAAACGTAATTTAATTTCCTTTTGAATGTAAAATATATATTTTATGTACAATATTTATCATTATTTAACAGTTTAAGTTGACTGGCTGGTATTTAACACAACAATATGATTATCAATATACACGTAAATATCACACTCGGTAATTGAAAAATCAAAATAACTATCTGTTTACTAACACAATTTAATAACACAATGTTCACTTCAAAAGTTTTACTAATGTAGAGATTATGTTTACTGTGCACGCGCGCTAAGAAAAAGGGTCGAGGAAAGAAAGGGAGAGATAGAGAGCGTCTGTAGTGGAGCATATCGATTATACAGGCCATAATAAATCAAATAAGTAATTCTGATGTTTTTCAGAATTTATGACGCAAATTTAAAAAATTTTCACGTCATGTTTAAAATTTGCGCAGTGCTGCCACTACAAAATTTGAGGAAAAAAAATCGCGTCCGAGATACGGCCTTTCCGAAGCTGCGGCTCAGATACGGCGTTTCTGAAGCCTCGGCTGAGATACGGCGATCCCGAAGCCACCGCCGGGATACGGCGTTCTCGAAGCCGCGGCTGAGATACGGTGATCTTCCGTCGATATACAGTATGCCAAAGAGAGAGGGCATGTAGACGCGAGCGAGTGAGAGAGAGCGAGAGAGAGAACACGTGCCAGTAGAGAGAGAAGAAAGCGCGCGCAGAGTGGGGTTGTCTCCGCTGAGCCGCCGTATGCGTGCGAGAGAGGAAGCAAGAGACCGCAGGGTGGGGATGTCTCCGCTGAGTCGCCGTATGCGTGCGAGAGAGAAGGCAAGAGATGGCAGGGTGGGGATAGCCAGACATAACGGCGCCGTAACGCATTCCAACCAATTCACTCCGTCCCATAAGAAGTTATCACTTCAATAACTAAATATAGTGTTTATCTAACAAAATTTCGAAGTGAAGGAAAGCTGTGATTTGGTAAGCACTATAATCGTATAATCATTTTAAAAAAATGAGGTGAGTGTAATTATTTTTCTCATTAATAAACAGTAATCTTTTCTCTTATATACAGTATCAAATAAATTTATATAAAAAATATAGAAAATATTAGAAATAGTGTAGAAAAAATTAAAGAAATGCTCTGTTAATAAATATAAATAATTGCACAAAATGTATAATTTTCTACTGTAACGTTTTGCTAGAGTTTAATAATGGTTTGCTAGTATTCAATTGATGTTTAGCGTACAACTTACAAGTGTTGATATATTATGATAATTGCTATATAAGAGAATTTACAATCATTAAACAAAACTCGACACTTTTATTGTTCATTCAAATATTTATTAAAACAATAACTTCAAAATGAGAAAAAGTATAAATAATATTTTGGATAACGGATATATGTACAATACATTGTTATACTTTCCTCTTTATTTGTCTCACTGTTAACCCTCATTAAGATATGACATCGTTCTCTCTCTCTCTCTCTCTCTCTCTCTCTCTCTCTCTCTCTCTCTCTCTCTCTCCCTCTCGCTCTTAATACGCACACTCACATGTACACGCACACCGCTTTTACGACGCTGCAGCCATCTCTCTCACACAAACATCTTCCTCGCTCTCTCTCTCCCTCTCTCTCTCTCTCTCTCTCTCTCTCTCTCTCTCTCTCTCTTATATGTTGCAGACTCTCTTGACATCTCGCTCACTCTGATAGACATATTTCCATCTTACCTCTAGTAGATATCTCTCTTTTTACATCTCATAAATATCTATTTTACAGGACAAGTAAACTAAATCTATGCAAAAAAAAGGACACAATAGTCACTCTTTCATTGAAAAGATAAATATTTAAATAATAATAATGATAATAATAATAATAACAATGATAATAATTGAAATTTGTTATAACATAATTTTTCAAAAGATGCTCACGACTGAGCTTTATAGTATGCTCCTTAACAGAGAGGGGACCATAGCCTGGACGAAATACAGCACTCCTTTAGAGGAGCAGCCTTCCTCCCCCATATAGACCTCCACCGCCAAAAGCTGCGACATCACCACCAGTCATAGTTATTTGGAGACCGTTAAGCCCTGAGTCGCCGCCGCCGTCAGTAGTTATCAGGAAACCTGCCCCAGTCATCCAAAGGTCTATACTGACGAAACCCTTGAGTACAGAGTCATCGCGCCTCCTCTCTTCAACATCAAAATGTAAAAGAGTAGAAGACGATGATGATAATGAACTCATAATAACCAATGAATTGACTGATTTCAAAATAATTTATGAATTTATTAATGTTAAGTAATTTACAAAAATGCATAAAATATATACATATTAGAATAAACCTAAGTAGAAAAAATTAAAATAGCTGAAAAAAATATTGACAAACTCTGACAAAAAATGTGTTGAAAAATGTAAAACATTACTTTAATAGTAAATATTTATATAGTCAACAAACACTTTTTACATTAATCTTTTCCTTTAATAGTCCTCTTCAGTATAAGAATTTTTCAGATTTGATAGTATAATAAGTAATGTTAATTTAATAGTATAATGATTAATTTACAACAAAGTGTAATTTTAGAATATCTTTAGCAATACATATACGGTGTTTTTAAATGACTTTTAAATTTAATTTTCATGTTAGTATCAAACATCACATTAAGGATTCTCTTTATATTTTTTTTATTATCAAACATTCTTATGTAAAAAAGGTGAATATGGGGAAGTCTATATGCCTATATACGATAACTTTTACTAAATTTTATATACTCATATACACGTAAACTCTATAAACTAAAAATTTATATGCATTTATTCTATATTAATCTGTGAATACGATATGAGGGAAGCCGCATAAGACGCATGAATGAAAAAATCCTTTATCAATAACCCAGAGTGCTCATGTACAGGGTGAATTTTGTGCATTCTTGATGTGATAACCCTGTGACGTCCTGCGACGCATTGCATTTAAGCAATATCAGCGGAATCGTTATGAAACCGAAAACTGACGTCTCAGATTAATAAGTAGATCAGCGAGGTTAATGAGTATCCCCCGAATACGCCAAGTGACCAGTTTTAATTAAACACTCGATCTGGACTCTTGTACAACGCTCCTATCCGTCGACAAGAGTTATCCGGGCTTAAGTCGCGATTCCGATACTTATAGAACTTTATCTTGAATAAATCATGAACGTCAATTAATTGCAAGTGTTTTCATTTAAATAAATCCATCCTATATAAGCCTGACTACAGCACAGCAGCAGAGTTTCCAGCCCAAGCAGTTAAACCCAAGTAAGTAAAATTCAATAATTAATTATAGGTCGGAATTGTGACATAACAACCCAATTCTTGACATGGCGGCAGAGGCGAAATATCTTTAATATAGATTTTTTTATGTTAAAATTTTGTCCAATGCAGCATTTAATCCATCTTCTAAATCCGTAATTAATTCCTTCTTCATCTTGACTTCCATATCCCACTCTAAGGAAATATCGATGTGACTCATTGCAATATCCGATGCTTCTATTGTTTGCAGAGTATCTTTATATTATTGGTGAAATTGAATTGCTCATGTTGTTTTTTCAATTTCAATATTGTTTGACAAGAAATAAAAATTTAAATCTCTTTCGACTATATTTTTTCTAATACAATGGTCGCTTTCGTTTACGATGTAAAGAAATGTAACATCACTCATGTCTTCAAAATATCCAAGAATGGTTGACATTTTCACTTCAAGGTCCAACCGTATATCATAATTAATGTTCAAAAATGTGGGAGTTTTGTTGAAAACCGTCAAATCCCTAATCATATGTTTTGTTGCAAAAGCCATAAATGCAACTTTACAATTCATTGAGTTTGTCACTTTGATTAAAGTAATATATACTTTAATTACATAACTGTTTTTTATACAGTCCCGCATGATGCCTTTGTCATATGAACATACAAATTCACGTAACAACAACAAACGTGCTATAAAGGGCATGTCCTCTTATGTCTTCTGTCCTTGTTCTCTCGACATAATATGTTTAGCGATATTCATTTTGTTTTATATTGAAAACACTTGTTCCTCCAGTTTCAAACATATAGCGGTCTTGTTTAAGTATAGGTGAGAAACAAAATAGCAAACACTTCTATAAAAACTTTAGCTCTATTTTTCATATTTCGAGCAAAGATGCGTAAAATGTGTAATAATTTACGGTGTTGACATCAAACAATGACTTTTTTATAAATTAAGATAAAAATATTTTATTAAAGAAAAGTACGATGGCAATTATTATAATATTAATAAACAATACAAAATATGTCAACGATTAATGTAGAAAAAATGTGAGGGGTAGCATGCCGCTTCAATATACTCAAAGTTGTAGCCTTTACACTACATTCAAAGCTTTTCCAGCTTTATATGAAAAAATGTAGCTAGACACAGATCATCTGCAAGCGCTTCATGCGGTACATCAAAAGTTTCAATTCAACAGCGATGCGCGTTCAATACACCTAAGCCTCAACGCTTTCAATTTACCGATGCTGACACCTTTCACATTAACTGAGCCCTCACTCTCTTACATTCTCAGCAAGCACATACTGATATCACATATGTAATACATCTAAAGTTTCAAGCCGCTAGCGACAACCCTCACTCTTATACCTTCACATATGTTTCCATAGTCCTCACTCTACGTTAAAATGCAGCTATACTCGATTCTCTGCAGGGCTAAAACGCTGCGGTCCGCGTACATTTCTATTCGTTAAAATCCTCAAAATATCAAAGCAACGAGCTATCCTCTCTCTCGTGCTTTTAAACACGTTTCTCATAGTCCCCACTCTGGCGTATTGCACCGATTCTCTACAGCGCGTGCAGTGCAGCAGATACAGCTAGATCTTTGGATTTTTCGACTGCCCTCTCTCTCATACTTTTAAATATGTTTCCCATAGTCCCCACTCTGGCGTATTGCATCGATTCTTTACAGCACTCACAGTGCAGTCAAAACAGCTAGATTCTCGGATTTTTCGACTACCCTCTCTCTCACACTTTTAAATGTGTTCCCTATAGTCCCCACTCTAGCGTATTTTTAATGCGTTGATTTTGATGCTGTATATAGTAAAACCATGGAGAATGAGCGTAAAAGAGTTGATGTGAAGCGGGTAAATAAATAGGAAGGTCGCTATGGTTTTGAAGCGTACCAATCTTTCATAGCTGTGCAATTTTTGATGAAAATCTTGTTGCTGTTCAGCTTTCTCGCACAGAAATCTCAATTCGTAAGCCAATTTACATCGGGTTGGCAGTACTAGATTTATCAAAGACGCTTGTTTACCGCTTTCACTATGAATACATGCAAGAGCAAGTGGGAGATGGGGCTAAACTTCTTTATACAGATACAGACAGTCTCATCTATGAAGTTAGTAATGTGGATATGTATGCTTTGATGAAAACTGATCTTCATGAGTTTGACACTTCTAATTATCCTGCGAATAATCAGTTTAACATCCCTCTCGTTAACAAGAAAAAGTTTGGACTTATGAAGGATGAATGTAATGGTAAGATCATGACTGAATTTGTTGGCCTCCGAAGTAAAATGTATTCAGTGAAAGTACAAGGTCAAACACCTATTAAAAAGATAAAGGGTGTGCGATCATCAGTTGTCAAATCAACTATTGAGTTTGATGATTATATCCATTGCCTTCGAGAGAATACATGTATTAGTCGTGAGCAAAAAAATATTCGCAGCCGTCTTCATGTCATTCGGACTGAGAAAGAGCAGAAGATTGCCTTGAGTCCACATGACGATAAGCGGTACCTGATTTTTGATCAGACAGACACGCTACTGCATGATAGAAGAATATCAGCTTATTGAGGCGTCTAAGAGGGTTGAAGCGAATGAAGAAGAACCCATGGTAAAAAAACCGAGAGTAGAGCCTAGCTTTACTTAAGCAAGTATTTTTTAACACTGATAATTATTGTTATAAAAATTTTTTTCGTCGATGTTGAGTTAATGTAAATACTTTTTCATTTTGCAAAAAATAAAGATTTGTTTCTATATAATTGTTGTATAAAAGATTAGTTTTAGTATAAATTATGTAACTATATATCTTCTCTAAGTAGTAATAAAGAGTTTATTAAAATATTTATTCTGCGCTAATTATCACAAAATAAGAATGTTAAAGTTGCAAATATTTTTTCCTTAAATAGAATATTTATATAAGGTATTAGTATATAAGAAGTTTTGAATGCATTAGTTGTAAGATACATTCATCTTAGATGAGTAAGGTGGTATGTTAATGGCAAATTTATTCTAATAATAATTATTCATTTATGTATAAACTATTTGAAAACAGTTTTGTATTGTTTAGTTATTATAATTAAAAGTTTTTGTGTATTTCTACGAAGTTATATTATTGATATATATAAATATAAATAATATTATTGAATTCGAATAATGTTTTTCACGGATAAGAGCAGTTCCCTCCTTGAGGTACATATTTATATACTCCATGTAGATGATTTCTTAATCGCACTGTAGTAGTAGTATATACGTAGTAGTCAAGTCGGTGTATAGGCTAAGTAAATATGTACATTCTTATAGTTGCATTGTATAGATAATTATGATTAGTTTTAGTATAAACATATTCATGGTATCCTATATTTCTTCAGACAGGTTAGAGTTATATGTATATGTAATGTTTTTTTATGAGCTTCGGTTTTCCATACAATAAAATATATTCGTTAAACATTTTTCTTATCGCTGTAGCACAAGTTTGCCTACAGATTGGATATAATACAACATATTTCGAAAACGCATCTATTGTTACAAGAATATGTTTCATGGCGCCGAGTCCGGTCGGTAGCGGACCAAAGAAGTCGATTAATAGTAAGTCATATGGCGCTTCCGGAATTATAGGTTCCATTGGTGCAACGCATGGTCTGGTGGAAACTTTGTTCCTCTGACATGAGTCGCAAAATGAAATAAGTTTTTGCGATTTATGTCTTAAATTTTTAATGTAAAAATCTTCTTGTAACACATGAATTATCTTTTTCGCGCCTACATGACCACAAGTTTCGTGTGTTTGAAGAATGAGAGGTTCAACCATTTCTTTAGAAACCATTATTTTATATTGATTTGACTGATTCTTTTTAAATTATATCATTTTCAACTATGTAAATAGAACTCAAATCTCGTTCCTTGTTATCAAAATTTTTAGTAATTAATTTATTTAAATACTCGTCATTGTGTTGTAACTTTGACAAGTGTTTAAATTTGTACATTAAATCTTTAGACAATTTTTATGTTTAGATACGCCTATATTTTGTTTTTAGATACGCGTAAATTGCGTTATCTATTTTGAAATTAATTATGCAGAATTCTTAATATTTTTATTAATTTGAGAAGATACGCTTAAATTGCGCTATCCTCTATATATATTTAATTTTTAAAAAATATTTCTAAGTGTTCCTACTCAAGACTGAAATTGTGCTTGAGTAGCGACGAGTCCGCTTAAATTGCGGTAGAGCTAGTGAATATATACGTAATGTTTGTTGTGCTCCTCTCCAACCGCTGCTGGCTACTCTGCGGAGTTATGTACGTGCCAGAGCTGGGCAGCGGAGCATTCTTGTATTTCTGTAAGAATAGTCGAGTGACTTTAGAATCTAATTATATTAATTTTGAATTTAAGCCGCTAATCGTGTGCGGGGCATTGCAACATTGAATAGTTGAACATACTTTAACGTTAATATGACAATTAAGTTTCAACAATAAATATGGATTTTACGGCACTAAAATCGATTATCAGCTATATTGTTTTTATTGAAACGATCGTGGACTTTCTGAAAATGTTGAAGGTAATGTAACCATTTTTTCAATGTTTACTTTGACATCGTTACTTTTATTTTTTAAGTGATCTATGACACCTTTATATAAATCTGTCCTTGATTTGTGTTAATTTTTATTAAAAATAATAATAATAATAATAATCATGTACCTTTAACTTTTATAAGCAACAAAAATGTATTGTTGAGTTAATTTTCCTAAATTTAAGTAAGGATCAAAATTATTTCTGAAGCTGAATTTATGATGGTAAAATTTTAGCATTGAAATATGGTTTTTGTTATTTTTATTTCTCATATCGGGCATCTATTCAAAACCTCCATTGGGATACATAAGCGGATATGACATAGGATTTTCATGTTTACTAATGTACTGTATATTATTAGGTTCTCTATGTGTTGAATATATACATATATACATACATCTTGATCTTCTGGTAGTTAGCCATTTTCTCCTACAAATACCACAGCTACTTCATCACATTTAGCTGTGTTATGTCTACGTTTATCATGATTAGAATTGCGTGTTAAATACATTATAATTTCTTTACTATTAAACTCAACGCTGTTGTTTTCCAAGCGATTTTATTCTTCCGTTTCGACTTCGTGTACCATTTTATATGATTTAGCGTACATGTTTACTTGTCGATAAAAATGATCTAATCCTTTTAATAGCATTAAAGAACATGATCCATTAGTTTGTAATCGTGACTTCGAGGCGATTTGATTATCTATGTCGTATAGTTGCCAATATCTTCAGGCATCGTTTCGTCTGGATGTACACGGAGAGAAATGTAACACTAAATATTCCTACAATTTCAATAAAAAATTACTACACTATATAGTAACAAGGAGACAAACTCGATTTATATTAAATTTTGAGTGAAAGATGTTAGCGTGCGTGAGAATAGTCAAAGTTTCATGACGCAAAAGCCATAACGCGGCATGCGGCAGGCGATTCCGAGAATCAGCTCGAGGCCGGCAACGTGTTTGAACGTGCCTGTGCGCGCGCGGCGAGGAAAAATGGCGGCGCCTGGCAACGCGGGAAGTGGTTAGCGCGGGAAAGAGAAGCCGTTGGCGCGCTCAAGCTCGAGCGCCATATTGCTCTTAGTGAACATTAGAGCGCCGGGGCGAGTTCGTTCCCCATGCGCACGAACGATGGCGCTAGTTCCACTAAAATGCTGGATTGCACGTACACGTACGTGAATGTTCGAAAATGCTATGTTGCAAACTGAGAGCAACAGCTCGAATATAGATTAAAAATTCATTCTCGAATAAAATCTTAATCTACGTTGCGATTTATTGATCGAATCGGGAAGCGGAAATGTCACTAAAATTAGACTCAAGTTCGACTAACCTCTTATAAATAAAAATTCCAATTTTAAGTCCGATTAAAAATTATAGTGAAACAGTTAACTGACTAGCTTGAATTTAACAGACGAGAAAAACCTGCAGTTGTTTCTGCTGCTCCAGGACCAGGAGCTGGAGATTTCAGAAACATATCCCGATGACTCCTTTTATCCAGAGTTGGATATTAATAAGAATATATATATAATGACTTCGAGTGGTAAAAGATTCGATATAGATAAAGTTTGAATTTTTCTAATAAGTTCGAAAATTTAAAATTCGATCTACCACTATAAAATATGTACATATTAAAATAGCATGCTGTTCAGTTCCAAAAATTTAAATGTTGGCCGGTATATGCAGGGTAGTGTATGTCGTTGCTGCTACACTGTGTGTTCTGTAAAATCACGGTTTTATTCCTTTTAAAAAATATAAACAGGCAATTTGCATTGCTTTCTTGATTGTTGTTCGTCAACTAAGCACATGCTTAATAAATTGCTACACGTGATAGAGTGTTTATTTTGATTATCGTTTGTCAAAACAGACAACTTATTTACAAATTGTTCTATTAGATAACTCTCTCATCGAGGAACGATTACTGGAATCTGTGAAGAAGGAGATCAAAAGGTTCCGAGCTGAAGAGGTGGCTTCAGCTGAGACGGTTGACCTAAGCCAACGTGGAAATACCTCGTCCCCAAAGCTGGAGGTTGACACTGAAATTGCTGACGGTGGGCCGGCTTATAAGCTTGATAGAGAAAAAGAGCAAAAGTTCGATTTTGAGGAAAATGACAGCTGGAACTTTAAGTTTGAGAAAAGCTTGAAAGGTAAATCCACCCCAGTTGTTAAATCAAATATACCGATACAACTGAATTTGAGACTGAACAAATTCCGTTGATGTGGGGACAGCTAAGTTTGGAAAGTTTTCTTTAAATGATTCTAATGAAAAAATTGAAATTTCAGAGGTAACGGCTAAGATGGCCGAATTAGAGAACGAAAACAAAGAGTTGCGAGGGATAATTGAAAATAAGTGCAATCGAGTACATGATGACGTAGTCGACGAATAGATCAGGCACAGATATGCAGTGGAAGAGAGATACAGCTGGATGACAGAAAAGGTACAGGAATGGGCAGAACAAGACCGATTGTATGAGGTAGAGCAGAGTTTATCAGGTGGAAAATCTGCACAAGATAACCGTCAGTCATCGAATCACAAAGCTACAAATCAAGTAGTTACAAAACCTCATGTGAATAGAGAATTTTTAGCAAAACTAGTTCAGGATGAAGTTAATAAAATTGATTCGAATAAAAGTACCAATATAAAAGATAAAATACAGATCGAAGTAACAAATAAAGATAGTACTTTCCGTAGAGAATACAAACTAACACAAAGTTTGAATGTTAATACATTTTTAGACTTTTTAACTTCAGAACTAACTCTCACTGATTTATTGTACGTAATTGATTAGACGGTTAAACCATCGCGCGTGCCTGATCAAACTAAGTTGGAAAAGGATAAAGTTCGAGTTAGAGACATTATTATCAATAGAATCGACATCTCTTATTACGAAAAAGTATCGGATATCCGGGATCCTATTGAAATGCTTAATGAAATTAAACGCATTAAAGCAAATGAAATGAACGTGACTACAAAAAGCATTCGAAAAGAATTGCATTTTATCCGATATAATCCAAATAAAGAGAAAGCATCAGCTTTCTGAGATAGATTTGATAAATTCGTTCGATCGTATAATAAATTACCCGACACACCTTTAATATCAGACGACGAAATATGCTATTCATTCTATGAAGCAATTGTCGTACATTTACCTCAAGTTAAAGAGTCTGAATTCTTGAATAAGAATACGACTGGTAAACTTTTAACTTTAAACCAACTTAAAGATTATATTGTACTACAGGAAACAGCTCGAATTGGATCAGGCGAATCAGCTGGAAAACCTACAGAAGTTGGAGCAAAAGCATATTACGTGTCTGATCCTGGGGCGCTTTGTTACAAATGCGGTAACAAGGGCCACTACCAGGAATGCACAAGATCAGGGAAAATGTGCTTCAGATGCAAGAGGTATGAAGGGCACGTCCGTGCAAACTGCCCATATACGGAGAGTCAACTGGAAAAGGTTTTGAAGGAAAACGAAAACCAAAGAAGGTATGAATCCTCAAATTATAATCGGGGTGGTAAACGAGGTGGCTTCAGTCGTGGTGTAAAACGACGCAATTATGAGCCACAAAAGGGTAGCAATCCTAAGAAAACCAAGTTCGATAGAGGCCATGCCCGAGGCAGATCACGGGGGAGAGGTAGACAAAATAGACAAAACAACTTTAATCCTACCAAAACCTCCGAATCTGGTGAGTGCAAAGGTCTATATGTAGACACTACACCTCTGAACGCGGAAGAAACCGATAAAAACCAACTGATTAGATTTCTGGCGGACTCTGGTGCTACGGAGCACATGACTAATTCTAAATTAATTTTTAAAAACTTTGATAATACTAAGAAAATTGATATTAAATGTGCAAATTACAATGACTCAGCGATTTTAAAATCGGAGGGAGTAGGTAACATATCTGGTTATACCAAAAATGATGACTTTCTAAGCTTGAAAAATGTAATTTATGCTAAGTCATTGTCGGAAAATTTGCTATCACTGAGGAAATTTGTTGATAAGGGCTTAGGTAACTATTTGGATAACAAGAAAATTGATATATTTGATCCGATATCAAAAACAAACTTTGTCTCTGGGATATATAAGCAACCTTATTGGCTAATTGAGTTAGAAACAAATAACTCGGAGAAAAATGAAAATAAAGTAAATAAGGTTGTTGCATATATAACCACAAGGCGTCGTGAATATCCAACTGTAAGTGTTGCGCCCAATAAGGAGATTGAGTCCGCAACCAAAAAGATAACTCGTGAACAAAACAAGCTCGAATGTACAGAGATTGATGAAAATAATAAGCTTGATGAACCGATGCAAATTGACACTGAATTAGACATAGAAGTAAACGAAGATAGCAACGAGCTATGCTCTGGCTATTCAAATTTTGAAAATACGCTAAAAGATAGAAAAATTAATAATTTAACTGAATCAATTGATTTAGAGAGAATAGATTGTAAATCTAACATCAGTAAAATCAATAACTTGTTTTACACTAATAAAGCTATGCTATGGCATATCAGATTGGGACACGCTTCGTTGAAAAAGTTAAAATAATTCCAAAGAAAATTTCCAAATTTGAAAAACTTGAAGGAAATTAAGTTCGATGATTCTGTACTTGATTGCGAAGTTTGTATTGTGTCAAAATTCAACAAGCTACCTTTCAGTTCGACTAGACAGAGATCGAATGAACCTCTGCAAATTGTTCACGCAGATACAATAGGACCGGTTAGTCCAGCTACACATCCCAAGAAATACAGATTTATATCTGTATTTATCGATGATTATTCACGACTTGCGATGGCATATCCTATGAAACAGAAAAGCGAAACAGGTTATTGTCTTGAATCCTTCATTAAAAGCTCGAGAAATTTACTAGGATCCAATGCTAAGTTCTGTTACTTTAGATGTGATCAGGGTACAGAATTTACAGGAGGGTACACACAAGAAGTTCTAGATAAGTTCGAAACAGAGCTACAGTTAGCTAGCCCAGATACACCTGAGCATAATGGAGTGGCTGAACGTTTCAATCAGACCATCCAGAAACTCACGTGAGCTTTAATGTATGATACACGCCTACCTGAGAATATGTGGGATCTTGCCCTGAATGCAGCCGTTTATTTCTATAATAGGACACCTCATAGCCCGAATGAAATGATACCGCCCTTACAAAAGTTTAAACCAGAATTTAAACTCAACCTGGAACAACTAAAGCATTTTGGTTGTATAGCTTATATCAAAGTACAAAGGAAAATAGGACCTAAGTTTGATCAGCTGGGAAAACGAGTAGTATTGATAGGTTACAAACCAACTGGATATTTATTTTTAAAACCAGAAGAAGGAAAATACTACTAAAGCAGAGATGTTCGATTCAATGAAAAGATCGTGTTTGGGGACAAATACAATAAAAACAGCATTAAGGACTGGGCAAATCCAATGGAAGAAATAAATAAAGAAACATGGCTTGTTAAGTTCGATGAAAAAGATGAAGTTTTGATCTCTGAAACGGAGGGAGAAAAACGGCGAAGAGGACGCCCAAGAAAAGTAAAAGAAGTCGAATGTCCAGCAGAGTCACAGGTACTTGAATCCGAATTAAACAAGCTGGAAAACGATGAACTGAATGCGTTCATAGCAACTATGGAGAATGATCCGAATTCCTACAGAGAAGCCATGAATACGAAAAACAAGCTTGAATGGCATAAAGGTATTAGGAGCGAATTAGATTCAATGGAGACAAACAAAGTCTGTACACTTGTCGACAGATCTGTGATTCAAGGAGGAAAAAGACCTAATATAATTGAATCAAGATGGGTTCTAAAAACAAAAGTTGGATTGAATAATGAAAACAAGTATAAAGCTCGACTTGTGATAAGGCGTTTCAAAAATCAAAACCATTATAAATTAATGGAAACATATGCACCTGTTTTTCGGCTACCTCTGATTAGATCAGTGCTAGCAATCATAAATAAGTTTGATCTCGAAGTAAGACAGCTTGATGTTAAGACAGCTTTTCTGAATGGAACAATCGACAGTGAAATATACATGGAAATACCCGAGGGTATTGATGTTTCTCCTGAAATCAGACGAAATAAAGTCTGTAAAATTCATCGTGCTTTGTACGGTTTGAAAATAAATCCGAAAAGATGGTATGAAAAATTTGATATGATGGTATGAAGTTGTAATAAAACTAGGTATAAAGTCTCATGATTCAAAACCCTGTCTCTTTACTTGGCACAACAATGAAAAATATCTGATAATGTTGCTGTATGTTGATGACATACTGATACAGTAATGATACACAAAAGCTTGATGAAATTACGTCAAAACTTAAGTTGGAATTCGAAATGTCCGATATGGGAGAGCCCAAAAGTTTCCTTGGCATTGAAATAAATCGAGACAGGCGAAATCAAACGATGACTGTCTCTAGAAAATTACATTGACAAAATGCTGAAACGTTTTGGATATAGTGAAATGCATCCTCAAAGAACGCCAATGGTGACAAATCAAGTGTCAAACCGAGAAAGGCGAGAAAGAGAGGAACGCGAAGATCAGCTCAAAAATACTCTGAACAAAACAAACGGTCCTTATAGAGAGATAGTAGGTTCTCTCTTGTATCTTGCTAACACTGTACGTCCCGACATAGCATATGCGGTGAATGTGTTAAGCAGACACCAAATCAATCCCACTGATGAGGAGTGGAAAATGGTGACACGAGTTTGCAGATACCAGAAGTCTGGGTCTTAAGCTTGATAATTTACAAGGTTTTTCAGATGCCAGTTTTGCTGACTGTAAAGGCTCGATTACAACAAGCGGTTTTGTAATCAAACTCTATGGTGACACAGTATCGTGGAAAACCCATAGACAGAGATTCGCAGCCTTATCGACCTATCAAGCTGAATATGTAGCAATGAGCGAGGCTAGTCAGGAGATGGTATCTCTACAAAACTCGTTAAGGGGATGTCGTAGCCAAAATGTTGGAAAGGTAACATCCTACTATACCGACAAACATATTTTTTGTTATAAATTAATAATTAAGCACATACCGAACAAAAGCTTTGTCAATAAGTGTTCTTACTATTATAACAAACACTTCAAACTTGAAATCTCGTCGATTGATGCTGCATTTTTGACAAACAACGAAAAATGCAGTCTGAGGTGGCGATAAGCAACAGACGACAGCGGAGGTTACTCTATCGCCTCTTACAAAGAAAATAAACAATTTACACTACAAATCGTTGTCAATACGTGTTCATTATACGATTTGGCACAGTCACGTATGTTCAGAAATACAACGAAGCAAACTATAAAAGCAAATAACGAAAAATACGACGCGAGATGGGCCGAGTTCAATGACAGCCATGAAAACTAATGCTAACCGATACACGTCAGATGGCGCATACCGAATTTCGTCACTATCGCCGGCTAAAGGAGAAACGTTAGCACCAGCACAGTGCGCGTGTTCCGAAACTCGGGCGCCTCTGTTTCTGTCTCTCTCAGCCATACGTGAGTTGCGTGCGTCTGAGAGAGACAGAAAAACGGGCGCCTGAGGTTCGGTATACGCCCTAAGTTTTCAAAGATTTCATGACCTTGCACTTACGACAGATCTAGCGAAGGTCGAGGAAGCAACCAACGCTAATATTTATTTATTTACGAGCCTAAACGCGAATTTTGACTCTACAGGGGGAGAGCTCTGATCTGGACGGAGCCGGGGTCTTCCCCTGTAGACTACCAATCCGTGTAAATTTGCCCCAAATAATA
>QLSS01000186.1:11841-59083 GCA_024372645.1 Trichomalopsis sarcophagae | reverse complement strand
TTTTTCCCGCTGAATACGAATCCACTCTTAGTTTTGGCCTCTGGGGTTACCTTTCATCCATAACGTCAAAAAACAGCCCAAAAATGCATTATTACGTGTCTGAGACCCGCAAAAGTGTTCAAAAAATTTAAGGAGAAACTTATTCTTTTAGATTTTTATCTGCTAAATTAGTATATTGTGTACCGAGGGCGTAAAGAGGCTTTTTTAGGTCGAGTGTGTAGTTTGCAGTATGAGTCAAGGCGTGTTAGCCCGAGCTAAAGGCGATATATATATATATATATATATATATATATATGTTCCTATATTATATAGTTATTTTGGCTACACTCCCCCTACACCCCACAGTCCCCCACAAAATAACGTAATAATCGTTCCTTTTTATGTTATTTTTGAAAATGTGTATACCTCCCCCTCACAGCCCCCTCCCCACACTGAATATGTACCTGTAGGAATAATGTTACCTTAATAATAAGATGGATAAAATAAATGAGTTTAAAGAACTCAATAAACTTTAGAAAGTAAAATTATTATAGATTGTTTACTTATTGAACCAATAATAGATAGTTTTCCACACCACCCAAGGGATACTGTTAGAAGCAAATTATATTAGTCATAATACTATGTACTTTAGGTGCGTTGATTTTTTTTTGTTTTTTTTTATTATATTGTATAAAAATTACCAGTGATTTCATATAATTTCATGAATGATCAAATTATATAATATTATGGTTATTGTTGAAAATGAATTTTCTTCTAAAGTTCATACATTTGTAAATTAATTTAAAATTGATTCATTTTTATTAATTAGAATTATACAATATAATCTAAAAAAAAACGTGGAATCATCGCCAATAGCCATATAACTACGAGAGTCTTAGATAAACACGATCAAGAAATTATGAAATTATGTAAATACGTTACAATAATTTTGATATAAAAAATATGAAAATTGTGTGAAAAAAGCATTAGCATCTACAAATTTTAAACATGATAATTTATATGATAACTGATTTTGATTAATGTAATTTAATATATTAGCTATATTGATGATATATTTAATGTAAGCATCAGTATCATTTTTCAAAGTATTTGAAAATAAATTTTGCTTTTTACGAAACTTTAGAATAGTTTGAATGGTTAATGTCATTTTTGTAGGAATTTGATCGAGTTCTGTAAACATTTTTGCCACGTTTCCAAATACTTCTAATTTTTCATAAATTTCAATTGTTGAATTTAATATTTCTAAGTTATCATCATACTTTTCTTGTGCCATCTGACTAATATAACGTTCATAATTTGTTTCATAAATTACGTGTTCTTCAAGTTGAATATTAAACGCTCGTAAATAATTTCTGTGTTCTTCAGTGTCAACTTGAACGAAAGAATTTTGATATGGATCCCATTCCATTGTCAAGATTTAGTATATATCTAAAAAATAATGAATGTAAGATAAAAAAAATGAAATGTTTTATATAACATTATTTTGAGGTGTGTATAATTTTGTATGTTACATTTCAAAAGAAAGACTATAATTTCTACAGAGAGCGTAAGGTGAGAATATGAAATCGTTGAGAGTCAATGCACATGTCGTGTATATATACTGATATCATGAAAGGAAGAAGAACAAATATTTTATACGAACTTTGTATTAATGAAAAATTTCATTCCAAACTACATTTTCTATTTCGGTATCATTTTCATTTTCAACTTGGATAAATAATTGATTAGGATTTTTACATCTAGATAATGCTACATATAATTGCCCATGAGAAAATAATGCTTTTTTTAAATATAATCCCACATTATCGAAACTTTGATCTTGAGATTTATTAATAGTCATAGCAAATGCTAAGACTAAGGGAAATTGTTTTCTATATAAAATAAGTGGTAACGAAGATGAAGGTGAATTTCCTGTTTTTTATATTTTTATATAATATTTAAAGTAATTCTAGGTATAAAAACTTTATTTCCAATTTTTTCGCCAGTTATGATTTCAGCTTCTATGTTATACTTGAATAATTTTGTAATTTTTAATCGTGTACCATTACATAAACCTTTTGTTATACTTAAGTTTCTTATTAACATAACAATTGCACCAATTTTCAAATTGAGTTCGTGAGGTGGTAATCCTTCACGAGTGTTATTTAATACTTCCATCGGGAAATTTATGTAAATATTATCATCAGATTTGTCAACACCTTTATATGTTGCAGTATCTATACTATAATATGTTGTCTCCCCATCCATTTGTTTTAAAATTTTTTTATTCAAAAAATACGTGTATTCATTATGAGAAGTAAGTATTACACTATTTAACGAAAAGTGAAGTTTTTTACCAAAAATTTTTGAACATATATCAGTTATTTTCCATTCATTTAGCATTTTAAATGTTGTAATTTTTCCTTCTCCAATTTTTAATAACAGTTTTGAAAATTTTTTATGACATGAACGCATGTTTACATTTAACTTAAAAATATGGAAAGTTGGCCAAAGGTATGATGATTTTACAGTTTCTGCTATAATACTGCTTCTACTACTATTTTTCAAATCAGGGAGAATTTGTCGAAAATCCCCCCCTAATACTATTTGTTTGTTGGTTATAATTTTTGTTTATACACAATATAATCAGTCGTATGAAGTCAGTCATTTTGTAAATGGCTCTTACGACACAAAGATTTAAGAGTAGGCAATAAAAACTGCAAAAAGAATTAAAATTAATTTAAAACCAACCAAATATAAATTTAAATGATGAATTTCTAAAGCATCAGACAAAAACATTAGCACGTGAATTCTAAATTACGGTGCTTGCGAGTACTATAATCAAATATTCATTTCATAATTAATACTTTTGTAGATTTATTTAAATAATACACCAAGTATTAAAATTTAAACCAAAATTAAAACCACAACCAAAACTGGGGGGTTGGCTAGCGAAGCCGTTCGTAGTTATCTATACATCGTGTGTCCATTTACGCATTCTAAAATTTAAGAGCATGGCGGTCATGAACAATGCTATTATAAGTACGTGTAAAGTTTTTAATATTTTCATTAAAGAGTTTTAAATCATTTTATTAAAAGGTGGGACGACAAGAACGATGCCATTGTCTGCTATGACTAGATAAACTATGGTGATACCACTTCATAGGGATACCACTTTATGGTGATATCACTTCATGGTGATATCACTTTGCGACGTTGTGCGTCGCAGTCGCGCAAATCACACGTCGTTGTTTGCGCGGCAACCTCAACCGACGTGAAGAAAAGACGATTGGTTCCAGCAAGGCCCGCGTGTTCTCGGGCGCGAGTTGCGTCTCGGGAATATATGGAGGTCGCTGGCCGATATACGCGAAAGTCAGTCCGCTGATTCGCGCTTGGCGCGAGACGAGCAGCCAAACAGCGCGTCTCGCGCCTCGCGCGGCCAATTATGTCGCGTTATCAGCCGGGCCCGGCGGCCGACGGCGGGACGCCGAGCGCGCGCGCGGCAGCGCGACTCTGCAGTTACGTTTCGAACCTCGTCGACAATACGTCGACGAGAGATCGCGCACGAACAGTGAAAGAAGAGAGAGAGAGCGAGAGAGTAGCCGCACCACGACTGGACAACCGCCCCGAGGACGATCCATCCCCGGAGACGACCGTCCAGCCGTGCCACGAGAGGAAGGAAGCCAGGACGAGAGCCAGGCCGAGATCCTCAACTCACCACGAGGCAGAGAGAGAGAGAGAGAGAGAGAGAGAGAGAGAGAGAGAGAGAGAGAAGCGTCGGGCGTCCGAGAATCCTCGCTGCTCGGTAGCAGCAGGTCGGGCTTGCTTCCAACGCAGAGCAAAGCCGGTGCGCGCGAGTTCCGTCGAGAGCGAGAGCGAGAACGAGGGAGAGAGAGAGTAGAGAGAGGGGGAAGCCGAGCGCTCCGCCGGCGTCGATTCGGGCTTCGTCGTGCAGGGACTGCTGGCGCGAGCCGTAGGTGAGCGCGCGCTACGTATGTTAGTGCATGAGAGTAGGAAGGGGGACCGCGTTGACTCGTACGACGACACAGAGAGACAGAGAGAGAGAGAGAGAAGGCGCGTCGGACGCTTAGCTGTGACAGCGAGCAGCGTCGAGCATTCGAGGCGCGCGCGTGTGAGTGAGAGCCGACTGGTAGACGACGCGACGTCAGAAGCGAGAGCTTCGAGACTCGCGCGTGTGTGTGAGAGCCAGAGAGTAACGTCGAGCCCTGCGTGGCTATTGTGCGTGGGCAGCTACGGCCACCAGGTTGTAGGGAAAGGGCTGGGCAAAATACATGTGCAATAAATATAATAATTAAAGTGATTATTTTTTCCCTCTCCCCCACGATCTTCCAAGCGTCGGCGATTACGTCAAATTCCGCAAAATAAGAAAAACCCTGACGCGTACGAGGCGTTAGGTTTTGCGCACCTGTGCTGGGAGGCAACACCTAACTTTATATTGCGGTAGGGGTAATTTTTATGCATACTTAAATGATCTTTATTATTTTTGAATCTTTCATTCTATTTTAAATGATAGATTTTTTCTATCAGCTTCGAACGAAAAACTGATTTGGCTTATAAACTTGAACGTTTTCATAAGTTAAAATTCAAGGTTATTTTAATTTTGTAATAACTATGAAAAAAGACCGATTGATTTAAAATAGGAACAATTTTTTGGTTTCACATTAAAGAAACTTAGAATAATTTTCTTTTTACGCTTCTTAACCTTGAAAAAAGGATAATCAGTTGTAAGTAAAAAAAAATATATAAAGAACTCTAAAACAATAATTTGTTTTTTACGTTTACAAAATATAATTTTAGCCCTAAAGAGGGCTGCTTAATTTTAAATAAAAAAATACAGGTAGTTCAAGAAAAAGAACTGAAAGTAATAATTTGTTTTACGTTATGAATATATGGTAGCTCTGAAAAGGGCTGATTATTTTTCAAAATCAAGGGCATTCAAAATTTGTATAATCACCTTCGGGCAGCAGGATGGCGATGGTAATTTTCGTAGTCTTCGTCGTTGTCATCGTCTTCTTCTCTTGGCCTCTCAATTTCACAAAGGACTTTAACCTCTGGAGAAGATTGTGGCGAAGACGAGAGCTCGATATGCTGTATTGACGATGGCTATAGCGACCTTGTGAGATCAACCACTTCTGGCTGCTGCTGTTGCGGTACGGCTGTTGGCGGGATCGGCAATTCCTCTGGGCATTGGCACACGTCCCACTTCTCGCTGTAGAGGAGAAACGGCTCGTCCTCGGCTGTATTCGTCCCTTCTTCCATCGGAATTGGTGATGTAGCAGTCTCAATGTCGCTTATGAAAGTTGTAGACGATTGTCCAATGCCGTTGAAGTCCATCTCGTCTACTGAAGGCGGTGGTGGAAAGAATTACCCAATGCCGCTGATCTCCATCTTGTAGATTGAATATAGACGCCAGCTCCAGAGTCGCCTCGAGGTGTTTTAAGTAGCGAGCAATGCCAAAATACACTGCCCAGACTGCAATTTAGCTCCAGGATAGTATGCGTATGGTCGAAATAACAGCGATATCTTAAGAATCATAGGAGTTTGAAAGCTGCACAATGAACATAGTCAAAACACATAAAATATATACTTTTTCCCAAAGTGCAATAAGGTTTTTTTACGTCCGTAATCAAGGCACAAAAAAACTCATTTTTTCAGTTTTCGATTTATTATTTAAAAAATAAGTAGTAAAACCACTTGAAATTTTAATGTGTGACGAGACACGAGTCTTGCACATGTAAACACGTGTGAAGGCGGCCGCAATAGATGCGGCATACTCAGCGAGCGCGCGCGTGCAACGAACAAAAGGCGAATCTGCACGACGCGATTTGAGCGCGCGCGCGCAACATCCGCAAGGCGAGTCCGCACGAGCGCGAAGCGTGGCTGTTTGCGAGCGACTCAGCAGCGGTGCGCCGTGAACGCACCTATTGTAACGAACGGAGAGAAGACGAGTCGGAAAACGAAAAAGAGTAGACGCGGGCTTGAACCGCGGACCCCGAGATTAACAAGTGGGTGCACTAACCACTGAGCCAACGTCTACGATTCATTCGGACGCTATGCATCGTAGTATGGCTCGGTGGACTCGTATCGCTGACTCGTCTTCGCTGCTAGCGTTGCAGACGTGTGCACCTGTGACACTATACACATCCGCGTCGCGCGCCTTTATAAGGCAGATCGCGTGGCGCAACGGGCAGTTCTACTCGAGCTCCACTCCGGGTAGTATCGTGCGCACACGTTACTACAAGAAAAAAAGCGAGGGATAGACTTACCCCAACGAAATCGTCTCGTGAGCCCACGTGACGATTTGCTAGACGAACCGAAACCCAAAACTCCGAATTGCCATCGTGAGCACACGAGGCAACCCGGAACATCCGAACGTCACCAAGCCTCGTCTACGTAAGCACACGTGGCAACATCGGGTGCCACCGTCAAATTGTAACCTACATTCCGACATATTGCTGCCTCCCTCTGCCACTGCGAGCCCACAGGGTTGAGGGAGTAACAATAGTTCCGCCAGTGATTCGCCCGGTCGTGCGCTCACGTCCTGGTGAAACTAAGGTTAATTCCTAACCTCAAATGATTGTGAAACCGTGCGCTCACGACCCCACAAATCCAAAGGACAACCTCAAAACACCGTGACACTAACCAGGCCATTTCTGTGCGCATACAGAGCGGTCGGATTCGTTGTTACACGACATATTCTGATCGGCTTAGGCGTGCACGACTCCACTGTACCGAATGAATTCTCAACCTCGAAATCCGCCACCGAACCGATACGCCGCAGCCGCGTGCGCTGAATCATTATTGTAACGAAATCGCATATATATGCTTGTAAATTGTTAACCGCGTTAGTTTAAACAATTCTACTTGTAAAGGCAAAGTATTTTTAACGAGATGCATATTTAATTTCGTTTTAGCCGGGATTTAACAACTAATTCCAAATGCTATTGTTTAACTAGGAAATATATTTTATTATTATTAAGAATATAAAAACAGACTCGTTCTTGCTCCTTTCCCCTATCCAGATCCTGGAACCGACTGACTATCTAGTCTCTTGGGGAAATATAAACCATTACAAATGGTATATAGTTTGATACGCGACCCATCGACATGACTTTTTCTGAGGTTGTAATGTTTAGTATCAGAGATATGAATTTAATAAAAAGGAAACGAGGAAAAGTAGGTAATTTTATTCTCTTTCAAATGCATTTCAGCTGAATTTTTTGGAAAATACAATATAGCGTTTTTCAAAAATCGTAAAATGGCTATAAAAAAATTGTTGAAAAAATAGAAAATAATAGTTTTTCCTGAATTCAGAATCAAAAATAGATAGGCACGTCAAATTTTATTAATATTGACGGAATAGTTCCAGAAATATTACGGTACACACACACATACATCTATACGGACATATTTTAAAAACACTTCATTTGAACTTCTAACATACCAAACAGTATTTTCTAAAAGTTTTGACGAAACTTAAAATTTTACTATAACAAAGCTTTTTCTAGGAGAAAGCAAAAGATCGCGTTAAAAAAGCGCACTTAATTTGCAAAAAGGAAAGAATCTATTATAGCAATCTGTGTTACCGACACACCCTATTTTTTATTTGAGAGATTTATAATACCAAAAATGGTATTTTGAATTTATATACTCTAAAAAATAATATTAAAAAGTACATAGTAAGTGTATATATATATATATATATATATATATATATATACACTCGTGCAATGCGATGGCGGCCGTGGCGCGACGACAAAGTGTCTGCCTTGCAAGCCAGAGGATCTCGGTTCAAGCCCGGGGTCCGTCACTTTTTCGTTGCACTCTTCACTCGTAACAATTTATATTTTAAAATATTCCATTAAAATTCGTATATCAATAATTTTGAAATATTCTATAAATATTTCTTCGTTACTTAAGGAACTAAAATATAATTATACGATATTGAATAAATATTTCAAAATATTTTAATAGATTTTGTAAATATTTACAAATGTTTTTCTAAACTTTGGCAATAATTTGACAACGAAATATTTTTATATTCTTTTGAAAATATTACAAAATATTTTAAAATTGTTAAAAATGTTTTGTTAATATTATAAAATAATTAATAATGAAATAAATAAATAAAATTAAAATATGTTTTTGCAATATTTTAGAAATATGCTTGAAATGATTGCAGAAACATTTCTTTCGTGATGTAAAATATTTTAAAAATTGTTGGAGTGAAGCTCCTTGGAGATGAAGGGGATGACGTAAAAGCACAAAAACACTTCTTTTGATTTAACTTAATTTTATTCAGCACAAGCACACAGCAAAGATCAGCGGGAGCTGTTGCTGTCTCGAAGGCGAACGGTCAAGAGATAGCGCGCGGTAGCACGCGCGCTCACAGCAAGTGTAATAGTAGCGCCGTAGAGCAAGAGGTGGCGCTACTATGGTGTCTGTGGGACACGGCTGATCATAGCGGCACGAAGTCTCGCCAACACTCCCTCCCTTCGGGACGCTTAATTTTAATACTTCTGACATGTGTATTTCCTCATCTGAATTATTTATACGTTCACTCGTCTGAATTATTCCTTTCGTGGTTTTCTGTATCTGAAACATAATTTAAAATTCTTATTCATCTGATATATGAAAATTCTGAGTTTAAGATTAAGTGTGAATTTCCGAGTTCAACATTTTATCTCTGAGGTATTTATGAGTTTCATTGGGTAGAGGTTTCGTCATTATGTCTGCGATATTTTCTGTGGTAGATGTCCACTTGACTTTAATTTTTCCTTCTGATACACATTGTTTTATATAATCTCCATGCGTGTTTGCCATATGACTTTTGCTTCCTGTCTTTTCTCTATCTTGCAACCTTTTCTCAATTGTTTCTAGGTCCTCATCAAAGTTTTTCAACTTGTGATTTCCTTCCATCTGAGTGCAATCCCCTGCAGATTTATTGTCGCACCATAGAGTGACGGGGTACAGAGTTTTTCCCGTAATATCTCTGATAGCTTTGTCTAAAGAAATTATTTCTTGACAAGCATTGCTCATGGCTAAGTACTCAGCTTGGCATGTAGACAGTGAGACATAGATTTGTTTATAGCTTCTCCACATAATAGTGTCTCCATAAAGTTTGATTATATATCCTCCAGTTGAGGATGAGTCTTCACAATCTCTAAAACTGGCATCTGTCATTGCTTGCATGCTGTCTTCTTTTGCTCTGAATGTTAAGCCTATTTCTGATGTTCCTCTGAGATATCTAAAGATTCTTTTTACGTCTTTCCAGTCACTTTCAGTTGGTGACAGTTGTCTTCTGGATAAGAAGTTCACTGCGAATGCAATGTCAGGTCTAGTGGCACCCGCTAAGTAGAGTAAGCTTCCAATTGCTTCTCTGTAAGGTGCTTGAGTTGTCGCTTGGATTTCTTCTGACATTTTGAGTTCTCTATTCCGGACTTGTCTAGTAACCATTGGCGTTTTCTGAGGCTTGCTCGTTTGCATATTGAAACGTTCTAAACACTTCTCTATATACTGTGATTGAGATAGGCTTAGAGTCTTCTGGTTTCTGTCTCTTGTAATTTTCATTCCTAAAAATACTTTAGGTTCTCCTAAGTCTTTCATCTGAAAGGTAGAGCATAGCTTTTCTTTTATTTCTTTTAGTTTCTTCTGATTGTTGCCTGCTAGTATGATGTCGTCTACATACAGCAATAACATTACCATCTGATTTTGCAGTCTCCATGTGAATAAGCATGGTTCATTTATGTCCTTTTCCAGTCCAAGTTCCAAAGCTACTTCTGAAAAACGCTTGTTCCAACGTTTGGGACTTATTCTCAGACCGTATAAGGATTTTTGGAGTTTGCATACTTTTCTTCCTTTAATGTTTGGGTCGACTTCAAGACCGTCTGGTATCTCCATAAATATGTCGTCGTCTAGCGTTCCATTTAGAAAGGCTGTCTTGACATCCATCTGATAAGCAGTTAGATTGAACTTGTTGATGATTGCGAATGTCGCTCTGACTATGGGCAATCTAGAAACCGGTGCGTACGTTTCTCTAAGTTCATATTCTTTTCGATCTTTGAATCCTCTGATAACTAATCTTCCTTTGTACGTTGCTTGTCCGTCTTCTGATGTTTTCTTTTTGAACACCCACTTGGAATCGATAGTATGTATCTTTTTGCCTTCTTTATCTAAAGAGGGTCTGTCTACTAACGTCCAGACATTGTTTTCTTCCATAGATTTCAACTCTAGTTTTACAGCTTCTAACCATTTATGTCTGTCTTCTGATTCGATAGCTTCTTTATAGCTGATAGGGTCTCTATTCGTTCGTGCTATAAAGATGTGTCCGAGTTCGTCTTCTTCTGAGAGTGTATCACTCATTTCTCCGGTTGAAGTGAATACTGGTAGTAATTCATAGTTTGTATTATCTGTTTCGACTACTGCTTCTCTGAGGTGTGTCCAAGTTCGTCTGTTAGTCTTGGCTTTTCTTTCTAGACGTGGTCGTTTTTCTGGTTCTTGTTTATTTGTTTTTGAAACTTCTGAGTTTTTGTCATCTGTTTTTCTCTTCTGAATTTTCTCTTTCTCTGATGATACGTTTTCTGGTACTCCTGGTTGTTTTTCTGCTTCTATTGTAACTTCTAGCATCTCTGATTTTTCTTTTAAGTTTGATTTATATACATCCTTATAAACCAGTTTTTCGTTGAATCTTACATGTCTTGATTTAATGAATCTCTTAGATTCTGGATGCCACAGAACATAACCAGTTTGGGAGTATCCTACCATGATTGTACGGATTGCTATTTCTGAGAACTTGCTTTCTGTATTAGGTATCTTGGCATAGGCCAGACATCCAAAACGTCTGATTTTGTCTAGATGGATGTTTCCCTCAGGAACCATTTTCTTGATTGGTATCTCTGAGTCAATCCCTTTGTGTGGAGTTCTGTTGTAGATATGTATAGCCGCTTCCAAAGCGAGTATCCACATGCTCTTTGGTAGACCAGAATCTATCATGAGTGCTCTGATTTTCCATTGTATGGTTTTGTTGAACCTTTCAGCAGTCCCATTATGTTGTGGTGTGTAGGGAGCTGCAAACTCTCCTTCAATCTTTTCTTTTTTCATGATCTCTGAGAATTTTCCTCAAGTAAATTCGGTGCCATTGTCTGTTCTGATAAAGCATACTTTTTCCTCTTTACTCAGTAAGTTTCTTGTGGTTATTAGAAACTTTTCTAAACAATCTCCTGCTTCGCTTTTGTGTTTTATAGAATATGCTCTGGCAAATCTTGTGTGATCATCTATAAATACTATGATGAATTTATTTTCGCCTGGATACGACACTGGCTTAATTGGTCCCATTGTGTCTGTGTGTATTCTTTCTAAAGGTCTTGTAGCTCTGACTCTGACTTCTGAGAAAGGTAGATTTTCCATTTTTGCTAATATGCATATTTCACAATCTGAAACGGACTTGTCAAATTTTATCTTCTTGAGTTTTTCTTCTGATTTTTGTAACAATATTAAATATTGTAAGGAAGCATGTCCTAGTTTGATATGCCAGAGCATACCTTCACTTAGCTTTTTCTCTTGCTCGTTCGAGTTGTTGTCCATATTTTTCTGTAGGTATTTTAGCATCTCATCTGAATAATCGTCTAAGTTGAGGATTTTCCTGTTCAGGATATCTTCATCTAGATATGTATCGCAGACTTCTTTCTGGTTTGATGAACTTCTTTCTTCTCTATTTTGTTCTTGCTTTTTCTCCCTCCCAATCTCAGCAGGGCTCATCTGAGGAGTTTCTGAATCACTATTTACTTCTGATTCAGTTTGATTTTCAAAATCCATAATGTCTGCTTGAGATTGTTGCAAGAACTCGTCTACTGACACTATGTTAGCCGTGCATGAATATTTATCATAGATTTCTTGTTGTTCATCTGACTGATCTTGCTTTACTACGCTTAAAGATATTATCCAATTTGGCTTTTCATAAGTCCCGGTCAGATACTCTTCGTTTGAATTTTTATCATATATTTTAAGTATTTCATTATCCAAATAAATACTCAAACCTACGTCTGCAAAGCGTCTGAGAGAAATCAGATTGTCTGAAATGTTTTCAGCCGCAATTACGTTTGTCAAAATTATTTTGTTGTTTTCATCTGATTTTGATTTTACAATTAAATCTCCTTTACCATCTATAGAAATGTTTGCTGACTTATTTTTGTTTGCGCTTCTGATATGTTCGCCTGAGCTTTTTCTGAAGTTACTTAAAATTATGCTTTTATTTACTATATGCTCTGTTGCACCAGAGTCCGCAATAAGTACTAGTTTAGTAGGTGTTGTATTAGATATATGTGTATTGTTACCTGCTAGCATCGCTTTGAATTTTTCTCCTTGCTTCTGGTTCCTTCCTGGTGTTTGTATATTTACGTTTCTTTTCGAAACACCTCTCTTATTGTTTCCCCTGCCTCTGATATCATTGTTATAACCACCCCTGCCTCTATTTCCTCTACCTCTACCTCTGAAGTTGTTGTTTTGTTTATGTTGTGTGTTTGTGTTGTTGAATGTATAAGATTTTACATACCCATCTTTGGGATTGTCTTTGTTTGGACACCCGTCTCCTTTATGATTTGCTACTGCTGGGCAGTAGAAGCAGTACCATGCGTTGTACTCCTTGAGAGGACACATGGCCGCTTTATGTCCCACCTTGTTGCATCTGAAGCACTTCTCTACGGTGGTCGTTTGATATGCCCCAATCTTAGACTTTCCATCGTCTGAAGGTTTAACATCTGAATTGCGTCTGTCTGATTCAAGCTGTAGTATAAAAGTTTTCATTTAATCGATTGTCATTTCCGATTTAGTGGATTTTAGTGTAACCATGTTAGTTGATCGGATTTCTTTATAATTACTCGATATGGCTTTTAGAAATGCCGCTCTTTTCTCTTCTTCCGCCAGAGGTGCTTTTGTTTCGCAAGTCTCAAATTCTCTGATGATCGAGTCAAATCGATCACAAAATTCGTTTACTGATTCCTTATTAGACATTTTCAAGCGATACAATTTCTCTCTGACAGAAGAATCAGTTATATTTGATTCGGCTCGTCTGAAGTCTTTGATTTTATTGATTATTTCTTTTGGGTCTTTCATTTGCAAAATCTTAGAATGATAGTATGTGTCTACTCTGCTGATTATTATTTCTCTAGGTAATTCTTTTCTTTTATTCAGTTCGTCTTCTGTTTCAAGAACTTCTGAGCGTAGGGACTCATCGATTACGTCTAATAGTTCGTTTGATTTTAATTCGGTGTGTAGGTTGTCTAGCCAGATGTTAAGTGGGATCTGTTTTGTTAATTTGTAATTTCTTTTAATTATCGTTTTTGAGTTACTCCCGGAAGTGTTTAACGAGCGTCTGATTTCTTTGCATGTTTTACTTAATTCTCCTATCACGGTTACTTCTTCAGTGAGTTGTGATAGTCTGTGTCTGTGTTGTGTGTTAGTTTCATTTACATCGTTTAGTGTAGAGTTTGCAGGGTGATTATTTACCTCTGAAGTAATTTTTCTCAGCTACGTTGAGATACCTTCAACTGTCTTCTCCAATTTCTCAGTTGTGTTGTACAACATATTGATGTTGGTGGTCTGTGCGTTGATGCATTCAGCTTGTTTGCCCAGGCGCTCGAGTAGTTGAACAAACTTTCCCTCCAGATCTTCCATTCTGTTTTTCATCTGATCCATCTCTTCTCTTCTGTTGTTCTCGTTGTTAATATTTGGAGGTTTACCCGGAGGGGTATAGCTTTCTGAGGGTTCTTCTATATCTGTATTATAAACAATTGTTCTAAATTAGCATTCACTCTGATCTTTTATAAAACAATAAATTTATAGGCCTATCATCTGACTCTGAGATAATTGTTTATATTCTGGCTTTAGAAAACTCTTTTATAGATGTTTAAATTTTATATATAGTTATATATCTATATACCTTGATTCTTGTTCTGTTGGTCTTCTGCCTGATTTTGATTATTTTCTGAAATTCCCTCGTTTTGGGTTATATCATCAGAAAGACTCCAGTCAGACATCTTACTTCTGAATTTATTTTTCTTCTGAAATGGAAAATTGAATGCTTCCTCTTAAGATTTTGAATGATTTTTGCTAAGTTAGACCGCACTGCAAGTCACAACAAAGCTCGAAAATCAAACACTAGTTACGCGCTTCCCAGACGCCTCACACGTGCTCCCTCCCAGTCTAAGTAAACGAACACAATTTACTTAATAATTCGCGTGGGGGCGATCGCACACGCGTGAGTTGCCCAAGAAAAAAACACGAAAAAGTGTAATTATTATTTATTTTTGTTTAAAGAAATTCAAATTCACTGCACCGCAGTTTCATTGAAATTTCTATCAAGGTGTGTTTTCTAAATTTTCTCTCAATATCCATTTGCACATCTCAAATTGATATATTAAATCTGAATAGCAAAAAAAACTTTGTGTGATATAACACGAGAGTCGACATACGTAACGAGAAACAGACTGCACAACATGAGAGAACGAGAAGAAAAAAAACTGCTTCTGAGAAAGTTTTTCCGTGAGCGTCTTGTTTGTTTTGATTCTGAGAGGGAGAGAGAGAGAGATAGTATCCAGCGCGCTCGACTCTGACAGCGCCGCGCGTTGCCGCACGCTTCTTTCCGATTCTCGGAATCGGCCCGTGCAGGCTTACGCTGGCTAGCGCTCGCGCGTTTTCTTTTCGTGCGCTTTTGTTACTCTCTGTGATTTTAGATTATTATAACTCTCTCCTCTGACTATTTAGACTCCGCACTGTCTTATCCTACTTTTATATACGCAACACTAAATTTTAATGTCGATGCGGTAACACAATACACTCCCGAAACCGGGTAAAGAAAAGATTTTTCTAACTGTGAATAGCACCGTACAAAAGCTGTACTTACATTGTCTTCTGAACTCTTACTCTTTGCCTCTGATGCGTCTGGATATTGGTCGTCCCTCTTCTTCAGCGAGCTGGCCCACAACCTGTTGGAGTGAAGCTCCTTGGAGATGAAGGGGATGACGTAAAAGCACAAAAACACTTCTTTTGATTTAACTTAATTTTATTCAGCACAAGCACACAGTAAAAATCAGCGGGAGATGTTGCTGTCTCGAAGGCGAACGGTCAAGAGATAGCGCGCGGTAGCACGCGCGCTCACAGCAAGTGTAATAGTAGCGCCGTAGAGCAAGAGGTGGCGCTACTATGGTGTCTGTGGGACACGGCTGATCATAGCGGCACGAAGTCTCGCCAACAAAAATCATTTCAAAATATTTTTTTGCTGTTAGGGTTATTGAGGATAATGAGGAAACTAATTGTGAAGAATTTTATGCAACAAATGAAATTGAAAATGATGAAATTGAAACTACGTGAAATTTTCGATTCAGTAATAAATAGTGTAATTAATAAAGCTAATCAAGTAAAGTCTTTATTGATGGATCTAGTGAAAAAAGCTACTTACTAAATACAATTATCAGTCAAAATTATATCCACCTCCTTGATAATGTCTAGGTGTCAGGTTAACTTCTAGATTTTAAGTTATTGAGAAAAGATGTGAATGGCTTCATATCACACATATTAAGCACTTTTATATAATAGTAGAAGTAGATATTGCGATAAATATTTTTTTCGGTAGGTTAGGTACCTATATTACCGACATTCTAACTCCGGCCCAAAAACACAACGTTTTTGGGCCATTTATGCTTTAATATTGATTTATTGCGAATCATATTTTTTGCAATAAATCAATATTAAAGCATAAATGGCCCAAAAACGTTGTGTCCGCGGTGCCTATCATGTTTATGAACAATAAGAAGTCATCAAACTTTAATTTAGCTGTAGTATTATCTTAGTATTATTTTTAGTATTATCTAGTAGATTTTATAAAATTATACTGCTATTATCAAATAAATTATTTTATATAAATCGTCGAATTACCTTTTTAATTCCTTATAAAAGTATGGACAATAGTGCACAAGCATTTAATAACATGAGCAACAGTTTTTTAAACATGGAAATTTTTAAATGATATTTTTTATATGTCACGCGATAATTGCGCGATTATTGCGTGACAAATTGGTCGATAACTTTATGCGATCTTAACACGAAAATCGCGCGATTTTTACACGATTTTTTTTATTAGGGTACATCTAAAATGTTCTAAAAATTTTCGATACCTAAGTGACTTATGTGAAAAAAGACTACGACTTTTTTTAAATTATACAAACCTTATACAATAGCTTAATAAAAAAAAATTGGTTGTACATGAACTCAATTATTTTGTATTTAATAGCTTAGGCAACAATTATCGCTGATACGACCTATTTTTATGTAAAGTTTGTATGAATCTCTTTTATTTTGTTTTTTGCATAATATTAAAATCTTTTGGAGAAAAAACATCTTGCATGATCCCTGCAGTTAAAAAGTTCTTAAAATCAAGTATAATGATTTATTGAATTTATTTTTATTTTAAAATTTACTCACTACAGTATAATTATGATGATGTGAATACAATTTAATTTGACATGACAAAATTTGAAAAAGAAAAACGATTAAATCATCAATGACTGAGAAGTATCCATGTTTACAAGTAAATGAAAAAATGCTTACACAAATACTCACATAAGTACACGTAAAACAATATTTACATATTATTTATTGACGAACCTTTGTACCCATTTTTTGTTTCTTGACTTTCTCATTGAAGGATATTTTTTCTTACTATCCTGCATTCTTTCTAAACTTTTCACAGCCATTGCTCTAATAATAACAATAAACTTGTAAAAGTAGCAACAATTAACTATAAACAATCTAGAGAAAACTGAAGAATATACAATTTCAACCTGAGTGAACACCAAATCTGTACCTATGAAATTATTCGTAGCTAGGTAGACCTGTGCGTTATTAGAATGGACAATAAACAAAATAGCATCGCGATCAACCGTGGAGTATAGTGTTACGTGATAGTATCACGCAATAATGCCCAACGAAGTTTTCTAATCTTGATGGAAATTCTCAATTTTAAATACACAATTATTCTAGTATACAGCTATAACATTTTTGTTACTTTTTCACTTTGTATGAATCTGAACTATTCTGACTTTATAAATATACATAATGTAAATACAAAAATTATTTAAAGGTCTGTATGAAATCAATCAGAATTCGTACTTTTTTGTAATAATTTTTCACAATAAATCGCAGGAAATCACATAGTTGAAGGAATCACAAAAATTATGGCAAATAATTATCAATGAAAGTATATACAAACCATGTAAGTTTATTGACAATGATTCCTTGTAATATTTTATGGTTTTTGAGACTATTTGTGATTTAAAAAATTTATTTGTGATGTTTCACGTTTTTTTGAGAAAAATAAAAAGAAAACGCCACATTCCGATAATAAATAAAAATATTTCACTAAAAACACATTTTAAACAAATGTGCGGAAACTTTTAGTTTTACAAATAAATTTTCAACTAAGGAAGTGTAACCCATTTCTTTGTGAGCGCGTTATTGTTCTTTGTGAGTGAATCGACAATGTGCCTACATATCGAAAATCAGCTGTACAAGTACAGAATAAACTGTATATTTCAACACTATTTTTCATGTGGAGTTGTGCAATGTTAGACAATATCCATTATTATAGTAGGTTGTAGCAACGTGCGAGGTCCGGGATGGAATTGAGAAGGAGTGTTGCCCGGTCCCCACAGATCCTAGAACATTTTTTATACCTTTATCTACTTATCCGGAATTTTTCATACTTATGAAACACTGTTTTTCATGTGAACTTGCATAAAGTTAGACATCTTTAATTCTTATTAAGGTTGTAACGTGCGGAGACTGGGCTGAAATTCGGGAGGCTGTTACCCGGTCCCTACTGTGACGGGTGATGACGGGGTCCTGACCCAAAGACAACGACTGACCTTGCTCTAGTGAACTTTATTGCAGGTTGTGAGCTCCGCTCGCGAGCTCTGCCGCCGATCAACTGCCCGCTTTGCCGTCGACGCGGCTCGTCGACGGTTAGCGGTCGCACGCGCGAAGGTGCAACCCGATGCACCTTTGCCCGTGCGAACTCTCCGAGTCCGCCGTTCTCTGCTGACGGAGCATTGCATGCTCCGTCGGCAGCGGCGACCCGAGCCGTCACCGGAGAGCCTGGGGCTCGTCCGTGACACTACAGATCCTAAAAGACTGTTTTATCTACTTATCCATGATTTTCAATACTTATTGGTAAATTATACTATTCTTTGAAAAATAACTTTTCTTATGTGAAACATCCACAAATTTAGAGCTAAGGAATAAAAAAACAATACACTGTTCAAAATACGTTTTGTACTTTTTTAATGTAAAAGTGGACATTTTCTGACAATCTGACGGCTCTATTGAAAAGTTGAGGTAAAGGAAATAAAAGTTTTATATGGCACATTTTGCCATCTATGTATGCATGCATGTATATCTAGCTAAAACTAATAGTATACGGAGAAAAACATTGAACCTACTAAGCTCACTTCAGTAGGATTTACCTAAGTCAGCGAGATAGCCCAATAGACACACATACGTCTTATTATAGAGCTATACTACGTATATCTACGTATGTCCACGTATATCTACGTATATCTATGTATATCTACGTATGTCCAAACCCAATATAGTGGGGGTATAAATATCGTAGCGACCCGTTGGGGACGGATGAGTTTTAACATTCTGCGCATCTGATGCGCGCCCACTGCGCATTTTTTTTCTCTACTCAGATAGTCGAGTAGATTGTACTGAAGTTTTCAGTACCTGTAACGTTTGTTTTTTCTCTGCGTTAGTAAGGCTGGCTACGAGCAGCATATTTTGGGGCCATACTTGGATAGTTGATTATGCATATTGACATCTGTTCTGAGCTACGCGCAGTATTGTGCGCATCTATCTAGTGATTTGTTGATGACGATACCTACGTTTATATGCATCTGCATAAGTGTGCTTAAAAGCGGTCTCCGTTCACCGGCTTGGGTCGGCTGTTCGTGGTTTTAATTTTATAATGGTATAAAAATATAGTAAACTGGTATATTGGAACGACAGCAATGATGCGCGAGTGTCAATTTGGTGAAGCGCGATGGCAGAGGAGCAACATTCGTCTGCAGCAAATAAATCTCGGTTTTTGTTTAGAGGTTATGTATCATGTGCAAGCATTTAATCGAGCACGTTAGCACAGGAATAACATAGAACTCTGCCAAAAATTAAAGTTTTTATTTATAGGTTATGTATATCTCATGTTTTGATACTACTTGAACTGCTTCTACTCTTTCTCTACTACTGCTGATGCCTTTTTCCAATGAGGATCGTCTATCACTCGATCAGGATCCCCACCCGGCCTGCAGCTATTTATTCATTTTTTTTTTTTTTTTTTTTTGTAACCTATGATACAGTGATATCAGAGACTATGTAATCGTGGGATTTGTTTGAGCTTAACCAGTTGTTTGTTGTTTTTCCTACATCTTTTAGAAGCTATTAATAAACTAATTGTCATACTGTTGCTTATTATAGCCATGTGGTGTTGCTGTCAGAGGTCAGAGATAATCAGATCTACTTATCTGTGCTCATTCAACAACCTGGAGACGAGCCTGAATCTGAATTTAGACTACCTAACACTGTTCATCAGTGTTTGCCGCTTGCTTTCACTACCTGTAAAAGATTTGACAACTGGATTCACACTGTATGAACACGCTAGTAGTTATAACTACCTCCACCCCCTGAAAATGACTCTGAACCTATTTGACGATGCTGGTTGGTGTTGCTAGATGCTTCAATCAGGTCGATGACCCTACAGCTGAATGCATAGCTACTCAATATCGCTAGTTGGTGTTGCTGCTTACCTCAACGACTAAGAAACAAGGTTGAACTAAATAAATGGCAATTTATTTAGTTATTACATTGAAAAGTGAGTAATATTACAAACATTTTGGTGTCTATATACGCATAAGTTTTTTGATATTTTTTTTTTTGTGTAGACCATAATATCTTTCAGTAGTTTTACGTCAAACGCAATTTATATGTTCTTATCTAATATCAAGATAAATGATAATAGTTATCAATTGTACTGGCAAAATGAATACCTTTATCAAATGAACATATTTTTATACGATGTTTTGATTTATGTCCAGATGCACGAGAGGTGCAGTATTTTATAATATCAAAGTCTTGTATCTGGAACAGAGACATGATGCTGTTGATTATGCTACTTCTAAAGTCGAGGAGTCAGGAAATTGTTTCACTCGAAACTTTGTTGGTATTACCTTAATAAATCTTTTGAGTCATATAATTTCAAAGTATTTTTAACACTCCATTATCCAGAGAGAGATCAGTGATTTCAATAATTATTCGTGAAAATAAGTTTGTAATTAATTTGTATATGTCCAGGTGTACGAGCAATGCTGCATCGCTTGGTATTGTGATCTGTAGCATTGATCAGAGTACAAAGAAATATTGGTTGTGTAGCTGATTAATATATTAAAATCTAAGATTAACGAAAAAGGTTTATTCAAGACTGACAGCACTGCTTTGTTAATGGATCAGTGTTTTTATTAGTTAAGATAAGTGACTTGAATAACTATTATTTTTAGATATGAATTTTTAGTGTTTTAGTTTTTATTACAGTATTCCGCAATACCACAACTTAAGATATCATGATCTGGATGAAAAAGAAGTATGAATAAGGACACTGGTCAAATGCCTAATTATCAGTAACAGTTTATCTTGATTAATGTATATCTTTCAGGTATTATTAAATTCCATATAATTCATTTATTTTAATGTAAATAATATAATTTAAGTTTTCACAGATACAATGTTTAAATAATATAAAAATGAAAAAAATGGTGACCTTGTTGAACAATTTTATGCATGAATAATATCTATACACAGTTTTCTTTTAAACATTCTTTCGTAAAATTGGAAGTAAGCAGTTATCGCTCTGAATATGTTGCATTGAATCGATTTAGAGCAATTTTGAGAATAACCCTAGTGGAAATAATTAGGTGTGCTAAAGTGTGCCAAAGTATGCTAAAGTGTGCCAAAGTGTGCCAAAGTGTACCAAAGTGTGCCATACTGTGCCAAAGTGTTCAAATTCGGAAATTTGCTGCACTTTATGGCATACCTTGGCACACATGGATTTTTCGGAAACGAACATCTCTCTTTTGACACAGTATGGCTCAGTTTGGGTTAGTAAGCTGGAGGTCTACCACTGAGCCACGGGTACTCGTTACAGTTAATACAAAAATTTAGACTCATCTATTTCAAGTAGCTTTAAATACTTAGTACTTTTACAATATTAATTAACTATTGCCTGTTATTGCCTTAAAGCCTCTGTCCGCCGTAAATGTTAGAAAAATAAGCCTTAACAGGGGAATCAGCCGGGAATCCAAGTTTTTCGGATTTCGACCAAAAATGTTCTAAGTTCTCAATTCCCGAAAAACCCATGTGTGTCAAAATGTGCCAAAGTATGCCAAAGTATGCCAAAGTATGCCGAGGTATGCCAAAGAGTAGTAAATTTCCGAATTTGAATACTTTGGAACATTATGGCACACTATGGCACACTTTGGTACACTTTGGCAGACTTTGGCACAAAATCCATTTCAACTAGGGAAGAAATTGTTTTTATGAGTTTAACTGGCATTGAAAATTGCGATTAAAGATAACGTTTACTGTAACAACTTGTAGTTTTGTAATATGTACGTACTCTTAAGTATATATACGATATTAAGCTCAAAATGGACGTCAACTAGTGTTAATAAGGGGTTCCCATACTATTCTTAGCATGATTCGTGAAAATCTTGCTAAAATAGTTGTCTGAATTTTTATTAAAGTACATAAAAACAGAGCATAATGCCACTGATATTTAAAACGTTTTTGGAGGATTAGGAAACCAACAAAATTGAAACTTATACGAAACGAGTAAATTTCAGAGAAGTTTTAGCCAACATGGCTGAATATTGCTTGAGATATCGCATCTCACATTTTGAGACTCTAAAATCTAAAGCTTTCTCGTATAGCGATGGTGCCTCAAAAACAGCTACTCAAAAATTGCATGTTACAGAATTTATTTGATCATAATAAGGATACTTAGTATTTACTACATCATACAAACAGTCCTTGATTTTTGTAAAATTAGACACTGCAGAAATTTTAGTTTTGTAATGGTTCAGCACAATATTGTTATTGCAAAAGAAAGGTTAGACAATAGCTATACCGAATTATATTAACCTTAAATTATTTTATTCTTGTCATTTTAACTTTCTTGGATGGCTTTATTGCATGGTTTTGCTATATATACGCTTATTAGTAATTTGTTTAATAAAGTGCATGCTCAATATATGTACATTAAAATGTTTACATTGTATATTAAACATTTTTTAATATAAATAAGTATTTATAAATGAAAAAGAAAAAAATTGAATAAATAAAAACTGTATAAGTTTCACATATGTGATACTTGTGAATGCTCAAATAAAAAAAAAATATATGTAAAAAGTCAAATTTAAAAAATTACAGTACGACAATGAATATGTCATTGTAGTGCATGCTTACTTCTATAAATTAGCTATTATTAGTTATGACGCAAAGAAATATATCATTCACTAACATAAATTAAGTCTATTGAAGGATTTATCACATATGTTTTTTCATAGCTTTCTATGTCTTGCAGTCTTTGTATTATACTTATATACTAATAATATTTCCATGTGTTTGTATAAATATATATTAAATTTTTTATACAACAAATATAAAAAATTTAACATGACATAAGAAAGAAAAAAAAGGAAGAAAAAATATCGTATTTGACAAAAAATAAAATATCAAAAAAGCAGTCATGACCGTTGCAGTATCTACACGGAAAAAAATGGTTAGTTGTGGTAAGAAAGTCATAATTGGTTAATCAAAAATTGGTTATGAGAACTAAGTGCTTGGTTAATTTAACCAAGCTGACTTTTTTACAGTGAAAAAGTCGACTTTATAGGTTACTAACCAATTTACTTGATAAGGACAACAATTTTTCTGGTACATCACTGTTTTCTTAGTGGGTCAACCAACATTTTTGTTGTAATTACTAAGATATTAGTTGAAATACGAGTTGCAGCTTATATTTTCAAAAATTTTCTTATTTACCAACTGCATCGCTAGCGCGACGACAGAGTCTCCGCCTTTGGACTTGAAGGACCCGAGTTCGATCCCCTGTGAGGGAGAAATTTTTTTCAGATATATTAATTGTATTATAAAATTGTAAACATGTAAATTAAATGTTAAAAATAATAGCACACTGTAAACGGGTCTATAAAATAATCTGCATGTATAAATAAATAATAATAATTAATAATAAATAAATAATAAATAAAAAAAAAGTAAAAACATCAGAGAACATTTTTTTCTTCATTGTTCTGGAAACAAAATTGACTATTTTTTTAGTAATCAGAACTAATATACTGATTAAGATAAAAAATATAGTTGGTTATGGTTACCAATTTTTCTTAACTAAGTCTACTTGGTCAATGATACCAACAAAATAGTTGGTGCGTATTTCTCCAAGCAATTTGGTTATCCCAACCAAGTACTTGGTTATCACAACTAATCATTTTTTTCCGTGTAAATAAGAAAATTTTTGAAAATATCAGCTGCAACTCGTATTTCAACTAATATCTTAGTAATTACAACAAAAATGTTGGTTGACCCACTATGAAAACAGTGATGTACCAGAAAAATTATTGTCCTTACCAAGGAAATTGGTTAGTAACCTATAATATAAAGTCGACTATTTTATTGTAAAAAAGTCAGCTTGGTTAAATTAACCAAGCACTTAGTTCTCATAACCAATTTTTGATTAACCAATTATGACTTGCTTACCACAACTAACCATTTTTTTTCCGTGTACCTTCAATAAAATTCGACGAACATTGTTGACGTAGTTACTACAACAAAGCCCGGGTAGTCAGATTTATGATTTAATGTGGGCTTCTGGTAAATTTTCTAACTTTTTTATATTATAGTCTCATTTTCTGAAACTTTGTACTCATATTCGGTACAAAAAAGAGAAAGATTTATAAATTTTGAGCCATATATATATATTCAAATTATTGCAAATAGATAGTTTAAAGTTGGGCTTATTTGCAAAGATCTCTTGCGCACTCCTTTTTAACTAAAACTAAAATTCTTAAGGCCAATTTTTTCATTAATGCAAAATTAAAATTTCACAGTTACCCGATTTTAAAAAAAGACAATTAATAAAATTTAGTACGTGAAAAATCAGTTATTGAGCAATAATTTTTACTAATTTTTAATCCAAAAACCGATTTTGTCAGGTACCAAATTTGATTAATTGGCTTTTTTAAAAATCGGATCACTATGCAATTTTATTTTAAAATAAATGCAAACATCGGCCTTAAGAATTTTAGTTTTAGTTAAAAGGAGTACGCAAGAGACCTTTGAAAGTAAGCCCAATTTTAAACTATCTATTTGCAATGATTTGAGTAATATACTATATGGCTCAAAATTTACGAATTTTTCTTTTTTTTGTACTAAATATGACTACAAAATTTAAGAAAATGAATACGATATAAAAAGTTGGAAAATTCACCAGAACCCCACCTTAAGTCAGTAGTCACAACCGCTTCTAAGTTAACCAAGTTTTACTTAGTTACCTTTACCATTTATTTTTCGTGTACCAAAAGAAAAAATATCAAGCTTAAGAACTAGTCGTTTCAATTAGTGATTTGTTTGGTGACGAGGGTATAGATGAAAATTGTTACTTAATTAATAGCGACGTTTCAGAGGCTGCATTGTATACCTTTTAACGTAGCTTGAAACGAGAAGAAGATCTCTTAACGTGTTATGAGAATCAAGCATATATGTAGAGAAAGTTAATCAAAATCGTCATGATTTGCTTCACGACAAAAGCAATATTATCGTATAAGAATCGTCGTAAGAAACATCATGCTTGCTAGTGTAGCTATAGTTGTGTAGAAGATTTATAACCGCAGGTCATACAGCCAAAGGAAATATCGCAACAAGAGTTGATATAACTTTCACTTGCGTTTGTGGGGAGCCAGAGCTGGTCTTTTCTAGGAAGAATACATACGTTTGCCATTATATATACACCTTCGCAAGGCTCTTCCATATATAGGAAACCACACACACACGGAGAGAAATGTATCACTAGAAATGACTATATTTTTTCCTAATCGGAAGACAAATCTATGCAGAAAATAAAGTAAGTTTGTGTGAATTTACTATATATTCATCAAAAATTGCTGTACCATTATAGTAAAAATTGCACTCCACTCTGACCCGCTGTGTTCTGTCGGTAAAAAGTTATCGACAGAGCTCAAAAATTCATCGTAATTTAACCCGACGACAGAAATTCGCCTATTCGCTTACTGCCGCTAAGGGGTGTCTCGGAAACTTCACTCGCAAATGACGAAAAACTGTTCGGTTAATGTAGAAGTAACTTCCGGATCGGAATTATAAATATAAATGCGATTACTCTAGCGATGCGTAGTTAGGTTGTGAAATGTATGATGATTAGCTTGCGATATTTATAAATTAGGTTTTCATATAAGAAATTCTATACGATGCGACTTTCGTTTTTAAACTGCGAGATTGAATGTGACAAATAAATAATAAAAGTTCTCCCCTCTAACACGCTATAAACATAAATGAGAGAAGAAACATTAACAAACGACAAAATGAAAGGGACAAAAATACATTTTTTAAAAGATTTAGTATCGATAAAATTTATTAAAATTTAATATAAGTCGAGTTTGTCTCCTCGTTACTATACAGTATAGTAATTTTTGATGAAAATTGTAGGAATATTTAATGATACATTTCTCTCTGTGCACACACACATATATAAAGCGAGCTTACGAGAGCGACCGAGTGAACGGCACGCGACGGCGAGTCAACTAGATTTCTGTGAATATCTATACTTGTCTATGCATTGTGCATACGCGCTCATCTCACAATACCTCCATGATATGCTAAATTTCTTCATTCTCAATGCAAAATTTTGTATTTCAGAAAAAAATGGTTGGTTATAGTAGCCAAATTTGTTGGAAAAATATGTACTAACTATATGAGTCAGTTTTACAAAGTGAATCTCTTTACGAAAAAATGATAACTATAACCAAGTCTATGATAACATCTACAAAGTCCTCGAAGTTGGGGTTCAGGGTCTTATTTAACCTTATTTCGCGTTATAGGACGGACGGTCGCTCAGTACTGGCATACTTTAATTTTGAGGCTTTCTGAGCAAAAAAATTTCTTAAAGTTTTCGTCTCAGAAAGGCCTTCAATTAGTTTTCTGGTGAGCTCATTCTCATTGGTGGAAGCCAAAGTTACAGCCCTTACAAGACAGCCAAGTTTTCCGATATCGCAACGTTTTCACCCTCGTAAATGTATCTCAAGACTTTCTTGAGTGTGTGTGTGTGGATGGATGGATGGATGGAGCGTATATAATACGCATTGCATATTTTGACAATCTTTTCTGCATTTATGTAGGTAGGTATGTATTATGTGTATGTAAGATATCAAAAAGTTAACTTTTTGAGCTTAGTAATTCGTGCACCAGAATAGTATATCTAAAGACCAGTAAAAGTTGCATATAACGTAGCGCTATGTATTTATGAGAGTAAATAGTATATTAACTAGCATTATTTAAATGATGTGGTAAATAGTGTGGAAGCGGATTCAATAAAATAACACTTGCTGAGTTATTCACGATGCGAGTTTTATAAGTAATTACAGTGAGAGGTTTTTTTCTTCTGCTGCAATGAACTGCTTTGATACCTGCTTTTGAGTGGCTGCATAATCATACCGTATAGTTCAAGGGAAGCTGCGTGTATAATTAGCTTGATTCAATGCAGTACGGAACAAAGTTGTGACAAATGAATTTTAAAAAGGGCGCTTTAGATGTCATCAATACTAATCATAGTATATAATGTTAAAACTTAGCAAGTAGAATTCACGCATCCATTGCGATCGAAGAAGGAACAAATCAGGTGCAAGTTATTCGAATAATATTAACCTTAACTGCTGCCTGATGATATACCAATGTGGCTATTTGTAAGTAGGACGACTATGTCGTCCACCTTTTGCTCAAGTGCGAAATAGAGGACACCGCGTAAACTGTATACAAGAAAGATCCTGTATACTACACAAAAATTACTCTATTCACATAAAAGTTGTACGCAAATATTTACTGCTAAAAATTTCCCTATACACACATACACGTATTATCTATTTTTGCAACAATGTGTAACAATTGGTTACACTATTGTATAAAGTTTACCGGTGTATTGAAGTATTTGAAAATGAATTTGAGTTTATGTGATGTCAAAAGAGTTTGGCGTACTAACTCTTATCCACATTGTAATTCAGAACTACCTGCGACCGCGAAAAGACTGCAGAAATGTTGCATTTACTCGACCTTTAGCCCAAGAAAATATTCAAATGATATTTTCCCTGTTGCGCAGAGTACGTAGTGTGAGGTATTAATATGGATACGCTTATCCAAAACTTCTTAGGTGTTAAAAGAAAGACCTTAAAATTTGTGCGTAAAGCGCCCTTTCATATGTGATCTGTAGGTAGGTCAAATCTGAATTTTTGCAGAGAAAGCGCAAAATAAAGATAAGTTTAGCGTAAGCATAGAAGTGAGCTGAAAAATAAAAACCCGACAAAAATTTAACTAACGCGTACTTTGCGGCCACACAACTGCGCTGATCGCATCATTGTCATTGGAAAGCATTTCAGAACTAGAAATTGAAAAAGGCTGCTAGGACGCTGCTACGTGACGTAATGAGAAACTTCACATTTTCAGCGCGAGCGAAGAGTACATTCTCCGGCTGTAGACTATAAGCGCCGCTGGAGTACAAGCAATGATCCCTACTCCTAGCTATGAATGTGGCCTAAGATTGCTCATCCTTTCGCTTTCTGCTGGAAGAGACAGCGGTGTGCTTCTCTCTCGGCTTTACAAAGCGAAAGAGAAAGGTTAAGATACGAATGAGATATTAAGGGAGAAGGAGAGAAGGACAAAGAGAGGTCACATTAGAGCGGAATGAGAGGGAGAGTGAGAGTGAGAGCCAGGGAGCGTGCAAGATCGCGATGGTGAGACCGGATGGTGATGTTCTCCTTCATCCTACCTCCTATATTCCTAGTGACTACCAGTTCAGACTCTTCTTCGGTACTGTAGTTTCATAGCGTCGTGCAGTCGCATCATCGACCGCTTAGCGATACGGTTTCGGACGCGCGCTACACACACGCTTTTGTCTAGCTTTTTTATCCATCTTATTATAGTGCTTCTATAGCACGTTTCTCGTGTATTCATCTAAATGACAACAAACCACATTCTACTACATTTCGACTTCTCCGAATTTTCCAACTAGACGCATTTTTTTTTTATTTTCACACGACGTTTACGAAGGTTGATTGCAACAGTGAACGTATTTGAAAGCAGCTTAGTTGACATGACGACGTCTAGGATCATCTTTATTCTCGCACTAGGTATGTCACAGCAATGATAATATTCTTACTTGCATTTATTTTACTCAGTATTCTAGATTGACTTATGTGAATAATCGCTCAAAATAATTGCTACTATTATGATATTGGAGCTGTAGATTACATATCTTCCAAGTTTCTTGTTTCACAACATTATCTTAACCTGTTTTACAACAGCGAAAAGATATATATTTTTATGTGTTTCATTTGAAAGTACGCGCACTGAAACTCCACTCTCGAGGTTGCGCGCAAACAACTAAAGCCAAAGCAGTCAATAGCACCAGAAGGCAATGATAAAACATTAAATAACAAATCTAGATTAATATTATGTAAAGCTGATCGTCTATTAATATTCAAAATTCAGTTTTACTATTTGCGTTATTTTGACACTCTCACTTATGCTATTGTTGCAAAGTTTGAATAATTTTATTTAAAATCTATTGACAAGTCGATTCAAATTTGAAAATCGAACAAATTCCGTGGAATAAACCACAAGAATTAAACATTCTTAAAAACATAAGCTTCAAAGGAACCATATGCTACATAAAATTAGCATTAAAAACTAATATTTTCCAACTACTTTACAATTATTCTATGCGTTTATAAGATATGTTCGCGTAGGAGGAAAAGAATACCGTGTAATTAAAGATTTAGAAAGAATTTTTATAGTTTGAACGTATGAAAGTAGAGAGCTAGCTATGCTCAGGCGATATATACACGAGAAAGTGGCACTCACTTATCCCACGTAATAATTTCGTAAGATGTGATAAATGGTTATTATTTGAATAACCATAACAAAATAATAACAATTGAAATTTCCATTACAATCATTACTTAACGACTTATTTGAAAATAATGAATAAATTATTAAAAAAAAACATCTAATCTAGGTAGTAATTGATTAAAATAAGATTCTATCTAAATTCATGTATGGATTCTAATTATACCAAGAAACAATTGTGGTTTAATACTGATTCCAACGAAAATGAACATTGCTTGTGTCTAGGTTCTGCCGGGTTATCTTGTGATCTTTGACCGATATATCCTGCTTTCACCTAATAAGAAAAAATCGATATTTTGTAGCCTAATTACTTGTTGTGCCTTAATCACTGGTATACTGTCCATAATATCAAGTTAACTCACCCGGAACTATTTTCATTAAATATTTCATTGCCCCTTATATAAAAATATATAACATTCTTTATGAAAAATTTTAAGTTGTTTTACACTCTTCATCGGGTACAGAACCAAAAATATTAGTTTTGTAAATCAAGGCACTTATCAATGACGCTCGAGCCATTTATCATAAGTATCTAAAATTTTAGCAAACAATTTTTTATTTTGATTACATGCTTTATGAGTTCTATTTATTATTTATTATTCCATCATTTAAAATCTAAGTCATAATATAAAACATTTTATACAACATCGTGGTATTAGTTTACACAGTACAGCAGTCAGTTAGATATAATCTAGTATTTAAACTTAAGTGAATCTTTATAATATTTTAAAACTTAAAATTTTTCCTTTCGTTATATAACATTCTGTAATTTTATCCTTTCAAATCTTTATTTTTCAATTTCGAATTCACTAAAAATTGCAGCCAATCAAATATCATTTGGAAATATGATATTTGATTGTCGTTTTTAAACATAATACACTATTTCAATGAAAATATTATTTCTCAATGGGAAGATTCGATGACTAAGTGGAATAAGGCTCTGTTTTATCAGCGGCCTCTAGAATGCTTTATCTCTCCTACCAGTATAAGAACACTCTATTTGGCTGCAACATCAAAAATGTTCTGGGTAAGGGTAAGAATTTTGAAAATGAAAAATTAGAAAGATAAGAAATTCGAAATTTATGAAATGAGATTTTGAGATGAAAACTATTATAAAAAAAATGTTTGAAATATTGCAAAAGGGGATATTCTTGTGGTTAAAATATTTCTTAAAAGATATTTTTATTAGCTTTAAAATTTAGTTTTTCAAAATTATACTTTATAATCCTTAAGGACTTACAATTTTACCTTTTGTTACAAATTAATTCGTAATTTTTTCCTTTCAAATCATTATTTTTCAAAATTTTTATTTTTTCCAGAATGCTCTATCTCAAAGTGAGTTTAATTTTAAGACTTTTTACATCTTTTGTGTTTCGTTTTGTATTCCTGATGCTATTCTAAATTCTACAAAAAGGGTTATGGTGAAAATTTTAAAGATTCAAAATTAGGAAGGGTAAGAATTAGAAAATATTAGTATTAGATTAGTAAGATTAAAAATTTTAAATTCAGTTTTTTAAAATTATACCGTTCTAATATTTTAGTACTTGAAATGTTACCTTTTGTTATAAATCAATTCGTAATTTTCTCGTGGTAGATTTCTGCACTTTTTCAAAGCACACAAGACTACCTTAACATATGTGCAGAAAAATAATTGCATTTGGGATATATAAGACGTAGAAAAATAGATACTGAACAAACTGTACACATATTTTAATAACAAGTGCATAAAATAGACTATTTTTGGCGCCTATAAAGTGGACCGAAAATAGGATTTTCCGAGCGTCGGACAAAATGTAGAGCAAGAGTCCCTGGTCATAATACATGTATAAATCAATCCATTGTCGCTCCCTATAATGTAGAACGAGCCTACAATAATTTGAATATCGGTAATCAAGAGAAGCGAAAATGGTCACTTTTGCCCTAGGGGGGTATACTATTACCGGTATACCTATAGATATCACTATAACACATTCATTGTACGCATTTCTCTAACGCATTCTAGAAATTAAAAACATTGTAGGTCCACCGTCTTTAAGAAGTTATATTTAAAAACTTGTTTTCTATGTCACACGGATACGGGAGTAAAAAGGCTTCAAAATGAAATTTTAGGAAAAGCTAGATTTTTCGCTTGTCTCGGTTAGGTTATTTTCCAGCTTATGATACTGATTAGATAAAAAAATATAAAAAATTTGAATTTTTCGTCTCTCACCCTGTATACCTTATAAAACTAAAAATTACCATAACCAACCATTTTTTTCCGTGTACATATATTCCAAATCAGTAATAAAATTGTTAATAAAATAGCAAGCGAGACAACAACAACCATTGCAGAAAGTTGATTACTGTAGCTACAAATATACTCATACTTAATAAGAAATGAACTTATGTATTTTATACAAGATTTACAATGGTTATCTTTTAAAAGACAAATATTTTAAAAATATTTCTTTATTTCATTATAATTCCTTTCAAAATTTGTATTTATTTGAATAATAATTAACGTGTTGTGTTAACATGTTTTGCATGCGCTAAATAAGTTCAATTTTAAATACTTTGTACCTATGTATCAATTTAAGTTGTCACTTCTACCGGGATTCCCGAGACGCACACTGTTTTTCTTTCTCATAATTTTTTTTTAAACGTTTGACAATTTAGCTTGGGAAATATTATATTTTTTTTAATCACCTTTTTATGTTAATAATTGAACAAAACCGTTAATTCGAAAAATTTTGAGGGAAAAAATGAGCAATTCAATACTCTTTCAGAAACACTATTGCTGAATTTGTTGTGAAAATCAGACCATAAATAAAAGCAAATGTTTATTATTTTAATCGTATAATGGCCTTAAAATGGCCTGAATCATGAAAAAAAAATCCTGAATCCTGAATCAGAAAACATATATGCATGTCAAATTTTATTACGATCGGTTGCGTGGTTACAGAATTATGACTGCGCGCGCGCGGATACACACAGCCATCCGCACGGACATTTTCTAAAAACGTAAGATTTGAACTCCAAACACTTCCAAATACGTTTCTATGAAGTATTAGCGAAATTGAAAATCTTACTATTACAAAACTTTTGCTAGGAGGAAGCAATAACATTTTAATATCTTATACTATTGAACGCTAATTAAATTTTATTATCAAAATATCAATCATTGTTTTGTACTTGTATTATTAATTATTATTATAAGTATTAGCATTACAGTGTGTAAGTGTGAGTGTGTTGCATATTTTTTTTGCAAGCAACTGTACTTTACTTAATGAATAAATACTCGATATTTCAAACTTTCTCCACTCCTATAAAAGTATTCGTTATAAAGTATAAAAATCAATTCTTAGCTCAATTTATCAACGTTTCAGATACTTTAATTTAATTCGTTTTAACTTTTAAATGTTGCCAATTTATTATAGAATGACGGAATATACTTACATTTTAAAGATTTTGACTAAATTAGTAGTGATATTTTTATAAATTATATGGTAATTGAAGTTTTTAATTTATCACTCGACGCCAACTACATTGCATACACAAAATTAAGGGCCACGGTTGAGCTCTAAAGGACTTATATACTTTGAATTTGCTAAATAACCTATTTACATTTTACGAATTCTGCTTACGAATTAATGCTTACGAATGAGTAGGGGAAATGCAGCGCGGGACAGTGTCTAGTATGGGATACTATCAGTTCCTAGCTTCTGACGCGAGATTACAGCCCTTATGCCAAGTATGTTAGCAGTTTTGGACGTTTTGAAAGTCATACTAAGTGGTCAAGAGATAATTTGCGCTTCTTGGCAGATCAATATTAGGCAAGTGTAATTACTTTTAGTTTCATAGAAGTTTCATTTAAAGTTTGGATTTTTGAAACATTAGCCCTATATCTTGCTTCGTTCCTCGATGTAACCTCAACACATAAACGTACCTTTTTCCCAATGTGGGCCGAGACATGTTTTTCCAGTATGGAACCTGTATTAGCATAGGATTGCTTCGGTGATCTTTTGATTTTTAAATGTAAGATTTTTAAATGCTTGAAATTGCTTAAAATAACAGTATTTGGTCTGGAAATTCCTTGAGGGTAGGTCGAAGAGAAACTGCGATCGGTTTCGTTCAATTCGGAAACATATTGATTAAATCGGTGGCAAACAAAGGTAAATCTCAAACGAAATTTCTTCATGTAAAGAAACAGTTTTAATAGTTTTCGGACGTTTGCAATTCATACGTATCTAAATATCTCCCTAAAAAAACTTTTTTAAGAGTAAAAACCTTGGCAAGAAAAAGACTAATAAAAGTAGTGAAATCTATAAATATAAAAATGTCAAGTAACTGTTTTTTTTACGCGCTAAGATAAAATTAAAGTTAAAACCAGCTTTCCCCAAAAATATCTAAATGCGTATAGCAAAAAAAAACATTCACTTGACATTGTTATATTTATAGGTTTCACTACTTTTATTAATTTTTTTCTTTCCAAGGTTTTTACTTTTGAAAATAGTTTTTTCAGCGAGATTTCACATCGTTAACAAAAAATATTGTCCTTGAAATTTTTATCGCATCGGGCATATAATCGTATAGTATTATTATATGTACATAAAATATAATAACGCAATCGCGCGTCACCGAGTAGCAAACGAGTGTCGGTAAAGTAGGTATAACTACTGTAACCACTGAATGTAATGTAATATAATACATCTCACTGAAAGTCACGTGACTAGAGGAGACAAAATAACGGGAATAGAAACTCTAACAAAAAAAAAATAAATAAAAAATACACTGAGCAAATTTTCAACTTGCAATATTAAATTAATAACGAAATATTTTAGGACGAATCTTTTTAAAAATAAAAGATTAGGATAATATATTTCGAATAGATACCAACAGATCGCGTATACCTGCAATATTAATGATTTAAATGCAATCAAGATTTTTGTTGGTGGTTAGAAATCCCAATTTTAAAGTATATACGAAGAGAAATATTTACGTAAAATTATTATACTTTTTACGAATGAGGAGACAAATTCGATTTCTAAGCTTATTTACTATACTAATACTAAAAATTACTATATATTCGCTAATTTATGATACTCATTGTATAAAAAATTGTTATGCAGTATATTAAAAATTGTGAATATACTTTTTGCTATCTAGTATAGTAAAATTCAATTAAGTTTGTTTCAGTATTCTGTAGGTAAGTTAGCAAATATTATTGGAAATGAGAATATAATAACCGTCCTTGCTGATTTTGGAAGTAATAGATTTTAAGGTTAGAGCGATATAAAAAAATTTTAAAATGTATAAAACGGTGCTCACTCGCCAGATTGTACGTACCCCTGTTAAACATAATTAGGTGAATTTAGTATATGATATTATTACATAATTTTTTATTGTTACATGTTTTTATTATATGATTTTTTAGTCCCAAATATTCATGTAATAAAATCATATACTAAAATTATGTATAGTAAGAATATATAACAATATGATTTATGAGGAAAATGATACGTATACACATAGCATTACAAGATAAAAGGTAGACAAAATGATAGAATATTTTATAATACATATTGTACGCATGTTTTTAACATATTTACCATATTTTAATAATAATATAAATTAGGCCCAACAGATAAAATATGTACAATTATTGGCATTCACGGAAACACATATTTTTTTAATTCTATCAGTTTTAATAGCTATATCATATTGAGAAATATTTACAACTTTTTTACAGATTAATTATTAATTTACAATCTGTTAAGAAATTCTTAGCATTTACAACATTACATATGACATATTCTTTCGTAGTGATTTCGACAATAAATGGCTGTATCCGAATGAAGCGACCGTCGTCAGTTGATGCGAAGTTCAATAGGGAAAGAATTATTTATAGAACTATGTTTTTTATGCGTTTCGGACGATTTCTTATCGTTCTAGATAGAATACAAAATCTAATTATACATATTTACTACAAGTCTTAGCTCTTTCAAATTAAGCGAGAATATTATTTTACATTGAAACGAGATTTATTATTTACTTTCACTTCTAAAAATTATTTGAATAAACGATCGGTTTACCGTAAAAGAGATCTTGTGAGTTATATTCATTTACGAGAAAATCCAAACTACCCTGTATGAGTCTAGAGCTGCAATCTACTCAACTAGGGCCAGGTTCAACGTAAGGTAAGGTAAGTTTAAGGTAAGGTAAAGGTAAGTTTCACATTTATTTTATTAACAGTGAAAGTGTTAGACGCGAATTAACAATTTCTTACAGCCTCGGCACTACACATATCATTACGTTCTTATCTATTCAATTTGGGATAGTCAGGATGTAATAATTGCTTTCGATACTGAATAAAATCTAGCCAAGATTAAGAAATGTCTAACAATAAATTTGTCGAACCAATTAACAATTGGTTCCAATACAAAATAAAATTGTAATAAACAGACGCAAAGTAATTCCGAGTAAAAATAACATTACAAGAATTATCAAGCATAGCTTGGGTGACACAGATAAAAGAAACAGAACAAGCGTAATACATGTGTCACGTTTATACACGGCATCGGATCAAATTTCAGCAGCTACTCGCGTTGCGGCGAATGACCTACTAAACTTGCTAATAGTAGCAAAAACGCGGAAGTAGAGCAAAACGTAAACAAACACTAAATAGGCCAATTTAAAAACTCAATGGGTTTTAGTAAAACATTTAGAATATATTTTTAATCGCGTAATGAAAATTTCAAATGAGCAATAAAGCAACAACAGATGGTAAAACTCCAGAGAACGTAAGAATTACTAGACAACAAGTTCAACAAAATTGAAATTTAAAAACAGCCTAATAACAGGACCACTCGAAGAACAGCCTTTTAAGAAGAGCTTGAAGATACAAAGGACACCTCCAAAGACTCAAGATAAAGGCAACAACACACTACAATATACAGGAACCATACTATGGGAATGAAGGGTTGTGTATACAGGATCTTTATTAAGAGAATCAGAACATTTGGTAGGTGGTAGTTTGTATATTCAAAGAATACTTAGTTGTCTAGGGTTTACAATCTGTCGTGCTCGTTGTTGCTCGTTTGTTCAAGAACTGCCGCTCTCGGCTGTCTCGGGCCCTTCCCAGACCGACCCTCTCGGCCGGCGGCGTTCCTCCCTCCCTGCGCCCCTGCGGGCTCAGGTATGTTAGAACGCTACCGCCGCCGCTCGCTCAGGCGTTGGGTTTTTCCCGCCGGGACTCGGGGTCTGGATTTTTCTCGTGACGCGCTTCGGCCGTGTGGGGGAGGGAAAGCGTCGCTTCGCTTGCCGCCATTTGCAGCGGAAAAGCATCGCTTGGCTTTTGTTCTTACATGCCTCCCCACAATACCAAAAGTACCAGTAGCAGCAAAAATTAGTAACGAAAAGAAATCAAAAAAGAAAGTTGATAATCTAGCAAAGGAAAATATAATAGAAAGCCCTAAAAAGCAACAACAGGAAAGCTGGGATGACAGCAGCGTTCCAAGTAAACGAAGAAGTTTAACGTTTCAAACAGACTTATCATGGTTCTAAGCAAATGATTCAATATTAAATAAGACATTCGAACTTGCAAAAGACGAGCGATATTCGTATATAGGGGGATTTCAAGCGGAACAAAGCCTGGTCATAGGAACTTCAAAAGACCCACAATATAACGTATTAGAGAGCGATAGGTCTTTGACAAGCTTTTCGTGCAATACAAGTGTAAATGAACATAAAAGCCTAATAGATCTTAAGCTACTACCAGACAAGAAAATTTTTACCACACAAAAAAGTGTAGAAAATAAATACAACACAAACAACACTGAAAATAAAACGGACCAGAACTTAAAACAAACTTACGATAACAGAGAAAATCAAGAAAGAGAGAACATCATAAACATGCCCACCCCCCAACGGAAGCAGCAAGGCCATTGAAATTAAATCTGAAAGATATCGCAAACTACATACTAGAATACGATGGAAAAAATAGCAGCGGACTACATAAAAAATTTAAAACAGGTCAAAAATCTTATAGGTACTATAGAAGGAAATCTGACAAACCTCCTAAAAGTAAGAATGAAAGGAGAAGCAGAGGAAGCATTGGGCGGCAACGAGATAAAAACTATAGATGAATCAATAAATGCAGTTAGACGACTTGGACGAGGAATGGGAAAATAAAAACGAAGGAGGATCGGTAATAGGGGGGATAAAAATTTATTGTTTAAAATTCGCGAACGACGTAGTAAAAGTGTCAGATACACCAGAAGGGCTACAAAATATGCTGAAGGGGCTGGAACGTTATAGCAAGAAAAATGAGATGACCGTAAATACAAACAAAACAACAATTATGATATTTAGAAATAGAGGGAGAAAAGGTAGCAAGCAAAAATTTAAACTAGAAGGGGAAGAGCTAGTAGTAGTTAAAAACTACAAATATTTGGGCTTTTGGCTAGCAAGCAACAATTCATGTAAATTACACCTCAGGAAGTTAGAATTTAAAGTAAGAAAGGCAATAAACGCGGTATGGGGACACGCAAAGAGAGCAAAAATAGAAAATTTGGGGAGAAGGATGTATTTATATGATACAATAGCTAAAGCGACGGGAATGTATGGAGTAGAAATTTGGGGATGGCAACCGAGAGAGAAAATTGAAAGAATGCAAAGTAGATTTATGAAAATGGCAATGGGATTAAATATAAATACACCGGGATATATATGGAAAATGGAAGCGGGAAGAAGAAGTATGGGAATAGAAACTTGGAAGAGAGCAGCGGAATATTTAATTCAAATTCAAAAAATGTAGGAAGGAAGATGACCATTAATATGCCTGAGGGAAGAACTTAGGGGGATAATTAACGGGTACTCAACAAAATGGGGTAAGGAAGTGGAAAAATCATTCAAAAAGATAGGGGATGGTCAAACGATGAGAGAAATGTTTGAAAGAAGAGATGTAAGAGAGATAAGAACAAATTTGGAAAAGGGAAGGAAAACAAAGACGGACCAAGAAATTCAAATAGAATGGGGAAAAATTGACAAATCTAGTTACTGGGGGGAGTATAAAAAGATAAAGGATAGTTATAAAAAAGAAAAATACTGGGAAAAAAGCAAAGTCAGTGGCAATATAAAAGAGCAATGGGCTAGGATTAGGTGTGGGAATATAGGCAGGGCAGAGAGTAAAGTAATTAAGGAAACTACATGTAGAATGTGTAGGGGAACAAGGAAGTCCTTCGAACATGTATGGGTATGTAGGGAAGCTAGTGAAAAAATAGATAGAAAATGGGTGGAGGAAGTAGAAAGAAGAGTGGGCACTGGTAAGTAGATTGGAAAAAAATGTGTTAGAATTGCTAAAAGGGGAGCCGATAATAGGAATATGCGAGTATTGTAAACAATTTGAAAAATTAGCTAGATCAAGAACCGAAGGGAACTAAGGAAAGGGATGAAGTATACAATAGGCGAAATGTAAATAGGTTAAAAAATGGACAGGAAACAAGTAAATAAGTGCGAAAGTGAGAAAATGTAAATTATGTAAATAATATAAATTATGCGAACTATTTAATAAATGTAAAAATTAGAGGTAAATATAAAGACTGTAATTAGAATTAAGCTCGAAAAGATGTTATGTAAAATATAATATGTAGAATATAAAATTTAACAAGAAAATGTACTAAGATAAAGATATGTTTGTAATTGTAATGTATGAAAAGGAAAGAAGAGCGGTAAAAAGATGTATAAATCTGTACTTGGAAATAAATAACTACTACTACTACAATAAATGCAGTTAGAACGTTATATCCAATCAACGACGATATTCAAGAACTTATTTTTAAGATGTGCAGAATAATACAAGGAGAAAATGAAACTGTGGTCCAATATACAAATAGATTACGTAAAATAGTACTAAGAATTGAACGCAGAAGCAGCAAAGAAGTATAAAAAAGGTCTTAAATCAGAAATAAAATATGAGTTAGGGGCAGAAAACACCGTAGAAGGCAAAAATAGAAATTGATACCGAAATACCGGCTCCGTGCTAAATTCTAATGACCGTCCTAATTAGTTACGGACGCGAAGAAAATGACCAATCGTGTAACCCAAAAATTAGATGATTGTTATTATAATCAGCATCTACAAGCTTATAAAATCTATGACATCGATAGTTTCACATATAATATATTATTAGAAGAAGATATTCACAGTTGCATAATATCTCATATGACCATATTATCAGACGGTTTCTATTAATGTACGTAAAACATGGATATAATATTTTTTGTTTAAATAATAAAGCCATTAAAAACTAAAGTTTTTAAATAATTTATTTATAACCCACCATGAATAAAAAATCTATTAGTAAATACTTATTCTGTATTGTATTATTCCTATAAATCCTTCCATTTGAATTTCGATTATCTTTCGTTCGTATCTGTCAATATAGGTGGCGTCTCGTTATTGTCAACTCGCGAGTGGTGGAATCACTGTGCAATTACTATATAACAGAATTCGAAACTATAGAATTCAAATAGTTCTGCGATAGCGATAATGCGTTGTTAGATAGCGATATATGTATAATTAGCGTGCGATCTGTGTAAATTAGGTTCAATGTAATTAACTCCGAAAATGCGTTTAAAAACTTACGAAAAAGTTGTTTCGATCACACAAATATAAATAATTCTTCCGTTACTCAGTATAAAAAAAGAACAAAAATATGAAGTGTCAACAAGCACTATAATTCAATTTAATAATTTTTTAGAAAGTTTTCTAGTATAATAAAATTTAATATATGGTCAAAGTGAAATTTAATATGTAGTATAGTAAAATTTGATAACATGAAATTTTACTATACCGTATACTAAAATTTACTATGCGTCGAGTTTGTCTCCCCGTTAGTATACGGTATAGCAATTTTTTATGAAGATTGTAGGAATATTTAATGATACATTTTTCTCCGTGCAGCAGCGCGTGTATATTGCAGCCAACCAGGACATTCGATTAGCTTATGTGGGACAATGACCTTACATAAGAGATTATGAAATATGCTAAAAATGTAAAGAAACAGGACATAACCCAAATATATGTTCAAATACAATGATCAATAATATAGATAAATGTGAATATTGTGACCTTATGGGGCATAAAGTACAGAATTGTCCAGATGTAATGTGCAAAAAATGCAATAAAAAAGGTCATACAATAAAATATTGTAAAGTAGGCGAAAGCAGGTCACCATTCAGAACTTGTACAATTTGTGAAGCAGTGGGACATGAGGAAGTAGAGTGTGAACAAGCGAAAATCCTTTTTGCAGAATATAAAGCTGAACAATAGCTTAAATGCCAGATATGTGAAGAAACAGGTCATACAGCGAAATTTTGTAATAAATTTAAAAACAAACAACAAACGGATCAGACCAACAATAATAATTACAACAGGAGTCTTCAGCGGAATTATTGCAAATACTGCAAAATGACAGGTCATGTAGTCAGCGAATGCAAGAAATTAAAGGCTCTAGAAGATCGAGGAAAATCTAGACAATCATTTTGCGAGTACTGTGACAAGTCAGGACATAAAATAGACAATTGTGAAAAGATTAAAATGCTAGAAAGAGAGCAAGAGCAATACTGCAGAAAGATGCTTTAGACACAAAAATAAGCAGGAAAACTGAAACGCTCTTCCTGGAGGGAACGCCTAGGAAGGGACGACAAGAATACAGCGTTACCACCATAAATAAATAACAATGAAATTATTAAACATACGCAAGATATAGCCAATATAAACAAAAAGATGAACAGTAAAAGAGACAGTATACTGCAAACATATGTTTTGAAACTTATTACAATATATAGAAAATTTATTACAATATACAGAAGTAGAAGATCGACACTCAAAGAAAATAAATAGATTATTGGTAGATAATGTTGCACAACTAAACATTATTAAAAAACAAAATGTATCACGAAATCAAATAAATAATGATGAACAAATATTAATATCAGGAATAACAGAAAACGCTATACGTACTCTTGGATCAATAAAATTACCAATAAATGGAAAATATTTTGATTTTCATGTAGCACCTGAAACATTTGCCATTCCCTATGACGGAATTATTGGAATAAAGGTTTTATTACAACAAAAATTAAGATTAGATAAGGGATATTTAGAAATAAATAACATCAAAATCGAATTAAAATCAACAATGCAAATCAATCAAATAAATACTAGCATCGTAGCTGAGGAAAGTGAAAAAGAGGCTAGTACTCAAGAAACTAAAGTAGAAAATATTACAGTACAGCAAGATTTAGAAAAAGTACTAGACATAGTAGAAAAAATTCAAGATAACATAAATAACGGGATTTCAGACAACAAAAGCGACTTAGAATGCTCAGATGACTCACCAGATTTCTTGAAAGAAATTTCGGAAGAAATTAGCTGAGTAATTGGAATAAGGTAAAACTTACAAAGTTTATTAATGATTCAAAATCAAACATTCAACAATTCATAGGAAACATTAATGAAACTCTTGAAAGTACAGGAAAACAAGAAACTGAGAAGTATTCTATACGAAATTTCCCGACATTCTTAAAAACATTCAAAGATAATGTAGAGTTTGAAGGAGATGAAAAATATCTGCGTCATACAAATGAAATAAATTTTCTCACATTTTATATCGAAGATATGCCAGATACGTTCATGGGAATTTCAGGACTACCACTGCCAATGGAGGAAAAAACCTTCTATTGTGGTTCTATATATTTAACGTCACAAAGTGCACGAAATTTTGAAGAAGTAGAAAATTTAAGTAAAAAGGAGAGAAAAAATTTATTATTTAACACGATAAATCTAAATTTATCTAAGAAAAAAAGGAAATTTATTGAAGATTTAATATTATCTGCTGAGGATATATGCTGGATAGATGGAGATAAATTAGGGGCATGTAACGTCGAACAGCATGAGATCAAATTAACGGACGAAACTCCAGTTTATGTGAAATAGTTCCCATTACCATATACCCTGAAACAAATAGCTATCAATGAAACGAAAAAATTAATAATAAATGAATTGGTTAGATCTTTAACGAGTGCATTCAACGCTCCAGCGTCGTACCAAAGAAAAGTTTAACAAAAGACGGAAAAAAGAAATGGAGACTAGTAATTGATTATCGAAAACTAAATGCTAAAAAAATACCAGATCCACATCTATTGCCGAATATAACGGAGATATTCGATTCTATGGGAAAAAGCAAATATTTGACAACTATCGATATGGTATCAAGTTTTCATCAAATAAAAATGAAAGAGGCAGACATACATAAAACAGCATTTGGTATACACCCATTAGGACGTTTTGAATTTTAAGTATTACCATTTGAATTAATTATTTCACCAAGAGTATTTCAAAGAGTGCTAACAAAGGTACTAGGAGAATTGTTAGAGAAAGAATTTTGCTATGTTTATCTATATAATTATAGTATCAAATACAGTAGAAGAGCATAATGAAAGATTTAATCTAATAGCACAAAAATTAAGAGAAGCCGGACTTAAACTGGAAACGAGTAAATGTAAAATTTTCCAGAAAGAAGAGGAATTTTTAGGTCATATTATTAGCGAGCAAGGCGTAAAAACAGATCCAAAGAAAATTGAAGCTATATCAAAATTTCCAACTCCACGAAATGTTAAAAATGTTTGAGATTTTCTAGGATTGTCAGTCTATTATAGAAGATTTATAGACAATTTTTCAAAACAACAAGGATTCGAGAAATTAAAAGAAGCTTTATGTTCAGGGCCAATATTACAATTTCCTGATATGACTAAACCATTTATAATAACTCTAGGTGCATCTAATTATGCACTTGGCTGCGGATTATCGCAAAGGGAGATCGGCGAAGACAGACCAATTGCGTCAAGAGTGTTGAAAGCAGCGGAAAGAAATTATCATACTTATGAACGGGAGGCACTTGCAATCATGTTCGCAGTAAATACATATCGAAATTATATTTATGATAATTAGTTTACAATAATTTCTGATCATAAACCGTTATTGTCATTTAATGTATTTATGAGATAAGTCATAAACAATGCAAATTAATTCATGAAACGGGAATTTTTAAATACGATAATATTCACACAATAGCCAATTTAAAAGTGAATTCGACAATAATAAAAGGTATAGATTTTGCAGGAAGCGATGAGGCAACTCGTGCTCCGGTGCATCTTATGCCAATAATTTTGGATCATGGAATAAGGTATTTGTTCATGATTTAATCAAAATAACGTTAATTCAAAATAGTGCAAAGGTTAGTTTAAATAACGATAAGTTAAGGTTAAGTTCGGGAATAGTATGTAAATTTTCAGAAAAACATTGCATCGATATGGAAGGAGGACACACATTTTGGGAGGTTTTACCGCAGGGGGAGTGTTTTAGAAACCCTTACGATATTTTATTTATATGCCGAACAAAGCGGTCGATCCCGAGGACCAAACAGGGAAAAGTAGGTAATTTTATTCTCTTTCAAATGCATATTAGCTGAATTGTTTGTAATGATGGGATGATTGAGAAAAACGCAATATAGCGTTTTTCAAAAATCAAAAATTGTCCATAAAAGAAAATAGTTAGAAAAATAAAAAATAAATGTTTTTCCCGAATTCAGAATCCAAAAATATACATGCATGTCAAATTTTATTGATATTGACCGAGTAGTTCCAGAAATATTACGGTACACACACACACACACACATACCGACATTTTCTAAAAACACGTGATTTGAACTTCTAACACACCAAAGAGTATTTTCTAGAAGTTTTGGCGAAACTCAGAATTTTACTATTACAAAGCTTCCTTTAGGGGTAAAAATTAAATTTTTCAAAATATTTCATGAGCCTCAAAAATTAATATGTGTCATAGTAAAATTTATTATAATGAAAGTATATCTCGTTGTTACTATGTATCATAGTAGTTTTTCCTGAACTTATACAAATTTTATAAGATCTTAGTGTAATGAACAAAAAGGAGTCGAAAAGCGAAGAAGTAGACGAAGGGGTTCGAACTCACGGACCTGAGAGCCAGTTGTCATATCGACTATATCGTCGCTCCCTACGGAGACTAGCACAGTCCGAATTTTCAAACAAAAACTAGCACAACTCACGATTTGCCGCGAAGAGTAGCACAGTTTAGAAATGTCGCCAACACAACTTGCGACTTATATTACTTAAAATGTGAGTATTTTACGTCTTTATTGGGTTATTGGGTTATGGGGTTATTGAGTTGGTTAAGTTTATGAAAACCTTGGACAAAGACAGACAAACCTCAAAGTTTTAAAAAGTTTCGGAAATTTCTAAAAAAGTGAATAATTAAAAAAAATATTTGTAAAAAATTATTGTATTTGGAAAAACAAATTTAAATTCGGTAAAAAGTTGTAAATTGTGAATTTTTATAAATGTTTATTAAAAATAGTTTCGCAAAAATCGGAAAATTTTTATAGAAATTGGTTGTTTAAAGTTTATGTTGTACTAGTCTTCGCGGGAAATTTTGAGTTGTACTAGTCTACCGTACGTCAAATGAGTTGTGCTACTTATGACGGGAAATTTGAACAGTGCTACTCTTCGTCGGGAGCGACGATATGAAGTTATTTGGTTATATAAAGGTATCTTTTAAATGACACTGAACGAACGGTGTGTAGAGTTTTTATCTATTACCCTTAAATCTAAATTTTAAACTTCCAACACCTAAGTTATGCCCACTTGGTCATGGATTCACACATGTATTGTGAAGAATATGATGTGCACCAAGGGATAAGAGGGCCTTTTACCCCCTGTGGTTTGCTGTATTCGTCTTGGTTTTGGAAATGCACTTCCCTTCTTCGCGTGCTACCTCGCACTCGAAAATTTAAACTCCACACTCTTAAAAATTCCACTACGCCCTTGGTACACAATATACTATTTTGTTCCTGCTATTTAATGATTGCTACTTAATTATTATTTTTGTTAGCCCATAAGTAAAAGTGATTATGGATATTCAAAATGGTCATGCAAGAGTTAAGAAAACAAGTTGAAGATATATTTGTATCTACATCTACATCTAGTGTATACAAAACCCCGTGTACAATCTCCCTACTTACTCCCAGCTTCAGGCTGGATTCCAAATAGTTTTACGCGAGATCTCCGTACCTGGGGATTACTTGCCAGACTCTAGGCTGAATCCTATCAGGTATCCCAAGGTCCACGCTTTTATTTTTTAGGTTATGGAACATAAGATTTACTGATCAGAATCCAACTACAATTTCCAAACTTTGAACAAGTTTATATGAAAGAAAAAGTCTGATCGGATTCCGACCAGACTTAGGGAAAACTGGTTGGATTCCAGTTAAAACCAAGCGTAATGTATGTAATGAGTTGCGCAGTATGAGGGGACACCTCGTTCCTTACCCAGCCAACTAAAAGCATTGAACATTATTAATATATTAGATCTAAAATTAAGTATTTACATAATAGTTCTGTTCAGGTCAGTTGTCACCGTATTAGACTGCTGTCCCGGAGATCCAGGTTTAAATCCCATCACCGTAAAAATTTGATTTTTTGATTCTTTATTTAATAATAATAATAATAATAACAGCAAAAAGCTATCAATAAAATGTGTACATATATCGGTAAGAGGAAACGCAAAAAAACTTTAATTAAAAAAAAATTGTTGCAAACGCTTCATTTGGTGTAGTTAAAGCTTTTTTCTTTTACTTTCATCCTACCGATATACATTTTTTGTTGATGCCTTTAGAAATTAAGTACATGCCCTTGAACAATGGCTAGTTTTGGTTACATTTGAGAAACCAAGAAAGCATTTTTACAAGACACTTTTAACGTATTTGAAAGTGGTTTTGTATTGTTTAAAAAAAAATATAAAAAAATATAGAAGCGTAGACTCTTTGTTACAGCCGCGTGTCCAACGATTTTTTTACCTCATTTCTAGACTTCCTGGAAGTGATTTTTTCACATTTTTCCTTATGTAATACTCTTTTTAACTGCTAAGAAAAACTCGATTTCCTATTAACTTTTGATAGAGGCTCATATTTTTAACGGTTTATTTAGATAGAATCTTGTGGGCTCAGCTATTGATTGAAGATAGAGAAGGAATATTTGATCAGCGTGGTAATAAATTTCCTAGAGCCCGATATGGGCAGTTTTTTGCTAATTGGTAACTGGCCCGCAGCTATTTGTAGGCATATGGTTTTGACTTGCTACCCTTTTTCTGTACATATGATATGCCCTTACGAACCAAAAAAACTTGATCTGGTAAAGGTACTCTCAAAAATGCAATATTTCCATTTTGGGAAGAAGTGTCCGACTTCTGGTAGAATAACGCATATAATTGAAATAGTAATAAAAAATAGTAAACCTGTATTGTCATTTCGTTAAAAGGTGAAATTCATTGTGCTGAACAGTAATAAGTTAATTGTAAGTGGACTTTGCCCCAAGATTAACATACATTTTTGATAATTTTTCCTGATGAATTTTTTCCGAGTAGTTTGACACATCACTGTTATTATAAATAAGCACATCTATTATAAATAAGAGAAATGTACTTTAATTATCGGTGGTTAAAATGAACGAAATTTTTTTTTAATTTTCTAGTTAAAATATTCCCCATGCAAATTATAGCATATGAATAATAGTATATGTGCAACTAAGGGAGAAAATTAGCTTTTTCTAGCGAGGGTGATGTTAAAACATCATCCGCGTTTGAAAAAACCACTCCCCCTTTGTTGCACACCGCACTTTTTATGATAAGTGCACGAATAGACCTCTTATCATGCATATAGAAGGAATAGAAAATCCTAGGACTTTTCAACGTATAACAGTAGTACATTAAAAATTTCAAAAATTTTAAAATTATTGAAATTTTTGAAAATTTTGAGATTTTTGAAATTTTTGAATTTTTGAAATTTTTGAATTTTTGAAATTT